>OZ025300.1:87799647-88399647 GCA_964019185.1 Maratus speculifer | reverse complement strand
TTAGCAGAATTAATCGATAATCTTCTCTTTTAGTAGGTGAATTAATTTATTTCCTTTCTTTTTATGGACAGTGCAGTATTGATTTCAATAATTAGGACAGATGGAATATAAATTGGTTCAAATTTGACTGTTTTATTATTAACCTAAAAAATAAAGCAAAAAGATTATGGTGCAAAATAGTTATGGACCTAAAAAAATATGGTGTTGGAAGTTTTAAAAATAATATATTTTAAGCGTCGCGGTGTGACTATATATACATATTTTCTTTTTGTCTTTTTTTCAAAGTTCGTTTTTTATGTTTTGGTACACTTTTCTAAAATTCTGATTTAGGTAAACAGCTGATTTTTCCTAAAATTGTGTAACTAACTTGTTTCTTTAAAAACCTCTATAACATTATGCTATCATGGCATATGCCAATGTCTAACATTAAACATATATCAGGTGTTTGTAGGAGCAAAGCTTTGTCATGGTGTTGCACGTTTTGCTATAACTTGTTAGTTTATTTATAATTTCATTAAATTAACCTAGTTGCATGAGTTCTTGATGCAGTCAAAAAAAGACAGCAAAGTGGTCGATACATATACGTATTATGGAACTGTAGAAACTGACTCCTTCCCTCTGCTTATGCAGGCCCGTAGCCAGGATTTCCTTTCGGGAGGGGCACAAATCTAGAATTTTTTTTCAAACCTGAAAGTAATAATCTCCCTTATTTAAAGTGTAAAAATATAAATCAGGATAAACCTAAGGAACCTGATGCTTGATGTCTCTGTTAAAAATTCTTTCGTATTGTTTCAATTTCTGTTAAAATTTTCGGTTTTCAGAAGCTCTTCCAGTTTCCAAATCAATTTGGAAACTGCAGTGTTTTTTTTTTTTGGGGGGGGGGCTGCAACAAAAATTATAAATCACATACTAACAATGCTTGGGATAAGCCTCATGTATCCTATGAGAGAAAAAATGCCAAAATATTGAAATGCAATAAACAATTTGAATATATTAGAACACAGGATCAATATTACCATGCGAGTGTCTCGTATTAGAAGCGAGGGGTCTTATTCCATAGATGAAATTAATTACACTTTTTCCCCCGAAAAGAAAAAAATTAATTGCAATAGATACATGTAATCATAACAATTATATTTCATATTATCTGATTACAATAATTATAAATGCAACTGAGCAATCTTCGTGACTTCTTGTCAGTCGTGAGGCTCATTATCTTATCAGTGTTTACTGTAGTATCCATCGAATGGAAATCATTGCAAGACCATTCAGTATTTCGTCTACCATAACGCTTCGAGACAAAGATTTAATTTTTTTCACGTCGTAGGCCTTCCACACTTTCTTGTTACCAGAATCAAGATTGTCAGAAAGTATTTTATCATATTGTAATATATTGCAATACAGTACTCCAAAGTGTTAAGAACTCTGTGTTTGTG
The DNA here is from genome assembly GCA_964019185.1 of Maratus speculifer. Taxonomy (NCBI): domain Eukaryota; kingdom Metazoa; phylum Arthropoda; class Arachnida; order Araneae; family Salticidae; genus Maratus; species Maratus speculifer. The sequence continues at coordinate 88,398,211 of OZ025300.1, read as the reverse complement.
ACAACATTGGTAATAATCTCATATCATAACTCATATTCAGTTTTCACTTAAAACATTGTCACCTTATCGTTAAAATATTGATAGACCGGGAGGCGACAGCAGAGACAATCACCTCTTTGCGTTCACGGCCGAAAATCTAGAATTAGTTAAATTTCGATTCTCTTATTAAAACGAAATCGGCCTGCCAAGTCATATCTTGGTGGGGAACACCTAAAAAATCGAATTTAGCGGTTGACTCATAGGTTTACCATTATGTTTTCCTGCTTCTAGTCTGCCATGTTTTCATACTCTTGGTTTTGGGTGCAGGAAAGCACAATGGCAAACCAACAGGTCAATCGCTAAAATCGGGTTTTTAGATGTTTTCCACCAATTTATGTCTTAGCAGACCATTTGCGTTTTAATATACGAATCGAAATTTAATTTATCCTAGATTTTTATCCGTGAACTCAATGAGGTGACTGCCTATGCTGCCGCCTCCCAATATGTGAGGGAAATTATCAAATTTGTTTGCTTTATACAGGAAGCAAATCCTGGAAGAAATGCTTGGAAATCTATTATAATGTCTTCATTCGAAATGAAGCTTTCATTCAAATTTTTAATAAGACTTTCTACTTAGGGATTAATATAATCCGGTAATACTTTTCAGCATAGGCCATTCGAGGTTTTGCACGTGTTGCATGTCTAAATATTAATCTTGGTATCTTTATTTCATTTCTAATGAAGTCTTTCCGAAATTTTGAAGCAGAATTAAATGTCTCATAAAAGCTTTCCATTATATTTTCTTTGTGCTTTTGTAAAATAATAGGGACATCTTTAGCATAATTTCTAATCAATATCATATCACGAAATTTTTTTGGAAGAACTGACAGCAACTTTGTCAGACTGCTTGTGGAAAGCTTGTCACTTAAGGGGGGAGGGCTTAATTTTTAGGGGGGCTTATTTTTCTGAAAGGCTTAAATATTTTTTAATGATTGGAATCAACTTAGAGTAGGAAGGAAATTTGAACATATCGAAAAATATGTTATAGTATGATGAGATTTTAGGAAGGAGGAGGGCCTAATTTTTAGCGGGGCTTAATTTTTAAGAGGCTTAATTTTTTTATTTCGGATCTGAAACTTATAATATCATACTATAGGAAAGGGGTAACATCATCATTTTCCAACCCCCCCCCCCGGAAGATTTCTATTTGGGTGTTGCCCTCTGTTGAATCGAATTTTTGATGGAAATTAATAATTTTAAAAAATTGTGTCTGATCAATTAAGCATTGCCCATCACGCCTGTGAGATAATTGAGCACTGCGATAAGGAGGAAGGTGAGTCTGATCAATTAAACATTAATCATAATTGTCCATTGCTCATCCCGCCAGTGGCCGCAGAACCGGTCTTCTTCTTCTTTCGTTGGAAATTAATAATTTTTTAAAAATTGAGTTTTCCAAAAGGCTTTAGTGGGATTCGAACCTGTAAAAGAATTTCTTGACTTGATAATTTGTTGTGGATTAATCTAATCAAGCCAAGAAGTTCTGGTTTTAAGTCGAAAAATTGTTTAAAGGTCGGTAAAATCATACTTTAGCAGTGGGAATTCACCTCCACCCCTTCCTTCATACTTTGTTTTAATATCCGTTGCTCTTGCGGTCGTGGAACAGGATTGAATAAGTTTTTATTAGAGTAGAAAACTGAATAATAATTTGAACTTTTTTTGAATATTATTATTATTAGATAAAATTATTTCAAGATTAAATAGGAAGTTAACCTTCTGTAATGACTCTGAATGTCTCATATTACAATCGAATCATCCCTAACTTAAAATAGTATGTTATCAACACGTATTCACTGTCTTGCACAAACATCCGATAACGAAACAATTTTAACAGGAACTAGCTGATACATGAAAAATATCAACTTATTTTATCTAACTTTCACTTATTTACAAATGATGCGAATTGAAACGAGGGGTTTTCTGAAATAATAAAAAAAAACATATATTTTTGCAAAGGCTATGGGTCCCCCAACATATATTAAAATATTAATATGTGTTATAAAATATGAATTTTAGATTTTAACTTTACTTTACCTAAACCTTGATTATTCATACACATTGATTTTTCGATATATAGTTCTAATAAACGGTTAATTGCCATGCATTTATTTTAGTAAGTTTGTTGTATTCACATAAAAAGTGTTTTTACAAGTTATTATCTATTAGTCGATAACGACAAATTTAAGCAATATATTACTTTAGTATAGTATAGTTTTATCACTGTGCTGAAAATAAGTGATTCTTTTTCCGTTAATTTTCACATGAATTTTCTAATCAATTAGTAAAAAATTACAACAGCATGATAAACACCAGATAACATCGAGCCTTTCTTATCAAATACCATCATATTATCAGATCACTTTGTAAACCAATCCTATTATTTTTTAAAAAAAACAGTAGCGCCTCCTAGAATTTAACAGATTTTTGTGAATCAGTAGAAATTTATCGCACTGTTTATTGTTTTTTGTCATATGAAGATGTTAAGCGCTGTTCTTTAAGTGAGTGCTGTACAAGAAATTTCTTACTTCATGAATATGGAATCGGATTTACCCAGTCAAGCGGTGCAAGTTTCGAATAGTGAAAGATCACCCTCTTCATTAACCCAATCATCCTTTTCTTGTAATCAATGTCAAAAATGCTTCTCTACAAAGATTGCGTTAACCAGACACCAAAGATCCCACTTGGATAAAAAGCCCTTTAAATGTGAAACTTTCATTCAAAGTACTGATTTAAAACGACATAGTGTTACTCATTCCAAGACACCCACTTTATATAAATGTGATCAATGTGCAATGGAATTTTATAGAAAGTATTCGTTAAGAATTCACAAGAGATTTCATAAGACATATAAATGCAATGAATGTTCAATAGAACTCTCTAAAAAATATTTGTTAAAAATTCACAAGAGATCTCATAAGAAGTTTCATGTTTGTGAAAAATGTTCTAACTCGTTTCTATCAAAGTCTGCTTTAACTAAACATAAAAAAAGTCATCGTCAAAAGGAATATAAATGTAAACACTGTGCTGTTATATTTTACTCTGATATCGATTTTTTATTTCACAAAAAAGTTCATTACAGGAATTTCGAATGCAAACACTGTAACAAAACATTTAATGTTGACACCAAGTTTATTCAACATTTGATTAAAATGCATAAGTGAAAAAATGCAAACTTTGTCAAATCATGTGAACTGGTTGATTTTCTGTACAGTTTATAATTTTTTTGTATTTTTATCATTATCGAGAATGATGAATAAATAATGTGTAAATGAAAAAAAGCTTTTGTCTTGTATGTTTGTTATAACAATTTATGAATTTTAATAATTATTTCACGAGATTTACTTAAATTTTAACATTTAGAAAAAAGGTTCTTATCAATTAAAATTAGAGTTCACTTTAATTTATTAATTTTTCATTTTAAAATACTGAATTTGTATTTATATTGAATTAATTTTAAAATACTTTTAATATATTAGAATTATTTACCAAGTTTAATTTGTATTAACAATTGTTATTTACATAATCATGATGGATATTACCTAGTGTTGTCACAAAAATTTTCAAAAAGAACGAAACTGTTAACAATAAGTATTATTCATTACTTAGATTAAAACTTTTACCTAGTGTTGCCACAAAAATTTTCAAAGATAGAGAAACTGATAACATTATTTATCAAAAGCTTACTTAAATTAAAACCTTGTGTTGCCACAAAATTCTTCAAAAATAGTAAAACCACTAACATAATTTATAAACTACCACTTATGTACAAAGACTGTTTTTTTAGATTATTAAAAAATGGTTGACTAAAACTTATAGCATTACTAATTTTTTAATGTTTAACTGTAACCGACGCTGATTTTTTAACATATATTAGGATATGTGTTGTTTTTAAGCATTCAGTTTGCAACTGATTTCCGTTTGAACTTCATCAGCGGCTATCCTTATTTTTTGAAAATGGATTCTGTAGTAAATTTGATAAAAAGACCTCTCGACGAAGTAGTTCCTTCTTCAAAGTATCAATGTTTAGAAGAATGTAATGAACCTATTTATGTGAATGAATTAAACTTGCCGAGATTAGAAGTTCCCAATACATTGAACACTAACAATGAGACAATATCATGTGATTATCCACTGAATGTGAAATCTGAGATTAATACGAATATTTTTAACTTAATTTCCCAAGACGAATATTTTCAAGAACCCGCTACTAGATGTGAAGAGACTGTGTTCCAAGCAATCAATCTTTCCCAAGCAAGTGATGAAAGCCAATCCACCACTCCACGAACTAAAAGGGGCAAATCCTGTAATCGTGTTATATTTCGAGAAGAACTCAGTGATTGTATCTTCTTAATTTTAAAACTGTATAACAGACAATTTTATATACATATTCAAGAGTTTAAACGCAGTGGGCTTACTAATGAAGAAATTGTAACGAAAAATGCAATTTTTATGGATGTTAACAGTTGGTACGAATTTTGCAATAAAATTTTTCCATTTAATTTGAAGTATAAAAGTTCCTCGTTTGTTGCTAATAACATGATATTAGTGTTAAATTTTAATAATTCTATCATGCGAATTAAACATTTAAAGAATTAGTCTCACATTGACTTGAACGAGTATCAGTTAGAAAAGTTAAAAATAAAAGCCTTTTATCTGAATAAAGAACTTCTTCAGCATATATATGTAAAGCATTTACCAAACTTAATAAGACAGAAATGTACCGTTAGTCACACATCTTTAGAAAATGAACGCATGTGCCAACATAAACTTATAACGTGTATTAAAAATAGTATGTCGAGTATATTGAAGCGCATTTTTGAATGCAATGGATGTATTTTTAAGCACGAATCTGTAATCTTTCATCCCTGTTTGATATTAAATAATCGACAAAAATTTGAACAAATAGGAGAAATGTTATTAACTCTAATAGATTTCGACTTTGTTATTTCCTCGTTTTTAAACGAAGTAGATTGTATTAGTGAAAACTTCTTATCTAATATTAATGTAGAAACCATTCAAAACGAATTGTTTAAAATAATGAAATAAAATGTTTTACTATTCCCTTTAATATGTGTGTTTAATTATTTTCAAAATGTATGTTTATTTCATTTAGCTTTTTCAAAACATTTATAAATTGTTTCAATTTGTATATGTATAAAAAAAGAAACACTTCATTATTAATAAAAAATATATTAACTAACTTAAATAATAATAATAATAATCTTAATTATTTTAATTCATTCTTTTCAAAAATTAGAAAGTTAAAAAGTTAATAAAAATTAATAAGTTAAAAAAAACTTTATACAAAAATTAATATTAATAGAAATTTTTTTCAAATGTTTAAAATATATTTTGAAAATTTTAAAATGTATTACAACTTATTAAAATTGAGTTTACTGATTTATATGAGTATGTATATTATTTTCACTCTATTATATTACTGTAACATTACAACAGATTCATAGTTAATGACATATAAACATTAGGATGTACATAAAAGCAATAGATTAATATACTCTCTTGTTTTATTAAAAATAAAATAACTTCATAAAAATGTTAAAAAAATAAAAAGTTTATGAAAAGTTTAAAAAATAATTCATTAGATAAAAAAAGAAAAAAAAATCACAAATTAAAAAATATATTTCATAAGTTTACAAAAAAAAAAAAGTAACATAAAAAGTTTTATCGAAAAAAAAAGTAACATAAAAAGTTTTAACAAAAAAAAAAAAAGTAACATAAAAAAAAGTAACATAAAAAATTTTAACAAAAAAAAAAAAAAAAAAAAAAGTAACATAAAAAGTTTTAACAAAAAAAAGTGTTATAAAAAGTGTTATAAAAAGTTTTAACAGAAAAAAAAAACTTTACACAAAAAATAATATCAATAGAATTTTTTTTCAAATGTTTAAAATATATATATTTTGCAAAAGTTAAAATGAGTTTTCTGATTTATGTATATTATTTTCACTCTATTATCTTACTCTAACATTGCAATTCATTCAGAGTTAAACATATAAACATTAGGATGTGTATAAAAGCAATGCATTAATATACTATCTTGTTATTAAAAGATAAAATAATTTCATAAAAATATTTTCAAAATTAAAAAAATGTTTCATAAGTTTACAAAAAATAAAAACTTTACGAAAAAGTTTAAAAAATAATTCATAAGATTAAAAAAAATATTTCATAAATTAATAAAATATATTTCATAAGTTAAAAAAAATCATAAGTTAAAAGTTATTTCAACAGTTCTTTAATAATTAAAAAAAAAAACTTTATAGAAAAAATAATATCAATAGAAATTAAATGTTTAAAATTTATTTCACAAAAGTTAAAATGTATTACATCTTATCAAAAATGAGTTTACTGATTTATGTATGCATGTACATTATTTTCACTGTATTATCTTACTGCAACATACATTTATAGTTAACATACATTTATAGTTTAGCACATATAAACATTAGGATGTGTATAAAAGCAACGCATTAATATACTATCTTGTTTTATTAAAAGATAAAATAACTTCATAAAAATCTTTTCAAAATAAAAAAAAGTTTCATAAGTTTACAAAAAATAAAACTTTGTGAAAAAGTTTAAAAAAATATTTCATAACATTAAAAAAAAATATTTCATAAATTAAAAAAATGTATCTATGTATATTTCACAAGTTTAAAAAAAATTAAATGTTTAAAAAATGATTTACAAGTTTAAAAAAAAATTACAACTTATCAAAAAATGAGTTTACCGATTTACTGATTTATGTGTGTATGTTATTTACATCATATTATCTTACTACCAACATTACAGAACGTTCTTAGTTAAACACTTATAAACATCAGCAAATGTATAAAAGCAGTTGATACTTTCCTGTTTTTATTAAAAGTCATACTAACTTTATAAAAATGTTTTCAAATAATAATAAAAAAAGCTGTTAAGTTATTAGATTCTCCTCTTTAATTGCATCTCATTGATAAGTTTTAATCAACCATCCAACCATGCAACTGTTTTCACAATCAACTATTATGTGAGTTAGGATTTCATTGGTAAATTTTAATCAACCAACCAACCAAGATTTTACGTAACCAACTATTTATTTTCCCTAGCAATCAGCTATTTATTTACCCTACTAACCAAAAAGCTTTTATCGACACATGAACAAAATTTTAAGATGCAAGACTCGTCCTTTTTAATCGAAAAAACAATGACTTATATTATATATTTTTTTCCTTACTTAAATGAAACCTTCACATGTGCATGGTAAAACTTGGAAAAATTCATTTAATACACAAATTTAAAGTTAACAGACAAGGTCTTCACACTTCTTTTAGAATTGTACTAACATTTTACCAAATATCTTTAGAACTCAACAAGGTTTTAAATAATTATTTTAATAAAAATTGTCATTTGTAAGTAACATTATTGAACTAACTTGGAAAAATTAACTTGGCAAAACAGGTTTTCGCTGTTCCAACTTAGTAATATTCATAAGTTTATATGTTAATCAACCTGTTTGGTTATGTCCCAGCATGGCTTTATAAAATATATCTTAAAAAAACCTTTAATATTAATGTTTAAAAATATGCAGTTAGTCTTTTATAGATAATTATTTTCACTTCCTTTATTTAAAAACATTTTTAAATAAAATTAATACAGTTGCCAATTTATCTGTGCGTTATGAAATGTGCATGCAAAACTTTTAATTATAATTTTCACATTTTTAGTATTTCAAATTATTGTTTTCAAGGTGTACTAAAATTTGGAAAAATATTTAATTTTCATGCATAATTAAAATAAAATAGTTTAATAATAAAGACACATTTAACATTCTATACTCACCGTCGCAAAAGCACGTCCAACGCAGTCAAATGTTTGGGAAGAAATGAAAAATTCAAAGTCCTTATCAGAAAATGTTATCAGATAACTGTATCAAAAGATCTGTGACGTCAAAGAACATGTATCATCAACTGATCACGTGATGTATACCACGTGACTAATGCTTTGTTTTCTAGATTGGTTCTTATAAACATTCATTTATTAAATAATTTAATCATTCTATTAATTATTAATTAATTAATTCACTAGTTTGAAACAAATGCTGATTGTAACTAATATCTGTGATATCATGTTTTGTTAAACATTTTAACAAGGAATTAATTAATTAATAATTAATAGAATGATTAAATTATTTAATAAATGAATGTTTATAAGAACCAATCTAGAAAACAAAGCATTAGTCACGTGGTATACATCACGTGATCAGTTGATGATACATGTTCTTTGACGTCACAGATCTTTTGATACAGTTATCTGATAACATTTTCTGATAAGGACTTTGAATTTTTCATTTCTTCCCAAACATTTGACTGCGTTGGACGTGCTTTTGCGACGGTGAGTATAGAATGTTAAATGTGTCTTTATTATTAAACTATTTTATAGATAATTATTTTCACTTCTTTTATTTAAAAACATTTTTAAATAAAACTAATACAGTTGCCAATTTATCTGTGCGTTATGAAATGTGCATGCAAAACTTTTAATTATAATTTTCACATTTTTAGTATTTCAAATTATTGTTTTCAAGGTGTACTAAAATTTGGAAAAATATTTAATTTTCATGCATAATTAAAATAAAATAGTTTAATAATAAAGACACATTTAACATTCTATACTCACCGTCGCAAAAGCACGTCCAACGCAGTCAAATGTTTGGGAAGAAATGAAAAATTCAAAGTCCTTATCAGAAAATGTTATCAGATAACTGTATCAAAAGATCTGTGACGTCAAAGAACATGTATCATCAACTGATCACGTGATGTATACCACGTGACTAATGCTTTGTTTTCTAGATTGGTTCTTATAAACATTCATTTATTAAATAGTTTAATCATTCTATTAATTATTAATTAATTAATTCTTTGTTAAAATGTTTAACAAAACATGATATCACAGATATTAGTTACAATCAGCATTTGTTTCAAACTAGTGAATTAATTAATTAATAATTAATAGAATGATTAAATTATTTAATAAATGAATGTTTATAAGAACCAATCTAGAAAACAAAGCATTAGTCACGTGGTATACATCACGTGATCAGTTGATGATACATGTTCTTTGACGTCACAGATCTTTTGATACAGTTATCTGATAACATTTTCTGATAAGGACTTTGAATTTTTCATTTCTTCCCAAACATTTGACTGCGTTGGACGTGCTTTTGCGACGGTGAGTATAGAATGTTAAATGTGTCTTTATTATTAAACTATTTTATTTTAATTATGCATGAAAATTAAATATTTTTCCAAATTTTAGTACACCTTGAAAACAATAATTTGAAATACTAAAAATGTGAAAATTATAATTAAAAGTTTTGCATGCACATTTCATAACGCACAGATAAATTGGCAACTGTATTAATTTTATTTAAAAATGTTTTTAAATAAAGGAAGTGAAAATAATTATCTATAAAAGACTAACTGCATATTTTTAAACATTAATATTAAAGGTTTTTTTAAGATATATTTTATAAAGCCATGCTGGGACATAACCAAACAGGTTGATTAACATATAAACTTATGAATATTACTAAGTTGGAACAGCGAAAACCTGTTTTGCCAAGTTAATTTTTCCAAGTTAGTTCAATAATGTTACTTACAAATGACAATTTTTATTAAAATAATTATTTAAAACCTTGTTGAGTTCTAAAGATATTTGGTAAAATGTTAGTACAATTCTAAAAGAAGTGTGAAGACCTTGTCTGTTAACTTTAAATTTGTGTATTAAATGAATTTTTCCAAGTTTTACCATGCACATGTGAAGGTTTCATTTAAGTAAGGAAAAAAATATATAATATAAGTCATTGTTTTTTCGATTAAAAAGGACGAGTCTTGCATCTTAAAATTTTGTTCATGTGTCGATAAAAGCTTTTTGGTTAGTAGGGTAAATAAATAGCTGATTGCTAGGGAAAATAAATAGTTGGTTACGTAAAATCTTGGTTGGTTGGTTGATTAAAATTTACCAATGAAATCCTAACTCACATAATAGTTGATTGTGAAAACAGTTGCATGGTTGGATGGTTGATTAAAACTTATCAATGAGATGCAATTAAAGAGGAGAATCTAATAACTTAACAGCTTTTTTTATTATTATTTGAAAACATTTTTATAAAGTTAGTATGACTTTTAATAAAAACAGGAAAGTATCAACTGCTTTTATACATTTGCTGATGTTTATAAGTGTTTAACTAAGAACGTTCTGTAATGTTGGTAGTAAGATAATATGATGTAAATAACATACACACATAAATCAGTAAATCGGTAAACTCATTTTTTGATAAGTTGTAATTTTTTTTTTAAACTTGTAAATCATTTTTTAAACATTTAATTTTTTTTAAACTTGTGAAATATACATAGATACATTTTTTTAATTTATGAAATATTTTTTTTAATGTTATGAAATATTTTTTTAAACTTTTTCACAAAGTTTTATTTTTTGTAAACTTATGAAACTTTTTTTTATTTTGAAAAGATTTTTATGAAGTTATTTTATCTTTTAATAAAACAAGATAGTATATTAATGCGTTGCTTTTATACACATCCTAATGTTTATATGTGCTAAACTATAAATGTATGTTAACTATAAATGTATGTTGCAGTAAGATAATACAGTGAAAATAATGTACATGCATACATAAATCAGTAAACTCATTTTTGATAAGATGTAATACATTTTAACTTTTGTGAAATAAATTTTAAACATTTAATTTCTATTGATATTATTTTTTCTATAAAGTTTTTTTTTTAATTATTAAAGAACTGTTGAAATAACTTTTAACTTATGATTTTTTTTAACTTATGAAATATATTTTATTAATTTATGAAATATTTTTTTTAATCTTATGAATTATTTTTTAAACTTTTTCGTAAAGTTTTTATTTTTTGTAAACTTATGAAACATTTTTTTAATTTTGAAAATATTTTTATGAAATTATTTTATCTTTTAATAACAAGATAGTATATTAATGCATTGCTTTTATACACATCCTAATGTTTATATGTTTAACTCTGAATGAATTGCAATGTTAGAGTAAGATAATAGAGTGAAAATAATATACATAAATCAGAAAACTCATTTTAACTTTTGCAAAATATATATATTTTAAACATTTGAAAAAAAATTCTGTTGATATTATTTTTTGTGTAAAGTTTTTTTTTTCTGTTAAAACTTTTTATAATACTTTTTTTTTGTTAAAACTTTTTATGTTACTTTTTTTTTTTTTTTTTTTTTTTTGTTAAAATTTTTTATGTTACTTTTTTTTATGTTACTTTTTTTTTTGTTAAAACTTTTTATGTTACTTTTTTTTTCGATAAAACTTTTTATGTTACTTTTTTTTTTTTTGTAAACTTATGAAATATATTTTTTAATTTGTGATTTTTTTTTTCTTTTTTTATCTAATGAATTATTTTTTAAACTTTTCATAAACTTTTTATTTTTTTAACATTTTTATGAAGTTATTTTATTTTTAATAAAACAAGAGAGTATATTAATCTATTGCTTTTATGTACATCCTAATGTTTATATGTCATTAACTATGAATCTGTTGTAATGTTACAGTAATATAATAGAGTGAAAATAATATACATACTCATATAAATCAGTAAACTCAATTTTAATAAGTTGTAATACATTTTAAAATTTTCAAAATATATTTTAAACATTTGAAAAAAATTTCTATTAATATTAATTTTTGTATAAAGTTTTTTTTAACTTATTAATTTTTATTAACTTTTTAACTTTCTAATTTTTGAAAAGAATGAATTAAAATAATTAAGATTATTATTATTATTATTTAAGATAGTTAATATATTTTTTATTAATAATGAAGTGTTTCTTTTTTTATACATATACAAATTGAAACAATTTATAAATGTTTTGAAAAAGCTAAATGAAATAAACATACATTTTGAAAATAATTAAACACACATATTAAAGAGAATAGTAAAACATTTTATTTCATTATTTTAAACAATTCGTTTTGAATGGTTTCTACATTAATATTAGATAAGAAGTTTTCACTAATACAATCTACTTCGTTTAAAAACGAGGAAATAACAAAGTCGAAATCTATTAGAGTTAATAACATTTCTCCTATTTGTTCAAATTTTTGTCGATTATTTAATATCAAACAGGGATGAAAGATTACAGATTCGTGCTTAAAAATACATCCATTGCATTCAAAAATGCGCTTCAATATACTCGACATACTATTTTCAATACACGTTATAAGTTTATGTTGGCACATGCGTTCATTTTCTAAAGATGTGTGACTAACGGTACATTTCTGTCTTATTAAGTTTGGTAAATGCTTTACATATATATGCTGAAGAAGTTCTTTATTCAGATAAAAGGCTTTTATTTTTAACTTTTCTAACTGATACTCGTTCAAGTCAATGTGAGAATAATTCTTTAAATGTTTAATTCGCATGATAGAATTATTAAAATTTAACACTAATATCATGTTATTAGCAACAAACGAGGAACTTTTATACTTCAAATTAAATGGAAAAATTTTATTGCAAAATTCGAACCAACTGTTAACATCCATAAAAATTGCATTTTTCGTTACAATTTCTTCATTAGTAAGCCCACTGCGTTTAAACTCTTGAATATGTATATAAAATTGTCTGTTATACAGTTTTAAAATTAAGAAGATACAATCACTGAGTTCTTCTCGAAATATAACACGATTACAGGATTTGCCCCTTTTAGTTCGTGGAGTGGTGGATTGGCTTTCATCACTTGCTTGGGAAAGGTTGATTGCTTGGAACACAGTCTCTTCACAACTAGTAGCGGGTTCTTGAAAATATTCGTCTTGGGAAATTAAGTTAAAAATATTCGTATTAATCTCAGATTTCACATTCAGTGGATAATCACATGATATTGTCTCATTGTTAGTGTTCAATGTATTGGGAACTTCTAATCTCGGCAAGTTTAATTCATTCACATAAATAGGTTCATTACATTCTTCTAAACATTGATACTTTGAAGAAGGAACTACTTCGTCGAGAGGTCTTTTTATCAAATTTACTACAGAATCCATTTTCAAAAAATAAGGATAGCCGCTGATGAAGTTCAAACGGAAATCAGTTGCAAACTGAATGCTTAAAAACAACACATATCCTAATATATGTTAAAAAATCAGCGTCGGTTACAGTTAAACATTAAAAAATTAGTAATGCTATAAGTTTTAGTCAACCATTTTTTAATAATCTAAAAAAAACAGTCTTTGTACATAAGTGGTAGTTTATAAATTATGTTAGTGGTTTTACTATTTTTGAAGAATTTTGTGGCAACACAAGGTTTTAATTTAAGTAAGCTTTTGATAAATAATGTTATCAGTTTCTCTATCTTTGAAAATTTTTGTGGCAACACTAGGTAAAAGTTTTAATCTAAGTAATGAATAATACTTATTGTTAACAGTTTCGTTCTTTTTGAAAATTTTTGTGACAACACTAGGTAATATCCATCATGATTATGTAAATAACAATTGTTAATACAAATTAAACTTGGTAAATAATTCTAATATATTAAAAGTATTTTAAAATTAATTCAATATAAATACAAATTCAGTATTTTAAAATGAAAAATTAATAAATTAAAGTGAACTCTAATTTTAATTGATAAGAACCTTTTTTCTAAATGTTAAAATTTAAGTAAATCTCGTGAAATAATTATTAAAATTCATAAATTGTTATAACAAACATACAAGACAAAAGCTTTTTTTCATTTACACATTATTTATTCATCATTCTCGATAATGATAAAAATACAAAAAAATTATAAACTGTACAGAAAATCAACCAGTTCACATGATTTGACAAAGTTTGCATTTTTTCACTTATGCATTTTAATCAAATGTTGAATAAACTTGGTGTCAACATTAAATGTTTTGTTACAGTGTTTGCATTCGAAATTCCTGTAATGAACTTTTTTGTGAAATAAAAAATCGATATCAGAGTAAAATATAACAGCACAGTGTTTACATTTATATTCCTTTTGACGATGACTTTTTTTATGTTTAGTTAAAGCAGACTTTGATAGAAACGAGTTAGAACATTTTTCACAAACATGAAACTTCTTATGAGATCTCTTGTGAATTTTTAACAAATATTTTTTAGAGAGTTCTATTGAACATTCATTGCATTTATATGTCTTATGAAATCTCTTGTGAATTCTTAACGAATACTTTCTATAAAATTCCATTGCACATTGATCACATTTATATAAAGTGGGTGTCTTGGAATGAGTAACACTATGTCGTTTTAAATCAGTACTTTGAATGAAAGTTTCACATTTAAAGGGCTTTTTATCCAAGTGGGATCTTTGATGTCTGGTTAACGCAATCTTTGTAGAGAAGCATTTTTGACATTGATTACAAGAAAAGGATGATTGGGTTAATGAAGAGGGTGATCTTTCACTATTCGAAACTTGCACCTCTTGACTGGGTAAATCCGATTCCATATTCATGAAGTAAGAAATTTCTTGTACAGCACTCACTTAAAGAACAGCGCTTAACATCTTCATATGACAAAAAACAATAAACAGTGCGATAAATTTCTACTGATTCACAAAAATCTGTTAAATTCTAGGAGGCGCTACTGTTTTTTTAAAAAAATAATAGGATTGGTTTACAAAGTGATCTGATAATATGATGGTATTTGATAAGAAAGGCTCGATGTTATCTGGTGTTTATCATGCTGTTGTAATTTTTTACTAATTGATTAGAAAATTCATGTGAAAATTAACGGAAAAAGAATCACTTATTTTCAGCACAGTGATAAAACTATACTATACTAAAGTAATATATTGCTTAAATTTGTCGTTATCGACTAATAGATAATAACTTGTAAAAACACTTTTTATGTGAATACAACAAACTTACTAAAATAAATGCATGGCAATTAACCGTTTATTAGAACTATATATCGAAAAATCAATGTGTATGAATAATCAAGGTTTAGGTAAAGTAAAGTTAAAATCTAAAATTCATATTTTACAACACATATTAATTTTTTAATATATGTTGGGGGACCCATAGCCTTTGCAAAAATATATGTTTTTTTTTATTATTTCAGAAAACCCCTCGTTTCAATTCGCATCATTTGTAAATAAGTGAAAGTTAGATAAAATAAGTTGATATTTTTCATGTATCAGCTAGTTCCTGTTTAAATTGTTTCGTTATCGGATGTTTGTGCAAGACAGTGAATACGTGTTGATAACATACTATTTTAAGTTAGGGATGATTCGATTGTAATATGAGACATTCAGAGTCATTACAGAAGGTTAACTTCCTATTTAATCTTGAAATAATTTTATCTAATAATAATAATATTCAAAAAAAGTTCAAATTATTATTCAGTTTTCTACTCTAATAAAAACTTATTCAATCCTGTTCCACGACCGCAAGAGCAACGGATATTAAAACAAAGTATGAAGGAAGGGGTGGAGGTGAATTCCCACTGCTAAAGTATGATTTTACCGACCTTTAAACAATTTTTCGACTTAAAACCAGAACTTCTTGGCTTGATTAGATTAATCCACAACAAATTATCAAGTCAAGAAATTCTTTTACAGGTTCGAATCCCACTAAAGCCTTTTGGAAAACTCAATTTTTAAAAAATTATTAATTTCCAACGAAAGAAGAAGAAGACCGGTTCTGCGGCCACTGGCGGGATGAGCAATGGACAATTATGATTAATGTTTAATTGATCAGACTCACCTTCCTCCTTATCGCAATGCTCAATTATCTCACAGGCGTGATGGGCAATGCTTAATTGATCAGACACAATTTTTTAAAATTATTAATTTCCATCAAAAATTCGATTCAACAGAGGGCAACACCCAAATAGAAATCTTCCGGGGGGGGGGGGTTGGAAAATGAGGATGTTACCCCTTTCCTATAGTATGATATTATAAGTTTCAGATCCGAAATAAAAAAATTAAGCCTCTTAAAAATTAAGCCCCGCTAAAAATTAGGCCCTCCTCCTTCCTAAAATCTCATCATACTATAACATATTTTTCGATATGTTCAAATTTCCTTCCTACTCTAAGTTGATTCCGATCATTAAAAAATATTTAAGCCTTTCAGAAAAATAAGCCCCCTAAAAATTAAGCCCTCCCCCCTTTCCTAAAATCTCATCATACTATAACATATTTTTCGATATGTTCAAATTTCCTTCCTACTCTAAGTTGATTCCAATCATTAAAAAATATTTAAGCCTTTCAGAAAAATAAGCCCCCTAAAAATTAAGCCCTCCCCCCTTTCCTAAAATCTCATCATACTGTAACAGAGTCAAAACATCCTTCACCCATTTTGAAATAATTTTCTTACTCTAAGTTGATTTCAATCTCTACTTTAATTTAAACTCCCTAAAAATTTTAAGCCCCCCTCAATTTTAAGCCCCTCCTAAAAAATAAGCCCTCCCCCCTCTCTCTCTCTCTCTCTAAAAATCCCATCATACTCTAACAGACTCCAAACATCCAACCCTCTACTACAGTATAATCTCAAAAGTTTCAAACCCTAAAAAAAATTTAAGCCCCCTCAATTTAAAGCCCTCCCCATCATCCTACTATAGTATAATACACTCTCCATCAGATAAGCTTCTCATTCAGGTGGTGGTGGAGGACCTCCTCCTCTCTCTGTGAGGTGGTGGGCCTCTTCCTCCTCTCCTCCTTCCTCCTCATGCCGCTGAACTGTCATTCCTCCTCTACTGCTATCACGTCATATGTTTGTGTACGAAACCCTACATAGGGGTTACCAAACCTAAAATTGATAATTCATCTAAAGACAACGAAACTTTTTTTTAGCTAGACTACTCTGTGACCAGAGATGTAGTGGAAGATATACGGGGGTATACGTCGTATACCCTCTGAATTATTTTGAGGAACACCGTATACCCTCTGTTTCCCAAGAAAGCTGTAAGTATACATACTCTAGAGTATACCCTCTGTCTTGAGCTTATACCCTCCGCTTAGACCGCATACCCTCTGTTGTTTTTACGACTACACGACTTTCTGTGACATGTTTTTTCTATTAAAGATTCATATGCAAACTATTTAAAAGCAAAGTTCTTCAATGAAAAGTGGGGTACGTCAACGGAAGGCCTTGATTTTTCAATATCCTATCTTTTTTCTTTGTAACATTCCTTTTCATAATTTTCTGCTACTATAAAAAATGTTTTAATAAAAAGCCTTTTACACTTACAACGTCATTTTAAAAATATATGTTTTTAAATTGTCATTTAAACATGGTATTACATTATAAGTGGATAATTATTCCTTGATGGACAAGCTGCCTAATATTGTCTGTCTAATATTGAATTCACATCGAAAAAATTGAAACATTTTGTTTTAAAATAAGAAAAGGCAATTTTTCAACATTTTGCCGCCAAAGCAAAATAATAATAATAATAATAATAATAATAATAATAATAATAATAATAATAATAATAATAACATTTCTTTAAAAGTTTCTGGAGAGAATCTCGTTTAAATTAGCTGGGATAAAATATATTCTGTCGCCCCCTTAGAGATTAAAGCTTTTAGCTTCTTTCTTTACAAAGCATTTTAACAGTGGGTAACTCTTAAGTTTTCATTGCATGCGTGATGTAAATTAAGGATAGAGAAAAGTAAGAGTCATCATAACGTGCAAGTAAATATTTTATATTTTACTTCTAAAGTTAACATACGCCATACTCGTATTCCACTTACTTTTTCTTGATTAAATTATGATATGGAATTACACTTATCAAATTTTACTGTACATAATGATAGTTATATTTGCGCCTTAAGAAGAACTTATATTTTTATTGGTAGATACGAATAAAGAACAATATATCCAAATAATATATAACGGGAGATTACAGTAACTATCTAACTATATTTTTATAACTAAACATGCATGCATACTTTAAATGTAACGGAAGATAGAAACAAGGAAAACATTGTCAATTTTCACAATCATTAACGATAACTTTGAAAATTAATTTTTTAACTTTCGGGAGGGGCTTCAGCCCCCTTAGCCCACTCCCTGGCTACGTGCCTGTGCTTATGTCATAGAGCTTATTTATTATGAAGATGATATTAGACGAAATTCATTAAGAATTGAAGGTTTGTATGGCAAGGCTAATTTAGTAGAATTAATCGATAATTGCCTTTTTTAGTAGGTGAATTAATTTATTGCCTTTCTTTTTATGCACTGTGCAGTATTGATTTCAATATTTAGGACACATGGAATATAAATTGGTTCAAATTTTTGACTTTTTTATTATTAACCTAAAAAACAAAGCAAAAAGATTATGGTACTAAGTAATTATGGACTTAAAAAAATATGGTGTTGGAAATTTTAAAAGTAATATATTCTAAGCATTGCGGTGTGCCTATATATACAGGATGTCCCTAAACAAATGGTATATACGCTAGAGGGTGATAGAGCACATCAAGACTAGTAATAGTAAATAGGAAACCAAAGGTCCCAAACGTTTTCCAAAGGAGATAGCCGCCATTAAAGTTTGGGGTCCAAAATTTCAAATGTATATAAGAAACGGAAAAATTGGTCGATTGATTTGCGGTTTTCACTAAAATTATTCTTTATGTTGGTATTTTCTTGAAAATAAATTACAAAGATAAATTTCGAAAAATGCCGATATAGGGCGCTTTAGACTTCGAAGTAATGGAAAACTATTTTTTGCCGTGATTTTTTTCATCTCATTAAATGGTTTCGTAAGCTTAGACTTAAACTTAAATTTTGAGCTCAAAATCTGAATAGTTGGAAGCGGTTAAGTAGCGCAAACTTAACTGTGTTCAGAAGGTTTAAATTTCAAATGATTACAAAAAACGGAAAAATTGGTCCATTGATTTGCGGTTTTCACTAAAACTATTCTTTATGTCGGTATTTTATTGAAAATAAATTATAAAGATAAATTTAAAAAAATGCCGATACAGGGCGCTTTAATCTTTTAAGTAACGAACAACTACTTTCTACGTTATATTTTGCATCTGATTAAATGTTTTCGTAAACTTAGACTTAAATTTAAATTTTGAGTTCAAAATCTGAATAGTTGGGAGTGCTTAAGTAGCGCAAACTGAACTGTGTTCAGAGCGTTCAAATTTCAAATGATAATAAAAAACGGAAAAATTGGTCGATTCGTTTGTGGTTTAAAATAAAACTATTCTTTAAATCAGTATCTTTTTGAAAATGAATTTTAAAGATAAATTTCAAAAAATTCCGTTAGAGGGCGCCTTAAACTTCAGAGTAACCAACAACAAATTTTAACCGTTATTTTTTGTATCTAATTAAATACGTTCCAAAACTTGTTAAATGTTTTCGAAATCTTAGATTTAAACTTAAAGTTTGAACTCAAATTCTGAATCATTGGGACGGGTTAAGAAGCGCAAACTGAAGTGTGTTCAGGAGTTGAAATTTAACTTCCCCCCCCCCCCTCTCCTCGAACACAGTTCACTTTTGCGCTACTTAAACACTCGCAACGACTCAGAATTTGATCTCAAAATTTAAATCTAAGCATTTGAAAGTTTTAATGAGATTAAAAAAAATAACGGTTAAAAATAGTTGTACGCTACTCCAATGTCTATGGCGCCCTCTATCGGCATTTTGTGAAATTTATTTTTAAAATTTATTTTCAAGAAAACACTGATTTAAAGAGTAGTTTTAGCAAAAACCGCAAGCGAATCGACTAATTTTTCCGTTTTTTTATAGTTTTCCTTTTCGTTTGAAATTTAAACCCTCTGAACACAGTTCAGTTTGTGCTACTTAACCACTCCCAACTATTCAGATTTTGAGCTAAAAATTTAAGTTTAAGTCTAAGTTTACGAAAACATTTAATCAGATGCAAAATATAACGTAAAAAGTAGTTGTTCATTACTCCAAAGTTCAAAGCGCCCTCTATCGGCATTTTTTGAAATTTATCTTTATAATTCATTTTCAATAAAATACCGAATTAAAGAATAGTTTTAGTGAAAACCGCAAATCAATCGACCAATTTTTCCTTGTTTTATAATCATTTGAAATTTAAACCCTCTGAACACAGTTAAGTTTGCGCTACTTAACCGCTTCCAACTATTCAGATTTTGAGCTCAAAATTTAAGTTTAAATCTAAGCTTACGAAACCATTTAATGAGATGCAAAAAATCACGGCAAAAATAGTTTTTCATTACTTCAAAGTCTAAAGCGCCCTCTATCGACATTTTTCAAAATTTATCTTTATAATTTATTTTCAAGAAAATACCAACATAAAGAATAATTTTAGTGAAAACCGCAAATAAATCGACCAATTTTTCAGTTTTTTTATGTGTATTTGAAATTTTGGACCCCAAACTTTAATGGCGGCTATCTCCTTTGGAAAACGTTTGGGACCCTTGGTTTCCTATTTACTATTACTCGTCTTGATGTGTTCTATCACCCCTAGCGTATATACCATTTGTTTAGGGACACCCTGTATAGTATAATATATGTTTTACTAATTTTTATAATTATTGTTACAACTTTATTTTATTATCTATGTGATTTATACTATGACCATAACCGTGACTGTTAGTAAGTCACATGTAGTTTGTATCTGATTGCACTACAAATCTTGCTAGGATATGGGTAATGGTAAATATCTTAGTATATATATCCTTTTTTTTAATGGAATAATGTATTATTGTTATTTTGTCATATTGATTTTATTTTCTTCTATGTGTATCTTTCTACTAATTTGTCATCTGAATAGATTCCAGCCAGTCGGGTGTATTGTGAGTCCAATTCTTAGCTTTCAGCACGACTCATAACAGAAACTGGTTGGATGTTTTTGCTTTTTTTTAAAATATACACCCCTGATGAAGTAGTTTAATGGAAAAGCCTTCTACAGCCTTTTTATCCATTTATCTTTCATTATTTTGGAAATCTGCCTTCAATTTCTCTTCAAACTTCAACTGTTTTCAATAAGATGATTGTAAAAATACTGGTTTCATTGGTTTATTGTATGGTAATATATGAATTACTGTGGTTATATAATGTCCATTTATCCACATATTTCTTAGTAATTTGGTAATCTGCCTTCTATTTCTCTTCAAACTTCAACTGTTTTTAATAATATGAATGTAAAAATACTGGTTTCATTGGTTCTTTTATTGGTATTGTCTGAATAACTTTAGATGTATTTATAAAAGTATATATATATATATATATATATATATATATTTATTTCGCGTTTTTTACGAAGTTTGTTTTTTATTTTTGGTACACTTTTCTAAAATCCTGTTTTAGGTAAACAATTGATTTTTTCTAAAATTGTGTGACTAACTTGTTTCTTTAAAAATGTCTAATATTATGCTAACATTACATATGTCAATATTTATCATTAAAAATATATCCGATGCTTGTAGGACAGTAGAGCTTTGTCATGGTGTTGCCCGTTTTGCCGGAACTGTAGAAACTGGAAATTGGAAGATCTCTTTCTTATTACTATATGTCATATAGCTTATTTATTATGAAGATGATATTGGACGAAATTCACTCAAAATTGAAGGTTTGTATGGGACGAGTGATTTAGTAGAAATTAATCAATAATCGCCTTTTTTAGTAGGTGAATTAATTTATTGCCTTTCTTTTTATGGACAGTGCAGCATTGATTTCAATAATTAGGACACATTGAATATAAATTGATTCAAATTTTTGACTTTTAAATTATCAGCCTAAAAAATAAAGCAAAAAGATTGTGGTGCTAAATGATTATGGACCTAAAAAATGTTATGCTGGAAGTTTTAAAAATAATACATTAAAAATAATAACATTATGATGCGCCAATAAATTTTTTTTCTGCCTTTTTTTCAAAGTTAATTTTTTATGTTTTGGTACATTTTTCTAAAATTCTGCTTTTTTTTTTTTTTTTTTTTTTTTTTTTTTTTTTTTTTTTTTAAATATCTAACATTATACTAACATTGCATATACCAAAATCTAACATTAAACATGTATTCGATGCTTGTAGTACAGCAGAGCTTTGTCATGCTGTTGCACATTTTGCCATAACTTGTAGTTTATTTATAATTAGATTAAATTAACCTAGATGCATAAGTTCTTGATTAAAAAAAAAAAAAAAAAAAAAG
This sequence comes from Maratus speculifer, assembly GCA_964019185.1. Lineage (NCBI taxonomy): Eukaryota > Metazoa > Arthropoda > Arachnida > Araneae > Salticidae > Maratus > Maratus speculifer. Next base: position 88,376,008 of record OZ025300.1, on the reverse strand, counting down.
ACAGCGAAGTGGTCGATACATACTGTGGAAAACTGGGAACTGTGGAAACTGGATATAGAAGACGATTTCCCATAGCTTATGTCATAGAGCTTATTTTTTTTTAAAGATGATATTAGACGAAATTCATTAAAAATTGAAGGTTTCTATGGGACGGGTGATTTAGTAGAATTAATCGATAATCGCTTCTTTTAGTAGGTAAATTAATTTATTGCTTTTCTTTTTATGGACAGTGCAGTATTGATTTCATTACTAAGGACACATGGAATATAAATTGGTTCAAATTTTACTTTTAAATTATCAGCCTAAAAAATAAAGCAAAAGCAAAAAGATTATGGTGCTAAATAATTATGGACCTAAAAAAATATGGTGCTGGAAGTTTTAAAAATAATATATTTTAAGTATTGCGTTGTGCCTATAGTGTTTATTTTATTTTATTTATTTATTTATTTTGCCTTTTTTTCGAAGTTTGTTTTTTATGTGTCGGTACACTTTTCTAAAATTTTGTTTTAGGTAAACAGTTGATTTTTTTCAAAATTGTCCAACCAACTTGTTTCTTTATAAATATCAAACATTATGCTAACATTGCATATGCCAATTAATCTATAGTTGCCTCTTTTAGTAGGTGAATTAATTTATTGAACTTCCTTTTTATGGACAGTGAATATTGATTTCAATAATTTAGGGCACAACGAACATAAAATAGCTCTAATTTTTGAGTTTTTAACTCCTTCGGCCCAGACGTCCTAATAGCAGGGCATGTCTTTCATTGAGTATTATTTTGTCTTTAAAATTATTTTTGTCAATTATAATATCTAATAGTGATAGTATATGTCCATACACTTAGTATTATGACTTCACTTATGTTTCAGCATTTAGAAACATAAGTGACTAAGAATAAGAGTAAATAAGAGATATAAATGAATAAGAGTGAATAATAATAATATTCGAAATTGTATACCGTTGACGTTTCATTTAATTCGAACATGTTTTTCACTGTTTTTTTTTCTTTCAAACCGATGACCAGGCCCCTACCTGCCGAATTACCTCAGCTTAACGGGTTAGATACCTGGTATCGGGGCGGATGACCGCCTAATCGCCGCGAGAGGCAATTAACCTGTTATCTTCGCTGCACACGTTCTCTTATCTGCAATACTTATTTTTTATTTGTGCATACTTTGTTTTTTTCGGTTGCTTATTATTACATCCTATTGTTGCACTGCAAATGGCTACTCAAGTTGGCCTCGTAATTTAGAACCTTGATCAGATGACGAGACCTTCACCTGGCAAGGCACCTCCAGAGGTATAATTCACAGGTAACTTGGAGGACTTTGCACCCACGACGGATTTTACATGCACCAGGCGCCATTAGCGTACATGACGGAATTTTAGCCGGCAGACAGCCTGAGTCCTGCAACCAAAAGCTATGAGTAATATGTCCTGCCAGCTTGGACACCGTTGCCCAACCTATTGGGGATAGACTGGAGTTTTTGATACCTAATAGTTGATGCATACTTGTTAAATTAATAATAAAGATAGATAATTTAGTGGGGAGGGGGGAGAAAAAACAAAAGAAGGGATTCTGCAAATAGACAAGTTGCACCGTCATTAATTTGGGCCGAACTGAGGGGCAAATGTTGGGAGGAACTTAATGTTGCTAAGGAGAAGAGACTCCGCCATTCTACCGTACCCCACCAGTTAAAATAAATTAAGAAAAAAAATTACTGTCTCCGTGGGCTTTCCCAATGGAGCGGGTCCGGTAGCTCGTACAGAAAACGCATTATATAAAGAGAGGCGGTTGTCAAAGAGAAAATATAAAGTAATTGAACCCTAATATAATAATTTTTAAAAAAGGAGAAATAATAGTTAAAAAAAAGACATTATATTAATTAGACTTAAAACAAAAACAGTTTTTTTTTTTTACTTTTTTTAAATGGTGTTAAGGAATTTATAAACCTTTTATTTTTTTAATTTTTTTTTTTTTTAATAACACATCACAGTGGACGGACAAGCAGTGTCGGAGGCGGTTGAAGCTTCTTACTATATCATAATGCGCAACTTTCTGAACCGTTATTGACATTCTTTATGATTGCAATTCATATGTTGCGGGGCTCCTGTTGCGGGCCATGGTTACAGCTGATGTTGTGCGACTACCGCACACTGCTAAAGGACACAAGACATATACAGACAGTTTAAAATTTTTTTATTTGGCGATAGAAATAAATCCTAAGCCTTTTTTTTAACATACAACATATAATACATAACATTTAATATACAACAATCAGCATATAATACTATATTTCTTCTGGGTTACCGAAGTGAATATAGTATGGAACAGACAGATTGTTTTTTTGGGGTAGGGGTGGAGGTCCCGCTTGGAGTGTGTGCATGTTTCTTACTGTGATATTGTGTCTATGTTTTCAATTAGCCATCTGGCTACTGATTTACCCTTGTTCTTTACGTGTTTGTTGTTTGTTAGTTGGTTGTGCCAAAGTTGCTCGTTGTTTGTTGTTATTTGGGCTAGATGGTGTTACTTTGTTAGCGGGCAGGATGTAAGATAGTGTTTTGGAGTTCCAATTTCCCCACATGCGCAGTTTGGTGTGTTTTTGAGCTTAAATCTGTGTATAGGTATTCAGGGAATGCTCCATGACCTCTGTAAATTTGACTTAATAGTTTGCAGCCCAATAGTCTGTTTGTGTTAACTTTTGGAAAGTATTCATATGTTGTCCTACCTGTGTCCCCGTAATCCCACTCGAACTGCCATTGTTTTATTATAAGCTCTTTGATTGTACTTTTTAGGTTAGTCTTTCTAAGTTGTATGGTATATTCTTTGACTGATTTTGTGCTGCCTGTTTTGCTAGTTTGTCGGCTTCCTCATTCCCTTGGATGCCTACGTGTGCTTTTACCCAGCTAACTTTGAACTTTTTATCTGATTTTTTTATTGTTTCATGTATTGTGTCTATTAGTTTTGTAACATTGAAAGGTTTACTAAGTGCTTGAATGGCTGACATGCAGTCCGAGCGAATACTGTATTCTTCTCCTGTTGTGTGCCCCCATTCTGCTGCCTTAAGTATAGCCAGTAATTCGGCTTGGAAAACGCTATTAAATTTCCTTAGTGGTGTTGGCCATGTATTTATTTTCTTATCATTTTTGTATGCTACGAATGCCGAACCCGTAGCGCCTGATTCCAATTTTGACCCATCTGTGTAAATTGTGATATCATTAATGCTGTGTCTTATGGCCAGTTCTATTGTTTCTGCCGGGTGCGTGTGCCATATGTTTATTTTTTTAACATAGTCCGTATGATTAAGTGTTGTTCAGTATAAGTTTACTGTTTCCCTTAACCTTGATATTGTACCGTATGCCGCTTCGTATTTGACTTGTAAGTGAATTGGAACCAGGCCTGCTAAAACCTGGAGGGCCGCAGTTGGGGTTGTTCTATATGCCTTGACTATGGCCAGCAGGAAGTGTCTTTTGCAAGTCGTTAATTCTTCCTTACTTCTTATGTTAATGTTATGTCCCCAAATTGGGGCTGCATAAGTCAGTGTTTTCTCGACTACTGTTCTATAACAAATTTTCGATAAGTTTGATTTGAGACCCCACCCTCGGGAAATCATACAGCTCATCAGACTGAATGTGTTCCTAACCTTTGCTGATTGCGTTTGGCAGTGTGTTAGCCAGTTGAGATTTTTATGAATTATTATACCTAGATATTTAATCTGTTCTTTTCCTTCAAGTTCCCTGTTTTCAAATTTTATACCCTCTATTTTGTGTGTGTCCTCTGTTGGGAGATTTCCTGTGTGTGTTCTGTTTAGGTACAATAATTCTGTTTTATCCCAGTTAAGTGTTAGTTTGTTAGTTGTGATCCATTCGTTAAATTCTTTAATTATTTTGTTTGCTAATTTGACTAGTGTTGCTTTCGTTTTTGCTTTCAATATTAAAATAAAATCGTCTGCGAATGCTTGGATTCTTAAGTTATCCCCCCAGTTTTTCTTCAATGCTGTGTCTGCTATTAGCAGCCATAAGAGGGGCCCGAGGCAACTGCCTTGTGGACAGCCGCCGAATGTTTGTTTTGTTGTTTTTATTCCGTTCTCTTCTAGTGTTATAAATCTGTCTTTTAAAAAGCTTTTTATCCAGTTTGTCAGGTATGTAGGGCACGGTGATTGTTTTAGGTTCTCGGCTATAATTGGCCATCTGATGTTGGCGAATGCTCCCTTTATATCCATGGCTATAAGCAAAGTTTGGTAGCCTTCTTCTTTGTCCTTTTTATAATTTTTATTAGGTTGTTTAGTGCGTGTTCGCATGATATTCCTTGTTTAAAACCATATTGTTTTTCGCTCCAATATTTATTTACTCTGAGGTGGTGTGTTATCCTACCATTTGTATAATTCTTTCTAGTATTTTGCTAAAAGCCGGCAAAAGGCATATCGGTCTGTAGTTTTTCGGTTCTTTTGGATCTTTGCCTTTCTTGTGGAATAGAACCACTGTGCCTATTTTAAAAGATTTAGGGAAATAGTTTAGATGTAGGCAGGTATTATATAATGTTAGAAGTAAATCTGGTGCTGCTCTATGGATTCTTTTTATTAGGTTATAGTCTATGTAGTCATAGCCTGGGGCTTTGTTTTGTTTTATATTTTTTATTATTCTATTTAGTTCTTGTTTTGTTATTAGCGGTGGTTTGGGTTCATTGTTTTGTCGCATATCTGGTGTTAGTTTGTGCTCTATTGAGGAGTCCGTTATGTATAGGTTATTTAGGAAATGGTTCAACGTTTTTTTTATTGTTACATCTTGGTCTGATAAGACCGGAGTTTTCCTCTGTTTGTAGCAGGAGAAAGCTATTGATGTGATTTCATTTTGTAATCTTAAGGTTATACTATCTAACTGGTCTGTATGAGTTGTTTTCCTTAGTTCCATTATATATTTATTTTTTATTTTCTTTATTTTTTTTCAAATTGTGCGTGTTTACCGTATTTAGTTTCCAGCCTATGCCTTTGATAACATGTGTTATCAAATTTAATTTTAAATTTTATATATTTATGATCACTACCAGATTCATCGTCACTTACTTCCCATTCTGTGATTTGTTCCCCTAGATTTGGTGTCGTTATAGTTAGATCTGGCCATCCTTCTAATTTCTTTTGCCTTCTTACGGTACTGAACGATGCTGGCGCCCCTTGTGGGTTTTGGACGAATAGTGAGTTCAGAAGAAGAAAGTCTGTTAGTTTTTTCCCTCTGTCGTCAATATCTGAATAACCCCATTGCTGCGAGTGTGCATTAAAGTCCCCTGTCAATAGTATTTCACCCTTGGCTATCTTTAAGGTGTCTTCCACTTCCTGGAGCATTGTTTCGATTTCTACCGACGGTGGAGCATAAGTATTTATTATTGTTATTGTATCAGTTTTGTTTTATATTTTTATTGCCGTTGTGTATTCTTTTTCTGCTATAATTATTGGAATAGTTCCTATTCTTGTTACAATAGCTGATCTATTTGTTTTGGTTTTTGTTATATTCCAGTTGTTATCGCTGAATGATGTTTTTTTACCTGATTTTTTGTTTTGGTAATAATCCTGTAGGAGCCTTATGTTTATCTTTTTTTCACCCATGTAGCCCGCCAATGAATTGGTGTCATGTAAACTGTTGTGGAGGTTTATTTGTATAAATTTAATATTGTCCTGTGCTTATTTGTTTTCTTTTATGCTGGTGTTTTCTGAATTATTTTTCATATTTTGTGTTTGTTTTGTTATCCCTCGAGTGCCTTCAGGGCACGTATACGTTTTATCTTCGGCTTGTTCCATAATTGATTCTTCTTAATTCTTGTACCCTTTGCTCTCTTTCTTGGATTTCTGCTTCTGTCCTCCTGTACACCCGCGTGACTCCCCGGAATGTGTTTATTGTTGCTTTATCTTTTAGCACCTCATCACCTGTTGTGAGCTTTGTTTTACCTTTGTCGAGTTCTATCTGTCTAATTTTAAGTAGTTTCTGGTAAATTCTACACCGCCCGTCATATGCCGTGTGGTCGATTGGGATTGGTGCTGTGAGATGTCCCTTGTTCCATTCATTATATGCGATGCAAAGTGTACAGCATTCTCTTTCTTTTGGGCAGTTTTCATATTTGTGATTGCCCGAACAAATTGGGCAAAACTGATTGGTTTGTTCGCACTGGCTTGCGATATGAACAAATCCTTGGCATTTATGACACCTTTGGATCGTGACATAATTTTTAACTGGGCATTCCTTTAGGCCTAGGCAAATCGTCCTCTCTTTTAGCATATGATGCGCCAGGGACTCTGGAAGCGATACTGGAATATGCACCTTATCCGCCGCTGCCCTAATGGGTCTTAATAATTGAATGCAGTCTGCGTCATCTTCTGTTTTTAAGCCTAGATGTTTGCAAATTTTACATACATTAATTTTACATACATAGCATTTTCTTCCATTGATTCCGGAACATGGAATATTATAATTCTTTTCCTCTTTAGGTTGGCAGTTTTTACACTTAAGCCACCGCTGTCCGCTTCGTTTTCTGTCAAGGCGTCTTTTATTCTCGTTGCTTGTTCGGCACTTTCACATACTATTTTTACTCCGTTTCTGATGCGCTTAACATTCTTGATTCCCTCTTTGTTTTCCACACTGTTCGTGATTTGGTTTTCTACTTCTTCCGCTGATCTGTTTTCCTTGGCTTGGATGATTACTGTTGCTGTAGCCTCTTGAACCGCCTGTGCATAGGTTCGTGCTGCTTTTGTCTTCTGATTTGCCTCTTGTACTACCTGTGTAAGTTCTTCTTCGTTGTTTTTCACAGTTTAAATTTTAATTAGGGACACTTTTTCCGAATTAGTAATTTGTGATAAAAGACAAAACATATTACTAAATTTTTCTCTTTATTTAGTCTGATTATAATACGATATTTCCTAAACAACTTCAAAAATTCTTCCTTTGACTACTATTATATGAAAAGCATGCAAAATAACTACATTCGTTAGGTTTCAGTAAAGAACATATTTGTTAAATATGAATAAACTGTAACTTCTGTGATTTTGATAGTTACTTTCAATTTTGTTTGCTTAAGAGTAATTTTTCCCCAAAATTAGAAAATAATTCAGGGCCGAAAGAGTTGATTATTGAAAAAAATGGAGCAAAAAGGTAATGGTCCTAAATAGTAATGGACCTAAAAGATTATGATGCTAAATGGTTATGGACCTAAAAATATATGGTGCTGGAAGTTTTAAAAATAATATATTTTAAGCATTGCGATGTGTCTATATCTATTTTTTTGTCTTTTTCCGAAGAGTGTTTATTTATGCTTTGGTGCACTTTTTTAAAATTCTGTTTTAGGTAAACAATTGAAATTATCCAAAATTGTGTAACTAACTTTTTTTTCTTTATATTTTCTTTAAATAAATTACGTTAAGTGGTCTGAGTGAAAAAAATTAAAACAATGAAAAATATGTTCTTAAAACTTTTAGAATTTTCGAAGTTTTTTAGCAAAGTATTTTAAATTTTACTTCTTTTAAATAATAATAATAATAATAATAATAATAATTAAAAAAAATGTATGTTTTTAATACCACAACAAATTTTAAAGTTTTAAAATTTTTATTCAACAGTTTTTAGAAAGTTGTGCTGAATAGACATATTGTTAAAAAATTACGTAAAAAGTTATTTAGTTCTTGCAAACTAATTTGTGCATGAAATTGATTTCTTTTCATTTATATATGAGCTATAATGTTTATATGTACTGCAAAAAGTCTTTTTACAATTTTATCGCTGTTTTTAAGTGAAATAGATTATTCACAAAATCTGCTTCATTTTAAATGTTGAAATGTTTCATAGCCCTTAATTAAGTATATAAAAAACACTTTTTTTATAAGCATTTAATAATCATCTTGAAAGTACTGTCAAATTTTAAAATACAATTCATGTTTTGTTTCCAAAATTCCCGCCACAATATAGTAATGTGGCATGGGAAAGAATTTGATTAGTAAAAATTAACTGTTTTTTTAAGCCTGCTGAGAAAGCTTGGGCAAATGAACTTGTTAAGAAATGTATAAACTTTGTTTTCTATATTTTTTAAGAAAGAAAACAGGAAAGAAAAAAAAAACTTTTTTAAAGCTATCTTTTCAGGATTTCTAAATTGATTTCTCAACATATAATCATATGTTAATTAATATTCAGCTGTCAATTTATAAAAATGCATGTTTTTTAATATTATACTCGTCATTAAAAAAAATATATATAATTTAAAATGTTGATGCGCATAATTTAATACATTGTTTTTTCAACCAATATATGACTGTACAGCTGCAGAGAATATTTAGCGATTTATCGTCTGTAGCGGGCTAGTTGAAAATTGAAAATTGCCTTCAATTTACATATTAATTAATCATTAAGTTGTAAAAATATTAAAATGTTTTCCTCTAGACATATGTCTTTATTACATGGTTTTTATAATTTTTGTCTATCAGGTTGAGAGTTAAAATTCGCTTATAAAATCATTCACATGCAAAAACTAAGTTGAGTTACATAAAAGAATATAAAAAAAGTTATTCTCAAAAGATATTAGGATGGGCAACTGTAAAACTAAGATTTCTGTGACATTTTTTGACGAAGTTATCGTTAAATGTTTCATTTGATTATCAAATATTTTGACACGCGTATTCTATGGTTGCAGGATATTAGCGCTTTGACATGCCATTGTAAGCTTTGCTGTAATTTGTACTTCATTTATCAAAATAATTATAATAATTATATATATATCTATAAATCAGATTGTAACGAAAGTTTCTCGCCACGGCTATTACCATCTGCGCAAACAGTTTGCATTGATCTGTTTGCTCATATTTTGTCAAAACATTTTTGGTATTTTAAAGAAAGATACTTGATGTATAAGAATGTGTTTTGAAATTTGTAAAAAAAATATTGTTATCGTTAAGTACAAGATACCTGAAATGAAACTATCATGCTACCAGGCTAGAACCATCACTCACTTCCATTTCTGTGGCAAAAAGTCAGATACAGAATGTCACCGAATCATGTGTACAGCTTTAAATACTACTGTTGTATCATATGATATTGTGAAGGTTTGATACCGAAAGTTCAAAAAACAAAGGACAATGGCATTCAATAAGCAGAGCGTTCTGTCCTTTCTACTGATGCTGTCAAGGCCCGCCTGCAAGAACTTGTGGAAGAATATCAGTATTCAACCATTTGAGAGCTAGCTAAAGAGTTAGACGTTAGATCCCTTGTCCATTAGTCGAGCTATGCATTTCATAAACTTGACATAAAACTTCAATCGCTAGGTGCCTCATGAGCTGTGTTCAGGCCTGCACTAATCTGCTTGAATGTCAACGCAAGGACAAAATTCTAGACAGGATGGTCAATTGCCACGAACAGTGACCTTACTGCCCAGACATCTTTCCTTTGGACTTCTTTCTCTTCACCTTTATTCAACATTTGCACAAGTTACATCTTGCTGGTGGTATCTGTAATTCTGCGAGAATGTCTGAAATGACATTGATATGTCTTTGGACTCGCGACCTTCAAGTTTCTGGGACGAAGACTTTGTGTAAATACCAAAACAATGGCAGAAAATCATAGATTTGAGTGGTGATTATTACCCGCATTAAAAGTGCTGATTTCATGTTTTTTATTTTTTTTTCTAACTTCATTAAGAACTTTTTATTGGCGGAAAGCTTTCGTTACAACCTAATATATTAAGATTTATGTTTTTCTTTCATTGAATTTTACTTTATTGGTTGGCTTTTCCATCATATTTCAATCATGCTGCGTTCAAGGCGTTTAATAATATGTTGTTTAATTCCCATGTCCACGATCCTCGCTGAAATAGCATATCTTCACTAAAAATCACTATAAATTGTACATATGAGGTTGCTCTGGGGATTCTGTACCACATTCATAAATTTTTGATTTTTGTATTTTCACTCTATCGTTCAATATAGAGTGAAATCTGTCCAAGCCGGAATCTGTCTAAGCCGGAAATCTGTCTAAGGCGGAATTATTTCAGAGTCCCGCATTTTTAAACATAGAGATTTCTGAGAAATCTGTCTAAGACGGAAAAAATCTGTGTAACGGGGAACCAGACATTCATTTTGGGTCCCAGGTTGCACATTTACTGTTTAAGACGGAATAAAAATTTCCTGCGAAATATAAACGTAAAGAAATTTTTTCTTTTCATATTGGAATGTAGTGTCTAGTCGCATTCCCAGAGGTTAAAAAAGGCGTCACTGATTGCTGACAGTAGTTTGGGGATCATTTTATTATTGGATATGACTGGGAACTGTTGAACAACGGGTGTACTAGTGTATATGTGTACTATCACTTTATAGTGTAAATTATTATTACTATAAATATATAAAAATATGTAAAGATTTCATGTCTGATTAATTAGATTTTTTTAAAGATACGTTAGTTTTAACTTTCAGCCAAACAAATGTTTAATACTCTGTGAACGGGATGTCTATAAGGTTTTTCTGTCTAAGCCGGAAATCTGTCTAAGGCGGAATTTTATTTCAGTCACAAGCGATTCCGCCTTAGACAGATTTTACTGTAGTTTAAACTTTTATTTGTATATGTATTTCACGAATGTGGTTTCTATTTTAATTACACATAAATATATGTATATATACTATATAACCATTATAAAACAACATTAATTTATCATTTACAAATAGAAAAATGAAAATAAAAGATGAAGTCGTACCTTTTATGAAAAATATCCAAAAATAAATAACTGTGATCAAAAGTTAAAGCACAAAATCTTTTTTATGCAAATTCTATAAACTGATGTTGCGCATGAAAGCGATTTCTTATTATAAGAAGTAGTCAGATGTTGTTTTTGAATTGGTACAAAATTGCCCAAGTCGAAAAATTTTTCAGAGGAGAAAGTGATAAATATCTGGAGTATGAAAGTAACACATAAGTGTGTTTCTAAATTTTGCAAATACCTTTAAAAGATAAAAACGAGGTATTCATCAAGTTTTAGCTCATGGTAATGATTTCAATCGAAAATTCCGCTCAGGAAGGTCACGATTGACTACTTTGAGCGAAGACTGCGGCATCAAAAACGTGGCTTCAACTGGTAATTAATCACTTTCGCAAATAAAACATGCAGTTGGTGACAAATATTGTAAAAAAACTATTCATAGAAGGGCTTTGGAATCATTAACTATAAAATGTCTCGTTTACCATGTCTGGAACAACACCATAATGAAGCAAGGTAGATTATATTAGGCCAAAGCGCAGATGACATTTGATGATAAGTGGCTGAATATCCTATTCAGTGATGAAAAAAAAAAAAAAATGGAATCTCGATGCACCTGATGGGATTAAGTACTATTGGCATGATCTGCACAAAAACCTAAGAGTATATGTAGCCGACAACATGGTGATGGTTGTGTAATGGTACAGGGGGCTATTTCTTTCAATGGTCAGACATCTCTAGCATTCATCAGTGTTCATGAAAATTCTAAAAACTCTCAAGAGACACGTGCCAATCATTTGCTCCCTGTTACCGAGATTATAAGGGGAGGAATATGTTTGTTTCTACATGATGATGCTTCAATCCATATTTCAAACTCAATTACAACAGGGTTTAAATCGAAAAAAGTATCTGTTTTAAAATGACCGGCAATTAGGTTTTATATAAATCCCTTAAGAAAATATATGGAGCATTCTCACTTAGGCAGTTTTTCCAAATGGAATGCAGTTTTCTTCAATTAAAGATTTGAAAGATACCATTCAAAACTTGGTTTAAAATTGAATCAGAAACAATACAGAACTTCATTTTATCGATGAAAGATCGTAAATTTAAAGTAATTCAGAAAATTGGAACAATAATCAAAAATTAATTTTTTTTATTCTTGTTTTAAAAAAGACTAGAGAATTATTGTGCTTAAACGTTTGATATACTCATTTTTATTGTTGATAATTTCTATCATTTGCGATAAAGTTTAAAGCATAAATCTGATAAATATCTTTTTTAAATTGCAGTTTGTAGGCCATGTATAAAAGAAAGTAACTTTCAGTCAATAATAAAATTTCATTTTGAAATTTTATGTTTGCCTAAATTTTTGACACGGACTATATATATATATGCGTACATATAAATAACATTTATTTAAAACACATCATAAAAAAATCTTTGATAATAAGTAGAAGTAAATATTTATATACATATATTTTATAGAGTCTATTTACAACAAAGTAAAATTGATGCTTTCAAATATTCTCTCTTGTTAACTTAAAAAATCACTGAACTGGAGAAAAGTGCATTAAAAACTAGCCAGATAGCGTGCTGGGTTTCTTATTGCGTGTATTTTGATGTCCTGTCGTCCAATTAAAGTCACTGCTTACAATTGTTTTTCCCATTGGGTGGAAGGTAAGCGTAATTATGACGTTTGTTTCGAGTTGCAGAAACCAGAAATGGAAATGACAGGAAGCAGGGAGGAGTCTTTCACGACAAGAAAGGTGAGTATCATTGTAGGGACGGACTGAAGCTCGCCATTTTTTAACTTACGATTAGAATAATAAGGTATCTACTTAGAGATATCGGCTGTATTAAAAGTTCGTTATAACTTTAAAAAGTCAGCAAATTTTCGTGCGGTTTTGGATCATACAATACAGAGTTCGAATAAATCGATGAACTTAGAAGTTTTGGGAGGGGGGGAGGGCGCTCTAAATATTTTTGGCAGGCTGATAGAAAGTTTATTGTCCTATTTGATAATAAAATGCATGTACTTAAAAATTATTGCGTTACATCTGAAGTTTAAAAAAGTATTAATGAATTTTGTTTTCTATCCATAATTATGTGTTAATGTTCGTTCAGCGAATATTAATTCCGACCAGCATGACAATTTATGCGTAAAAATACGATTGAAAAGGATTAAGGAAATTGACGACCTTAGTAGCCAAGGGGTACAAGGGACAAAATTTCGATTTGGAGTAAATTGAGTTGAAAGATAATTTACTTTAAATTTGAAAATCAATAATAATTGACTAAAATGAAATTGGAAACGGCCGCTTGTTCCATTGTGGTCTTTGAACTCTTATTTCAATAACGGTACAAAAAGGGGAGTACAATTTTCTTTAAATTTATGTTTAATCAATATTGATTATTATTCGTCAAAAGTAATTTACCTCTAGAACGCAAGAAAATCATTTACATTTCAATAACTGAAAAGAAAAAAGCATTTTATCAGGTCTTCTGTGTTACATAGTTCAATTTGTTAAATTTTGTCACTTATACCCCTTGATTTCTGGGGTCCTCAATAAGAACATCGATAGACAGACAGGCACACGAACATAAATCATGACTACTTTCAATTACATATGAAAAATTTTAAAATAAATTGATATGGCTCTTTTTTTGAAAAATTGTACTTTTATAAAAATGAGTGATTCATTTAAAGCCCACTCTCAAGGAGTTGGTTTCAAAGGATCTGTTTTGGTAAATAATAATATTTTCAGGTTTTTTTTTTGCAATTTTGTTTACATGACTCTTTTTTTATTGGGGTACTTTAATTTTTTTTAACTAGTTTCGAAAGAAAGGGAGGGGAGGGGAGATATTTATTTTTAACAAGAATGCTTCATGCCATATCTTGCAAGGTACATAAAAGTCGTTGATTCATAAAATGTTGCATTTACTTCAGTAGTCGCTTGGCACTAAGTCAATGTTAATACAAGGATCTTATCGTGTCCATATTATTGGGAACAACTTAGACACTCTCCGTATACACTGTATGGTCAAAAGTGATCGGTCACTTGCCATAGACGTTTTGTTAAATATCTAGAAAAATACATGTGGAATTGTTCTGAAACTCTGGAAAAAAAGAATAGTATAGGTCACATGTTTTCGCGAAGATTTTTTTCCCAAAATCACATATGGACCATTAAGAAATTAAAAAAGAACGAATGTTTTTTGAATAACCCTTTCAAAATTAATATAGCAAAAGCATTCAAAATTCAAATTATGATTAAGTGGCTTATTGTAATAAATTGTGCTCTTTTTTATGTGGATAGCATATATATTAGTAGAGAATTAAAGTTTTTATAAAAAACAACTCAAATTTTACGAATTTTTCTGCGTATTATTTGCAGAGTTCTTAAAATAAAAGAATGCTTTTTTCAGAAAATATGAAAAACAACATTATGTATAATACCCTGTAATCAGAATTGAAAAATAATAAAAATTGTAGGGAAAAAAAGCAAATTTACTAAATAATAAATCACTGCGTATGCGTTAATTCAATCGATATATAATTTTTATAATGTGTTAGCTAAATGTATGGAGCAACTTTTGTCAAAGTCTCAGAAAAATTGCTTGAAAATTCTGAAAATTATCGTCGATAGAATAAGCTCAAAATCTGTTGTTCCCAAAATGAAGTGAAAAGATGAAGGACTGAATCCATATATAAATTCATTAGCGTCAATATAGCATACACAATATTGCTCGTACTACTATATTTAGATACTTCCTTTCACCATTTTGACTGAATCATTGCATATAATCTCGCTGCGTAAAAGGATCTCTATTGATTCTCGGAGGATAATGGATAGCAAAAAAAATCTTGATAGATAAATTGTTCTGCTATTTTTAAATCTATCTGTAAAGGTTCTTAGTCATATATATTACAAAATTTAATTTTTTTCGCCTTGATTAACTTTATACTATATTAATTTCATTTTAATAATATATCATACTTATTCTGGCTGTTTAAATTAAAACCCATCTTATAAAACTAATATATTAATCTTTATATGAAAGATATAAATTCTTAATCCACCTTAAAAATATTAGCTTCAATACGCTTAAAGCTAAAAAAGGCTTTAATTAAATATATTTTTAAATAAAAGCTTTTATTATTGACATCCTAATAAAATTTGCTGTAAGTTTTCTGTGTTTCTCACCCCTTTTAAATGTTTATTTAATTTATATCTGTATTAATCTAAATCTACTTATTAAAAAGTCATTCTTTTTATTTAAATATCTAGTATAATATTTAGTGTTTTAGATTTATTACGTGTCAATAAATTAATTTTTTCTTTTTAATAAAATTTCTGCTTGCGAAATAACTCCTATTTTAGCTGCCACCTTCACGCCAGATATTATTTTTATTTACATGTCAAGCATCTGGTGTGAGGCTTTGGAATGTTCCAGAAAGAATATTCGAGCCAGAAAGTTGTTTCGCATTAAGGCATAAAGATGTATACACCAAAGGTTACTGTAGACACCAGAAGTGATGAAATGTTCCCTCATTTTGCGATCCTAAGTGGACAATATGATCAGCTAACTTTTAATTGTATTTTTGTGCTAAATAAGGTTAAATGTAGATGCACTGGTCAGAATTGTTAGATAGTTGGATAGTTGATGTTTTGTTGGCTGATTTGCAGATAAGACATAGATTCTGTGTTTACGTTTGACTTGCTCTTCGCGGTCATTCGTGTCTGAGGAGTTGATTATGCTACGAAGTGCCTAAATTAAATGAAATAGAGTGTCAATTAAAGCAACAAATTTCGACACTTCGATTCATTTAGTAAGATATGGTGCATTTCTCTTCAGACATATTATTGGATTGCAATAAAGTTTTCATCTGTTTATCAACTGTTTGTTATTTTTTCTTTTTTTGAGTCATTTGCATTTTTTTTTAACTTCTCGGCTCGAATCTTGTGCTCAATAGTGGATGGTGCGTGTTGCAGCTCTTCCTTAAACTTCTAATGTCACTTTACCGTATGTATTTGTGATTTTCATACATAATTTTATAAGATTTATTTTGTTGCTATATGTGTTTGAAGGTTTCAGATCTCGTCAATATTTCTCTTAGGTAGATCGCTCATTTTAATGAAAAATAAAATATCCGTTCAAACTTATTGGAAGTTTAATATCCCAGTTATAAAAGTATATATTTTATTTGGTTTACCTTGATACACGGTTGCTGCGAGCACGAAATTTGAAAGATCACTTCAGAGTCTCATAACCCGGGAGAGAATTTTCTTCGCGGAGAATATATAAACGATTTAAAAATCTCTCAGAAAGTTTTCAGGTCCTCATAGCCTCTTCTACAAAAATAGCTATCGTTCCTGGGTGATGCATCTCTTCAGATATAGAATCTTTGTGCATTTTATTTGAATTGGAAACACCGGGGAGAGAGGGAGAGAGAGAGAGAGAAGAAATGGATAGAAGAGTGGAAAGAGAGAGAGAGAGAGGGGCAAAGGAAAGAAAAGAACCGCCGCGTGAAGAACATTTTCAGGAAACTAGAATGCTTTCCTGAAGATTTCGGATGGAAAAGAACGAATGAAAAAGTAAAATAGTAAAATAAAATAAAATAAAATAAATATAAAAAAGACCAGGGCCAGCTTTGACCTTTTTATTATTTTCTTAGCTTCATTCCTGCTCGCTTGGCGACGGTTTGGCGAATGAAACAGTTTTTCGGATATCGAATATAAGGCCAACATATATGTATTGCGAAGTAAAGGGGAGATTTTTTTTTTCAATAATGTAAAAACATTTCAGACTTTTTTTTTAATTTTACATATTGAAATCTGACTATGTGCATGCCTTTCACATTTATAGGAGAGGGGGCAAGAGTAAGCCAGTTGCAGAAATGGGGCAAGTCTAATTTTGTTTGAACAAAACAATACCATTTATTTATACTGCACTGTTATATATTTCATTAGCAACATTCAATGCAACATTTACTTTTATCGATAAAAAAAGATTTTCCAACTATAACTGATTTTTTAAAAATCTTTTAACTTCAATTATCATGAAATATACAGACTTGAAACTTAAGCAATAAAGAAAGGCAAATTTTATTTTGAATTCAACTTCGCTTTAAGAAGGTATAATATTGTCACAGCAGAAGGACCTGTGAAGGACCTTCTTTCTAATCTCTTTTCTTTTCCCTTTCTGTTCATTTATGACTTTGTTCCTTTACAGACAAGTATTTACAATACTTGATAACGATCTGTTAATTTTCTAGAGTCTTGTGTGTTTTTATATTTTTATGTTGATTTATACAAAGCTTTATTTTTGCCCCACCAATTGCCGCGAGGTTCTGACCTCGAAACTGGTACACGGTAGGTGTTGGGTTCGAATCCAATCGCGACCGTCGGTCTAACCGTTCGGAGTTTTTCGAAACTTTGATTTCCTTGCGTAAATACGGGTTTAGGTTCAGACTTCGAGTAATCGTAATCGTGTAATCGTAGTCGATTATAATCGATTACAAAAACCGTGTAATCGCACTGTAATCGTAATCATAGATTTTGGTTTTTGAAATAATCGCAACATAATCATAATCAAGAGATTTCATCTCGATTATAATCATAATCTAATCATAATCGAACCCTAATGTAACTGCAATGTAATCGTAATCTTAAATAAATATGCGATTACGTTAGGATTACGTCTTCTTTTTTCCCTTCCTTTCTCTTCCAAACCAAAATATACTTGGTTGGTTTGCTAAACATTGTACCACCGGAAAAGGAAGAGGTTCATGTTTTCAACTCATTAAATGGACCTAAAGTAGGAGTGTGAAGGTCAGAGGTCATAAGAGATAGAGATAGCCTTTAATGGGGTAAAGTAAAACAGAATGTATACCGCACACTGTAATAGGATATAGGAATAGTATTTGACTTGAGTTTGTCAGTGATATGGGAAGTGAGAAAATAAAACAACATGTGGTCAATCCAGAGATATGGGTCATTGATTGGAAGTAGTGAAGGATAAAAAGTAAAAAAGAAAAGAAAGAAAAGAATTTTATTTATGGGTTTACTACTAACATTATATCCTGCATTCCTACACCCCTTAAATTCTGTCCTACCAGAAGACAATGCGCTTTTTCTTCCTTTAAATGTTCTTGTACAGAGTCATAGCCGGGGGGAGGGTCCAAATGCTCTTCATACCATTAAAATCGAAAAGTTTATTCCGCCTTGACTAATAGCTTCAAATTCTCTGATTAGATATGGCAAAGAAAGCTTTATAAAATTAGTGATACCAGTGCATCTGTATTCCCCCCCCCCCATCTTCTACGCCGCTGTTCATGTAATTGAAATTTATTTTAAAATTTATGAAATTTGAAAATCATTAATATCAGTATATATTTTTTAGTTTGTATTTCTTCATTTTTTCTCCAAAAGCAATGTAATTATTAAAGGGTTACTTTAGTAATCCCAAAACACCCCTTCGCTAATCTTAATTTTATGGGCAAAAAAGTTATGATAACAAATTTTCGATCACTTGCATTTCAATATTTTTAAATGTTTTCTCATTGAACAATTACAGTCGATCTGTATGATAACGGGTTTTTTTTTACCCTTTCAATTTCCACTACGGTTTTTATTTATTTATTTATTTATTTTAATGAGTATATTTACATTTTCAAAACCGGTTCCTAAAGTAAAAACATCTTAAGGGTGTTCTCAAGCGCAAAACATTTTGACACATTTACAAATTCATTTTTTTAACGGAAAGATAAAAAATTGGAAGGCTGACTATGGAAGCGAATTTGAATCGAACTGAATTTTCCATTTTGTGACAATTAAATTACCAACAGAATTCTGAGCTATTTTGGTCACGTGATCTCACAAAAAACAGATAAATGAGTGCAATTAGATAGTTTCTGAATAACAACACCTGCTATTTTCCTGCATTTTAGAACAAAAATAAATTAAAACTTATGTCGCAAAGTTTACCTTTTTGATTTAAAAACACCTATAATAAAAAGAATGGATACAAAATCAAAAAAGTAGAAAACGGTCTTTATATACATCGATCTGAGCTAAACAATGCAGAAAAAAACGTTTAAAAGACTAAAATGCGAAGAAGATATTTAAAAAAAATTTCTTCCAAAGGATTAACATTAGTAAATGGGTGTGTTTGCCTTACTGAAGTAGCTTCTGTATGCTATGCACTGCATATTAAAAGGCACACATATAGAAATTTATAAAAAGAAGAAAATTTAATGTTTTATAATGTGAATGAGAAGGTTCAAAACAAAACCTCAGACTACTTTAAAGAGGTATTTTCCCAATATCGAATAATAATATGAAAAAAATGTGATTTAGGCTGAATTTTTCTTAGGAAATCCGTAAAGTTAAATCACCAAAATTCAATAAAAATAATAACCATAAAACATGGGAAATTTGAAATGGTTTTAAATTGTATTACAAAATGTGAATATTGCATATAGATAATCAAACAATGAATTCGAAACAAGAGTTGTTCGTAATAGAACTCTGCACAACTCGGGTTAAACCACATCAGAGTCCTGGGATTTTATTTTTAGTCAATCCGAAACCCGATTCAAATTCAACATACTTCCACTCGAAACTGATTCAGACTGACTTTTTAATTTAATGCAATTATGATATTAGCCTGTAAGAAACTAATAAGAAACTCTAATAAGAAATTACTATAATAAGATACTCGAATTCAGCGGTTTCCAATCTATGGGTCGCGACCCACTGGCGGATCCAAGGGGGGGGGTCATGGGGGTCGTGACCCCCCCCTGGAGCTCTTCACAGAGTGATGCACAATGTAAGTAAAAAGTGCTAAAACAAGAACGCAAAATAACGTCTAATCGAAAGAATTTGCGCTTTTTTCGAAACTAATCAAGAAAATTCGAGAATTTTCCGCTCCAGATCGACATAATTCACAATTTTTCCGCACCCGATCGGCGAAATTCGCGATTTTTCGATGCCTAATAGACAAAATTCACGATTTTTTTGGGTGTGATCGACGAAATTTGAGATTTTTTCCACAAATGGTCTGCAAAATTTGTGATTTTTCTTCACTTGGTTGAAAAAATTCACGATTTTCCCGGCCTAATCCACAAAATTAGCACATTTTTCCGTTCTTGTTCGATGAAATGCGAACTTTTCCGCACATGAACTTCGTCAATCAAATACGCTTTTCTTAATTGACTGACGAAATCTGCTTTTTCCCCCGCCGTAAATTGATGAAATCCGTGATTTTTTTTTGCGATAAACTGACGAAACTCACGATTGTTCCGAGGCCACTCAGGTTTTTTTAATTTTTCCACGCATCATCGACAAAATTAGCGGTTTTTCCGCACCCCATCAACAAAATTCGCGAGTTTTTTGTACTCGATCGCTCGAATTCGTGTTTTTTACGAAGGCGATCGACCGTATTCGCGATATTTTCTTTCCCTATCGATGGAATTGTCAATTTTTGTTCCCCGTATCAACATAATTCGCAATTTTTTTCATTCCCGATCGACTATATTTGTGCTTTTTATAAAACTGATCGACCATATTTGGGACTTTTTCGTTCCCGATCGACAAAATTCGAAATTTTTCCGTGCAATACCAAAAGCGATTTTTTTCGCTCCCGATCGACTAAATTCGCGCTTTTTACGAAAGCGATCGACCATATCGGGATTTTTCTGTGCCCAATTGACGAGATTCGCGCCTTTTTCCGTTCTTGTCCATGAAATACGCATTTTTCCGCACCGAACAATAAAATTCTCGATTCTTAACTGACTGATGAAATCTGCATTTTTTTCCCTGCCGTAAATTGATGAAATCTCATTTTTTTTCTCGCGATAAACTGATAAAACTCGCTATTGTTCTGCAGCCGCTTAAAAAAATTTTCGATTTTTCCGCGCATCATCGGCAAAGTCTTCGATTTTTCCATGCCCTATCAACGAAATTAGCGACTTTTTCTTTTTTATCGACAAAATTCGCGAGTTTTTCGTGCCCAATTTCCCGAATCGCTCTTTTTACAAAGAGAATCGACTTACATTCGCGATAATTTCTTTCCCGATTCACAAAATTGGCAATTTTTGCATTCCATATCAACTCGAAATTAACAATTTTTTTATTCCCAATCAATAAAATTCGCGATTTTCCCCTTCCCGATCGAATAAATTCGCGCTTTTTACGAAGTGATCGAGAAAATTGGGGATTTTCCGTGCCCTATTAACGAAATTTCGATTTTTTTGTACCAGATATACAAAATTCGTGATTTTTTGTGCTCTATCGACAAAATTTGCAATTTTTCAGAGACATACAGACAAAATTCGAGATTTTTTGAAGGCCGATAGACAAAACTGGCGATTTTCCAATGTCCAGTTGACGATATTATCGATTTTTCAGCGCCCGATCAACAAAATTCGCGTTGTTTTCGCGCGGTAAACAGACAAAACAGGCAACTTTCCCGCAACCTATGAACAAAATTTGCAATTTTTTCAAGTATTATAAAAAAAATTAGATTTTTTTTTTCCTTGCCCGATAAACGAAATCTGAGATTTTTCGCGTCCGATCGACAAAGTTCGTGATTTTTCCGTGCCTAATCGACAAAATTCACAATTTTTTTCATGCCCGATCGGCGAAATTTGCTACTTTTTATCGTAATTCCGTTTTCACAAGATTTACTGTATTTTAAAATTGTTTCATTAAATCATTTGACAAAAGTTGTGACCCCCCCCCCCCCTGGAGGTTGGGCTGGATCCGCCCTTGTGGGCCGCGGCAGTTGTTTTGGTGGCTCGCGAAACATTCTAAGTTTGTCATAAAAATACTTTATTTCTGTTTAAAAAGATAAGACAATTTCGAAAGGAAATAATGGGAGTATCCTTATTTTCCTTTTAGATTAATATACGAACAGGATATCTAGAAATATTTAAATCAACTTTGAAATCCTTGATGAAATTCAACGCTTTGTGCTAATGAGAACATGTTTTTTCTACTTTGCTGTTTTTGAAAGACAAGTACTGAGACAAACTGTGAGTTAATATATGTTCCCACATTGGTAAACAGCAATTAGAAATCTCATTCATTACAAAGTTATGTTTTCATGATAATTAAACATACTTTTAACCATCTTTATAGTTTGTGTATTGTTTTAATCCATATTCATTTACACACATAGAGATTGCCGATTCTGGTTTCTATTGATAATTTATCTTCCGTACGAAATTTTGCGTTTTTCTTAGGATAGGATAGCTGAGCGTATATAGAGATCGTACAGAAATTGCTATACTGACATACAACTTTATCTTGGGTGGGTCGCGAAAATTTTTTTTTACTGAAAAGTGGGTCATGAAAGTTTTTTCCCTGAAAGGTGGGTCGCGTACAAAGAAAGTTTGGGAACCGCTGCAATAATTAATTACTCTAATAAGAAATTTATCTTTTTTATAATGGAAGAAATGTACGCGATATTGCGTATATACATAAATATAATATACCTTAGTATTTAATGATACAATTTTTTTCTCCGGAAAAATATTTTGTTTTGTGAAAAATTGGGTAAATCCTAATAAGAGTCACAAATGGCTGAGACACAAGCTAACAGATTTAACACTTAACTGCTGTAACAAAAATTGTCGCATAACTACTGAGAGCGGTTTGTCAGACCGCTTAATATAAAGATAAATAAAAAGTTAAATTAAATCTCGGAACACTATTTTTGTATTAAACTTTATATATAGGAAAATTATAAATAAAATTCAGTTATTCAAAAGTCTCTAGAGATAGTAAAGGCTCCAAACGAAACAAAATTTGACCAGTATTTAAAGTTAAACTAAAAATTACGAGTTAAACTTCAAAATCTGAAAAACAGCGGTCTATGAGACCGCTAACAGTAGTTAAGGGTTAAAGTCAACATGACCTGCAAAAATGTCAACCGTAATCGTAATCTAAATGTAATCGTAATCCAACAAAAAAATTGTAATCGTAATCTAAACGTAATCGTAATCCAACAAAAAATATTAACCGTAATCTAAACGTAATCGTAATCCAACTGGCATAAAAAGAGACATAATCGTAATCGGTTTTTAGAAATTGAAAATAATCGTAATCATAATCGATTACAGTCCTCTGTAATCGACTCGAAGTCTGTTTAGGTTCCCTTAGAAAGACCCCCACGGAGGGCGTCCCGCCCATTAGGGCCTATAGCCCAAGCGTAGATAATTTGCATAAACAAAAATAAACTAAACCAAACCAAAGCTTTATTATTTATGTTTTGTCTCCAGTTTTTGGATGATGTTTTATCTGTTTTACCTTGTGTTAATTCTACTAACAAGGAGGAGTGGTCCGAGATTTGTGTCACCAAATTGGATGAGCGTTTGTGTATCGATAGAGCATTGTTAGTATATAAATATATGACAATCATAAAACACAAACCCCAGGGGGTCTTGGTTCCAATATGATCCAGTTACTCCACTCTTGAAAAATTTGTGAGGTACCCGGGACAAGGGCCTTACATTTGAAACGTGAAGTAAATTGTATAAACATCTAATAATATTAAAGTATATGCCTAATCTTTAAAAAAAGCGATTGTTTAATAAAAGTACTAACAGTATTTTAATAAAAAGCTGAGGAAGTTCAACCAAATTGACGTTATTTTTAAAAGAATAAACCTAAATTTTTGACAACTTATCATAGCAAAATAGAGTTATGATTGAGTGAAACACATTGTTTTAAGAAATAGGAATTAGGGTGCATTGTCACAAAAGCCAAAACATAAAAGACATCAACGATTTCTTGTGAAACAGCCTATAAACCAGTTATCCAGGTCCACTTTACAGCTACCCCAGCTAACCTTATACTACATTATATATATTCGCTGAAGTTACTGAAGTAATTAATAACAGCGAATATTTAAATCACGGTACTTATTAAGATATTTTTTAAATTCTTTTTGATTAAAACAACAGTACAATCTTATTCTGAAACTGCCATTAACAAAGAAATCGAAGTCTTCCCATCCCCCTCCTAGCAATCTAGTTGTAGTCAACCCCTAGCAATTGGATACTAAATATGAATCATTATTTTTAGGTGCATTTGTAATTATGTAAATATGAAGTACCTGTTGTTGGGATTTATAATGAATTAAATAGCTGAGATTTTATTTGCATAGAATATAAAAAAGATACCTTGTAATATCCTCTGGTTTTTTATTCTACGTCTTGAATACTCACGTTGTACCTTTTCTGGAATCAGAATGTTGGTTTTGGAATCACGGACTTCTTGAAAACTGTTTAAAGAGTTGCTTGATGATTATATAGCTTTGATTGATGAGGTTTTTCACATGAATAAAGAAGATTACTTGAGAATTTAGAGATTTTAATAGAATCATTAGAATTGAGATTTTGTAAATATACTTAGAATCAAAACATTTCGTTCCAAACTAGTCCGCAGTCGACAATCTTCAGTATAACAAATACAATATATTTAAAAGATGAATTAAACAAATGATTAAATGCTAAATATATATAAGAAAACATATTAGGAATTTACAAATACAAATGAGTTAGAATTAATGAGAAATAATAATTAATTAAAGTCAAAATAGTCTCGTTTTGTCAGTATCAAATGTTTGGTGCTGCCATCTAGTGTCTTTTTCCAGAAATAATATCTAGTGTCATGTTTCTCAAGATTTAACATCCTCCGCCCCCGGCAGTAAAGGGGACACTTTTATAATGGGACATTTGATGTCACCGTCGTCGGCTGTTTTAATCAAAACGACATGAACACGATTGTCCTGTCCTGGGAAAGTTCGCAGAGTACGGCCCATTTTCCATCTCATGGGCAGGGATCGGTCATGAATAATCACCATGTCTCCTTCTCGCAGATTAACACTGGGAGTAGTCCATTTAGGACGCTGATGGAGATGTTGCACAATACTATGTATTACAATACTCTCGCGACCATCTATACCAAAACTGATTCTTAGCCTTTTCAATATGCCGCCAAACGAGCATTTAATGATAGAACTCGTAAATTAGAAGATTCGGGAATATTAAGTAGTGGTGCTCCGATCAGAAAATGACCCGGCGTTAATGTGCGCAGATCTGATGGATCTGATGATATCGGCGTTAGAGGTCTTGAATTTATGAAACTTTCAATTTGTCACAGCAAAGTGGATAATTCTTCAAAATTTAAAATACTTGATTTACATGCCTTTAACAGATGATTTTTTGTAAGCTATACAGCTGCCTTTCATAGCCCACCGAAGTAAGGCGCATATGGAGGAATGAAATGCCAATTGATTCTTTTGGCTCGGAAGAAAATCTTGAATTTCACTTTCCCTCAAATGTTGGAATAGCTGCTTCAGTTGATTAGTTAGACCTACAAAAATTTTTCCGTTATCGGAATAAATAGCAGACGGTAGGCCTCTACTTGCAATAAACCTGTTTAAGGCTGCTAGCAAGGCTTGCACAGGCAAGCCTG
The DNA here is from genome assembly GCA_964019185.1 of Maratus speculifer. Classification (NCBI taxonomy): domain Eukaryota; kingdom Metazoa; phylum Arthropoda; class Arachnida; order Araneae; family Salticidae; genus Maratus; species Maratus speculifer. Next base: position 88,350,808 of record OZ025300.1, on the reverse strand, counting down.
ATACCATTTCCAGATGCACAGCCTTAGTGCACATGCAGACGAATACAGCTATGTAAGATTTTATTTTGATCTTACTTCTAGGCAAATTTGGCTTAGTTAAGCAGGGACCGGCAAAACCTATACCAACCTTGGAAAATGCACGAATTGGGACGATTCTGTCAACGGGAAGATCTCTCATCATTTGTTGACAAGCTTGTGTTTTTAGGCCTTTGCAAAGTACACACTTATTGAGTTCTTGTCGTACAGTAGAACGACCATTAACAAACCAATACTGTTGGCGTATAATAGAAAATACTAGCTGTGTACCTGCGTGCATATGTTTCTCATGTACATGCTTTATTAATAGTTTAGTAACAAAGTGATTCTTTGGGAGTAGCATGGGATATTTTCTATCAAAGGTTAATGACTGATGTTGTGACAAACGACCGACCACCTACTCGAATGATATCACTTGAATCTAAAAATACATTTAGTGATAATAGTTTACGACTGCTCGGTAAGGGCTTTCTTTCTTTTAACAACTTAAGCTCTGTGTTGAATTCAGAACTTTGCATTCATTTTACAATACATTGAATTGTATTAGAGATTTCTTCTAAACTTAGATTTCCAAATTTTTTCTATGTTTAGTATTATATTAAATCTAAGACAATAGGCTGTGACTCTTGACAGCTTAGAGAATTTCGAAAACTTAAGAAGAAAGTCTGGAGGTGCACTTACTTGTGTTACATTACTGACAGAGTCAATGACTTGATTTAACTCAGATATCGGAGCAGTGAACTTAGGTATTGGGATTTGCTCATTAAGGCACGCCACGAGCCGTTATTTAACAGCAGCCATGGAGGCTCATGCCACCACAGAGAATGATTAAGAAGCTTGCGTGGCCTCTAGAAGCTACATCTGCCGGATTTAAAATACCTGGAATATGATTCCACTCATGGCAAGGCATTAATGCTTGTATTTGACATACTCGATTGAGTACGAACCGATTTTCCTTAAAGGTGGTGCCTTTAGCCAACTGAGAACAATCTGTGAATCAGACCACAAATAAATATTGTCAAAGTTTACTGGTAATGTGTCGATAATGACAGAACATAACTTTGCTAGTAAAAGAGCTGAACAAAGTTCAATCCTTGGCAATGTTTGAGGTTTTATAGGATTGACCTTAGTTTTTGCGGCAATCAAATTGACAAATACCTTTTCAGGTATAACAACACGTAAATAAGTAACAGCATAAGCTTTATTCGAGCCATCACAAAAGCCGTGTATTTGAATTTGAACAACTGCTTGATTAAATGAATTCATGTATCTAGGAATTTCTATCGATTTCAATAAATGCATTTCAGATGAAAATTCATTCCAAACCTGTTGTATGGAATATGGAATTTCTTCATCCCAAGAAATCTTATCCCTCCAAAGATCTTGCATCATAATTTTTAACTTCATTGTTGTAGGAGCTAGGAAACCCAGAGGGTCAAATATTGTAGCCACTACAGATAACAAATCTCGTTTTGTTTTGACATCCTTTAAATCATTAAACCGAATTTGTAAAACATCTTTGGAAGAGTCCCAAAGTAAACTGAGAACTTTAACGGTATCATCTTCCTGAATGACCTTTTTCGAGGAAGCCTTCTTTTCATCAGGTAAGTGAGCTATTACATCAGGATTGTTACATGTCCACTTTCGTAGATTAAAACTTCCGCTTTTCATAATTCTTATTAGTTCTGTTACTAAACTCTGAGCGTTTTCTCATGAGTCGGATCCAGAAAGAAGATCATCAACATAAATTTCATCTTGAATAATTTGGCAGGCTTTTTGATAATATTTTTCGTTATCAATGGCCAACTGGCGTAATGTACTAATGGCCAATAAAGGTGCACTGGAAAAATCGTATGTAACGGACAACAGCCTGTATGATTTGATAGTGTCTTCTAAATTAAATCTCCAAAGAATGCGTTGATAATCAATGTGCTTTTGATTAACGAGAATTTGCCTAAACATTTCTTTCGATATCAGCACTAAAAGCAATTGGATTCATTCTGAACTTTAATAATAAAGGAAATATTTCCGGCTGCAATTTTGGACCTATCTCTAGATAATCATTTAAAGAGCGGCCTGATGAACCAACTGCAGATGCGTCAAATACTACTCTAAGTTGTATAGTTGAACTATCTTCTTTTAATAACCCGTGATGTAGAAGATAAAAATGATCCGGATTTGAAATTTCTGAATTTGGTACAAGTTCCATGTGCTCCAAGTCGATATATTTTTGCATGAATGCTAAATATTGCTCTCTAAGCAAAGGGTTTTGGTGGAGTCTCTTCTCCAAAAAATAAAACCGCTTTAGAGCTTGAGATTTTGAATCACCGAGGATTGGTTTAGCTTTAAACGGCAAGTTTACAACATATCTTCCTGATTCTGCGCGTGAAACGGTTTTAGAATAATTATCTTCAACAAGAGAAATTGGATCAGAACTGGGAACCGATTCAAATTCCCAGAATTTTTGCAGCTGAGAAGTAATCTGTGTAGTAACATGACAACTAACAGATGAATTTTGGTTTGATTCTTTCGAATAAATAATTCCCGATAGTATCCAACCCAGTTTAGAATTAATAGCACTCGGTGATCCTTTAGGTCCTAAAATAGATTCTCCTGTTATGATATTGGCAAACAAATCTGCACCTATAAGGAGACCAATAGGACTTGACACATGGAAATTTGGATCCGCAAGATGGCCAAAACTTAGTCCTAATCAGAAAATTTGGTAAGTTTGTTGTTATCTGGTTAACAACTAACGCGTCTAATTGAAAGATTTCATCATTAAAATGGGGAGAGTGTCAAAGAAACTTCCTGAAGAGCCTTTTCTGCAATCAAATTATTTATTCCTGAGATTTTATGATTTGTAGGCCTTGATGGAAGACCTAATTTTTTACAACAAGCTTTAGAAAGTAGGCTCTTTTGAGAACCACTGTCGATCATCGCCTTGCAAGGAATAAATTTGCCTGATTAGGATTTTACACGTATAATGGCAGTAGCCAACAATGTTTGAGAATTTTCACTAAAAGATTGATTAGTAAAACAATTAGATTCATTTAAATTACCTACAACATTTGGGGTTGTTACATGACCTTGTTGTCTAACAATTTGCTGTTGTACAGGGGCAGATTGAGCATGATGAAGGAGTGTATGATGTTTTAAATTGCAATGTTTACATTTGGTATTTATCAAACAATTAGCAACAAAATGGTTAGAACGCAAACAGTTCGTACATAATTTTTTTGATTTTACCAAATGCCAGCGTTGCTCAATAGATAAATTCTGCATTGCTGGACATCTATGAAGTTGGTGGGGTTCATTACATTGTGGACAAATAATTTTTTGCGATTTATTTACATTATCCGTTACAACAGTATTCGATACCGATCTTTTTGGAAAATGTTGAGATTTTATATCAAATTTATGATTAGCTTTAGATTCAGTTTTAATAAATTCAACATTACAATTCTGCAGGTGCATTCATTACATTTTTGCTCTGTTAGTTTTCTCTAAAAACAAGCACCTACGTGCTTGTTTTTAGAGAAAACTATTTATCATTTCATAAGTTGGAAAACAATCATTATTTAATAACTCCCACTGTTTTCGTAAATTATCATCAAATTTCGTTTGAACTAAATAAACAAAAATCAAATCAACAAATTCATTAAATTCAAATTTTAAAGATTTCAAATTCCGAATAACTTCATTACAAGTGTCCAATAGCTCTAGAATTGATTTTTGCGTAGGTAATTTTAATGATTTAGCATTAATGAATTTTGACAGTAATGAATATACCAAATTCTTACGATTATCATAGCGATTAACAAGAGTTTCCCACGCTTCCTTATAATTATCGTTGGAAATTGAAAAACCCGAAATTAATTTAGCAGGATAATTCTTTACACTCGCTATTAGATAAGAAAATTTTAACTGATCTGATAAATTTTCATTATTTTGAATTGCAGTCAGAAATGTTTCCTTAAAGGTAATCCAATTACCAATATAACCATAAAATATTGATAATTCGAATTTTGGCAATCTTAAATTGTTATCCTTCACAGACATTCCTGAATTATTATTAGTTTCATTTTTATTTTCTTGTATTTTTGCACCTTTATTTACAAGGAATTCTTCAATTTTAACTAAATCGCCAACAACAATATTCTTTGCTTTGGTAAACGAATAATATAACTCATTAATGCTTTCTTCGGCAATGCCAAAATAAGATTTTTTTAAATCAGCTTCTAAGCTAATTAATTCTGATTTGAGTTTTTCAATTAATTGAACACTTTTATTTTCTATTGCTTCAACAACTTGAATGTTATATCGTTTGATTTCTTTAATAGTGAAATTGAATTTCGATTCACTGGCGATTTTCGCCTTCGTCTTCATAATGCCGTAATTAACATTTATCTTTAAAATTTAAATGTATTACACTAGACGCCCCGTCTCGGTCGGACCAGAAACTTTTATTATGTTGGGATTTATAATGAATTAAATAGCTGAGATTTTATTTGCATAGAATATAAAAAAAAGTACCTTGTAATATCCTACGGTTTTTATTCGACGTCTTGAATACTCAAATGTCCCCCAACGACTAGTTTCGTAATCTGGCCATTAAAACGAGACATTCATACAATTTTATTGTTAAAATGCATTTCCTTTTTCTCAGAGTCTATAAAAAAGAGTTTAAACTAAAGAAAAAATCCGTTTTTGATGAATCCCGTCAATGAAGAAGTAGCACGTCAAATTGTATATCTTTATTATTCCACAATTCCAATGTCTCAGAGAGAAATTGCTAATCAATTGGGTATTTCACGCCGTTCTGTTTGCTATTACATTGATAAACACCAGAAAAATGAAGTTTGTTCATTGCATTCTAAACAGGGTCGCCATTCTAAAAGACCTCTATCGATTTTTTTTTCTAATCGTAGGCGAAATTGAATTCTTCAGTGGCAGAATCTACATTCAACTTGTTTAATATTTCTTGCAAAACAATTTAATAAACCCAAATTGCTAATTTATATTTATCAAATTCTTATATACATGGTAACACCAATACATTTTATTTTAAAATAATTATAAAAGGAAGTTATTTAATTTAATCAAAATAAAAATGTTCAAATCAAATTATTCAAATAAAATCTAAAATTCTAATTTTTTTTAAAAATCCAAAATTTATATATATAAAAAAAATGGAGATATAAATAAAACTTTAACTTCTCAAAAGCGAAATAAACTGTTTAAAGTTAAATTTAAATTGATATATCATTGTTAAATCGCAAAAGTTTTTAAAATAGAAAGAAAACTGGATTCTATAAATTATTATGAATGTCAGATGAATGAAACCCTTATAAAATAAAACCTTGAATGGACCAAAAATACAAAATTTGTTCTTATTAAGGGTGTATTTCGATTCAAACTGCTTGTTTTCCGATTTATTTTTTAATTCACTTTTGCTCTCAAACACATGAAACTCGCAGATTCTCTTATTTAAAAAGTGCAAAAGGTACCGTGAAGGTGAATTCTTTGATAAGTGCACAAAATATTGCAAAAAAAGCAATCAAAAACGGCAATTTGAACCGATTTTTCCGAAGTGGGAGATAAGGGAACGAAAAAAAAGGGTCTTCCTGAGAAGTTAATTGCTTATAAATCAAATTCTAATGAATTGAGCGTAAAAAGGCATCACACGGCACCTTATACGTCCCTTCAAAAATCCCTTCAGCAAATTTCCTGTTTCTACTTTAAAAAATGTGTCTGAAATTGTATCGGAAAATTTCGAGCTGCTGAAGGTGGAAAAGCGTTTTTTCGAATACACCCTTGAATCCATCTTAATATGAAAAATTCAAGTTCCAGTACCGAACAAAGAAGCTTCTTTTTTTACTAGGGCAATGCTTTACCCCTATAACCAAGTTATAATGTCGGCATGAAGAATGTTGAAATTAAGATTCTCTTTTAAATTTTAAATCAGAGAAATGGAGAAGGACAATGAAAAAATTAATTTAATTCAAACAATAGACTTTTTACAAATTGTATGATTTGTCCTGTGACATGGGGTATTCTGCTGTAAGCGCACAAAATTTTAAGTCTCTGACTTATACAGTTTTTGTGTACGGACTATGCGACAGACAGACAGACGACAGAGACAAATAAGGTTTCGTCAGATGAACGAAACCCTAAAAACATATAAAAAATAACGCCAATCATAAAGTAATAACTGTATTTTATTTATATAATAAATTATCAATCGGTCAACTAGACGGAAAATAAAATGGGCCTTTTAATTTGAAAAGTTAATTATCTTAGGAAAAAAAATGAAATAGTATTACTCTTATTAGCATTTAAGTCGACTATACTAATTTATTTAATTACAAGAAAAACAACATTAAATTAAATTAAAATAAAATTAATAAAATAAAATAAAATAAAATAAAATAAAATAAAATAAAATAAAATTAAATTAAAATTAATTAAATTAAATTAAATTAAATTACAATTAAATTAAAATAAAATAAAATGCTATAAAACTGAATGAATATTGACAATATGAAAAAGAATTCCATTTGATTATAAATAAAAGTTGTCTGTATTTTTTAATTTGCGTAATATAGTCATGCTAGAAAACTAGTCAACCAATGTTAGATTATTATTTGTTCTGTCATAATAAAATAGTATGAATTTTTTATAAACATAATAATAAAATGCATATAAAATAACGATTGTTCATAATATTTATGTAATTTGTCTGAGCAGATCATTTGATGATAAAGGAAAAATTGTCTGTGAAATTACATTTTTGTTTAAATGGGTAGCTACATTAAAAAAATACTGTAACAGCTGTATATTTCTTCTTATTTAAATAGCTTGTAATAAAATATTTGATAAAGATGAATATTTTTTAAAAAATCATAAAAAATTAGCAATTGTTGACAGAATTAAAAAAAAAACATTTATGAAACTAAAAGAAATGTTTTTTCTAAAATTATTTCTCTCGAAAGCATTGTTAATTTAGTAAAACAAGTCAAACAGTATTAGATTATTATATGATCAAGTGTCAGTACTTAATAGAAAATACCTTGTATATTTTTATAATAATAACCACAGTATATATTTTTATAATATATAAAAAGAGATCAACGATTTATCTATAGTTCCAACCCATTTTACATCCCATAGTACAGAGGCTATTTTCTTTCCACAGACGTTATTTTATGATTATCCACTAAAATGTGCATTTTGTATACATAGGCTATTGCTCTCATTACCTATTTTGAGATATATTTGTATTTCTATTTTTTATTTAAATTTTAAACGTTTTCTGGAAAACTTATTCAAAAGGTTGGCAATCGAATTACTCCATTATTGTAAAGAAAAGGAAAATAATAAAGTTTGTTTATCTTTTTAGTGCCATTTTATCATAAAAATTCAAAATAATTTAAAACAAATGAACATAAAATAACGCCACGCTTTAAAAACCGCATATTTCCCCCTAAAAAACTGTTACAATTCAAGAATGTTTCCTTCTGCTGATATTGAATTTGAGGCACTAAGAAAAATAAATATACTCCAGTGAGGCAAAATGACGTCATATTTAAGAGAGAAAGATAACATTCTCTTAAAAATCTAAATATTTTACTGCGAATGATTCTAAAAGATACACATTTCTGGAATTTTTATTCGCCTGCACTGAGGTTAGAATCTCAAGTCAACAAAGGGAATGTTCACATGCAAAGTGGTACCTGACAAACGTAATTTCAAGTTTGGAAGTATCTGTATTAATAACTTATTGCGGAGTGCAATATTTTTGAAATGCGGAACATAAATATGATAAGTGCATGTGTAAATTTTGAGATTGTGAAAGTCGCATTAGATTTAGATTTTACTCGCAAAATAATTCTGTGATTATATCAAAATGAAATCATTTTTTCTGCTTTTCATTCTGTAAAACCAAACATAAGAACCTCATTTGATAACTTCATCCTAATTATTTGTTATTATTATTATTATTATTATTGGTTTTTTTTTTTTTTTTTTTAGAAACAGCATTTGTTAAAATATTTGAAAGAAAATTCGAGGAAGAGAGATTTTCACTTGTCACCATGTGACCAAGTTTACCCGTATGTTGAAGTCAATCGAAAGATAATTCTTGCAATGAACTGATTTGTTATTTCCATTCAAATTAAGTATGATTCTGAAATATTTGATCAAACTTCTGTGAATCTTTTTGAAGCTAGGCTATAGCATAGATGCCAACACCTCTTAATTATTCTGGAGTCGGATACAAGGCAAACAAGTTTAAAACCGGAAAGTGTTTATAAGAAAATGTGTCCATTTCCAACATAGTATTTATTAGAATTCATTTTAGAACCCTTTATTAAATAAAATTTCCGTTTGGAAACATGTTTGTCTAGGATTAGACTTCGGAATACCTAAAAGATGTTGACATCTATGGCTATAGTGATTCCAAAGTGTTCATTTCCAACATAGTATTTACTAGAATTCATTTTAGAACCCTTTATTAAATAAAATTTCCGTTTGGAAACATGTTTGTCTAGGATTAGACTTCGGAATACCTAAAAGATGTTGACATCTATGGCTATAGTGATTCCAAATATAAACGTTCTCTCAATTATTATTTTTAAAATTGAGCAGTGTTGTAGTTATTATTATGTTGGTTGCACTAGTAGTGAGAAAATTAGCAATTAATAAATCAAAAATGTATAGATAAAAAAGTCAACGATTTCTTGAATTTTATATATGCAGATCATTTGGAAGTTAAATTTAAGTTATCTCTAAAACTATTTTCTTTTAAAATCAAAGTATGTTAGAAAATATTTCAAGCAGTGATATTTATGTACTGACACTTTTATACTAAGACATTAAATAATAAAGATAACTTTAAAATTAATTGGTGCTTATGTTATTAATATCAGCAGATCATCTGGAGGTAAAAGAAAAGTTGCCTGTAAAACTATATTTTCCTTACAAAATGCAGGAACTTTCGAAAACCCCCAAACAATGTTTATTATTTGTTGTATGGGCTATAATGGTTATTTGAAATTCACCATTGTTGATAATATTAAAGAAATTTACACCTGCAAGTTATTTCTCGATAAAATATAATTTGAATCTACTAGCTATTTTGAAAATATAGTGAAGCTCAAAAATAAGTGTCATACAGCGTTAGATGATTATTTACACTGTTAAAATTTTCTGTAAAAACACAGAAAAAAATCAAAACTCTGTAAATTTACACTAATTATCAATTAAATGTATTTTATTGAGTTTTTCGGTTATCATTTTATACACATTTCCCTAAACTTATATCTACTTCCCTGTAGGGATTTTTCCATGCTTTTAATTACAGTTATTTATATTTTATTCAGTTTTTGTAATTCAAAATACACACTTTTAAAAGTCTTTAGCAATTTTATTAGGAATATTAAAGAGGAAAATTTAATTTAAAGATTTTTTTAAAACTCAGAATAATTTTAAAAGGGGAAAATTATCGGATCAGATTTAGCGGGGATTATTCACCGCGGAATTATAAAACTCACACTTTGTACTCAACAGCAATAGCTCGTATATCTCAGACAGTAAGGTGTTCACCCGCTGTCAAGAGGTCTCGGGATCAAACCCCTGGATGGCTATAAACAAATTGTGTTAAAGTTTAACGACACAACAGCTCAAATTTAATTGGAAAATTCCAATTCTCTAAAGAATGAGTGATTCCTTAATTTGAAAAACTAAATTTAATTATTATCCTTAAAAATAAATTTACAAAGTCTTGAGTATTTTTAACAATAATAATTTACAAAGACTATGATAAATTTTCCGAATAATTTCTCTATTATTTAACAGAATCTCGGATTTTGTAATCGTTGTAATTTTACATATGATTTAAGATAATGGATTAGTCGTACATTCTTTCTAATTTTACTGAGACATTTTTAACTGTGTACTCTGCTGTCCTAAGATAGTTAATAGTAGAAATTGTTAATAAAATAAAGTAATAATATAAAAAATAACGACTGTACGTAGCATGTACGTACATTTTATAAGTAGGTCTTCTGTAAATTAAAGTTACTTTAAATAAAAAAGTGGGCCCCATCAGTGGCCGCGAGGTTTTGACCTCCAAACTGGTAGACGGTAGGTGTTGAGTTAGAACCCAATCGCGACCGTCTGCCTAACCGTTTGGAGTTTTCCGTGGTTTTCTTCGAATCTTGGACTTCCTTGAATAAATACGGGTTAGGTTCCCTTAGAAAGACCCCTACAGAGGGCATCCTACCCCTTAGGGCCTATATCCCACAGTGTAGATAATTGGCCAATAAAAATACAAAAAAAAAAAAAAAAAATTAAACAAATAAACAAAAAAGTAATTTTAAATAAATAAAATGGTAAAATATGTGTAATCTCAGTCGATATTTTTCACAAGGAAATAAATACCATGCTTTCACACTCGGATCTTGGCTGTACTCGTATATTTAATAGCCATGCATAGTTCAAATATAAGCAACAGCAAAGTGATGTATGGGAATCAATCAATATGCAGAAAGAAGTGTTTTTTCATGCTTTCAAATGCCTGACAGTGATTTACACATGTAAAAGGAAAAACGGGTACATATAATTTTATTCTGCTTACTTGTGCATGTTTTAATAGATCTTTGAAATGACCAGTGTCACGGAAAATGAAAATATGCACGAGGTAAATAAATTAATAACGACAATAAAAGGAAACAATAAAGAAGAAAAGAAAACTTCTTAAAGATATAGGTGTCCCAGGGAGATGTTTTTTAATTCAATTTAAGCCTATAAATCTATATTCATGCTGAACGCTAATTTTAAAATGATAAATAAAATGCTATATTTTATCATATGAAAAACACTTTTACTTTCAATTATGATTTTTGTTCTTGTGTTTAGTTATTTTAAGTTCTTAAAGAAAAATCTACTTTAGTTTTTTGCTCTTCAAAATCTCTAAATGCAATGCAAATTTCAGTCATCATAGATGTCTTAATTTAAGATAGTTATAAGGTTATAAGTGTTTTTTATTATGACTGCGTATAAATGAATTAAGAAAAATCTCTGGATAATTATGATACGTTTGAAATTAATTTTTTTTTAGAAATCCAGATATTTAAGCATCTAAGTGTGATACGATTAAGAAATCATATTCGAAATTATTTTCATACTAGCTGAGCCGCCCGGCGTTGTCCGGGCCCGTAATTATATTATAAAACAAACCTGAAATTCGTATTGCAAAATGTCATAAAAAGACCCAATCTCGTACCGAATCCCCGCTGTCTACGGTACCGTTAAAACAGAAATGCTGTGCACGAAAGGCAAGAAAAAAAAAGGATGGGGGGGAGGGGCTTCTGCAATTTTTTGTTTCACATTTCACCACCAGGGGGCGAACTCAACAAAACTGTTTCTGGACTTTAGAAAGATATTTAATGAAATTATTATTCGAAAATAGGGGTAAGTATTTTGAAAATTTTATATTAAATAAGTATTTGTCTCTGGGCTCTGAAAAGTCCGCATCTAATACGGTACGGTTTTAAATATTTGATCACGTTCTTCCAAAAATAATTATTGCCTCCCCTACCCATAATTGGACGTCCCCTACTCTTTAAAATCTATTTAGTGTTGTAATCTATCTGAAAGTTTTATATTAAATAAGTAATATTTATCCCTGGGCTTAGTGAAAAGTCCGCATTTGAAATGGTAGAAAACTTTACAATTTTAAGTATTTGACCGCTCTCCCTAAAAAAAATTCCCCTCCCCATATTTGATGCTCACTACTCTTTAAAAAATTTACTATCTGTTATAACATTTTTGAAAATTCAAAACAATCGTTATGTGATTTTTTTAAAAAATTTTTAATTAATTCGCATTTCAGCATTTCTTTTCCCTTTTCAATAATTGCTAAATAAGGTGGTCTGGGGTAATAACGCCAGGCGGGGTAATAACGCCAAGTGCTAATATTATGATTAATTATGAAATAATCTGGTAAATGACACCCATGTGCTCTGCGGAGAAGGGTTTTGAGTCATATAAATCGCAAAAAACAGATTCAAGTTAATTTGTTTCATTTTTAGGTCTTATTATTTTTACAAGCAACTAAAATTAACGCTTGATCTAAAATTTGCGAGATACTTTTTGTGATGTGAAAACTATTTTTTTTATCCGGAAATACATTGTTAATTACATAAATTTGCAGTACATTTCATGGAATTTCAAGATGTTGTTGAAGGTTTTGGATATCTTCTCGAGATAATTTTTAATTTAAAATGTACAGCGCAATAACTATAACGGGGTAATAACGCCAATCCTTGGCATTAATACCCCGGTTGATTCCCTACAGTGGCCGAGCTACATCCTAAATACTGATTCAAATGAACACAGTTAAAACTGTGCAATGTTTCTAATAATTCTATTTAAGCGGTCCTTTTTAAGCAAAAAGAAGCTCACGGTCTGATATTCTTTTGCCTCATCCTCCCCCCCCCCACACACACACCACACCTTTATTTTCCTTACACTTTCACAAAAAATTGAACATTTTCAATAGCTTAGAATGCAATTTGTCAATTTCTACGTTTGTACAGTTTGTATTTTTAGAATTGGGCAATCTACATGCAATTATTCCATCTTATTTCATAGTTTTGTTTGCATGGCGTTATTACCCATATAGGTGGGTAATAACGCAAAATAGCATGGGTCAAGAAATCACGCCATTACATTTTATGAATACATATCTGTTAAATTATTTTTTTTATATAGATAGTCAATGAGTTGCTGTATCAAATCATATGTTTGTTTGAAAAATACAATGTAAAACTGAGCCGTGAAAATTGGTAGAACCTTAACGTGGCGTTATTACCCCAGGGTACCTTAGTTTTAAAAATTAAAACACACGCTTTTATATCAAGTTGGACTAAAAAGTTTAAAAAGTTTTTTTTTTTTTTTTATTACATAGTTACGATTTTCATATGTGTTTCAGTGATTGTCATGTGTCTAGTTTGTCACGAAACTTTTAATTTCTCAAATTGCTTTTGATTCTTTTATCCGGCGTTTTATTTTGATCCTTTTAAGCGGTGACTAAAGCCTATGTTCATCGGAAATAGTGTAGCTTTTCAACGGTGAAAGAATTTTTCAAATCCGTCAAGTAGTTTCGGAGCCCTATTCAATTCAAACAAACAAACAAACAATCAAATCTTTTTCCTTTATAATATTAGTATAGATGTGTGATAACTGTGATACAGTTGTGCCGCTATATGACAGTACCATTAGAAAATGTTTCAGAATGGATGAAATGTGTTAAAACTACTTTTTCATTCTCTAAATTTAGTTTCAGTGAAAATCTTATAAAAGAAGTAATTTGATTAGACCATTTGTGAAAATTGTACAAATCCGTAATACCAAAACTAGGTTACTGCGTACACAGGGGCGTGTATAGGAAGAACCTCATCCTCTTAAAGGTAATATATAGGCGCTGTATTTAGCTTGAAATGTTATGATACATGAGAGCCTCATTTAAAGTAATGTGCGAAGGAACAAGATTTTAGAACAGATGTCAAATCCTAGTCCAATTTTTCAAAATGCTGAACATAAACATGAAGTAAGTTAATATACATAAATTTTAGATAACTTAAAAAAAAATACCGAATTACCAATTTTAAACAGAGTAACTGCCTATAGGCTATGTAAATTTTAAGGATCTCGTAGCCTGAGAAATTTAATCATCTAATACCCATTTAGATAGTGCTATATAAGAAAAATGTTCCAATTATACTGCTGTAGGTTAAAAAAATTAATAAATACAGTGATACAAGTTGTAACGTACTTTTAAAAGACCAGAAAATATGGTACGTAATAATCGAAGTACGTAATAACTGAAGCAATAACCTATAAAATACAGTGTAAAACGTGAAAGAAAAAGGCGCATAAGAAACGCATACAATAATTGAGATTCAAAATAGAAATTTTATGAGTTAAGAAAGATAAAATAAAAAAAGAAGACGAAATTACTTATTATATTTTTTGTAAATCAAAATCTTGATGTAAGAAATATTTTCAGAATGTCTTGAGATAAATGATAGATGATTATACGTTGAAATATTTTTTTTCCTAACTAGTGTTTACAAATGGAATAAGTAAAGCTATAGTTAATATTGCTTAAAATTATTTCAACACATTTTACGCACTTCAGAATATTTCTTCAAAAGGAATAAAAAATTAAAAACACAGCGAAAGCACAAAAAATGGCACCGACAGTTGAAGGATACGTTTATTTAGACTTTTTGAGAACTAAATAAACATAAGCGATCGGCGTTTATATTTAGGTTGGTTGGTTGTATTTATGACAGCCAATTATCAACACGTAGGATCTAGGTCCTAAGGGGAGAGATGTCCTACGTGGGGGTCTTTCTAAGGGAACCTAACTTGGATTTACCCAAGGAAATCGAAGGGTCGAAGAAAACCACCGTTTCTGTTTTTTTGAAGCGGTGTTTTTCTTTTATTGTATCATGAAACTTAAGAGGGGTCTCCGTGGCCGAGTGGTTAAGACACCACACTACTAATCGCTTGCGAGCGTAGTGGGTTGTGGGTTCGAATCCTACTGGTTCCATTTAGAGGTCTGCACGGGCCGGAATTTCCAGGCCCGGCCCGGCCCGTAGGAAAGTTATTTCGGCCCGGCCCGTTGTAAAACTCAAAAGTTCGGCCCGGGCCCGGCCCGGCCCGTACAAAAATCAGCGAAAACAGGCCCGGCCCGGCCCGGCCCGTTTTGGCCCGTTACAATTTCTACGATTTCTAAAAAATTCAGATTTTTACCATATAACTAAGATTCCTTTAAAGAATACTGCATACATATCTATGGAATGATTTTACAGTATATTTTACAGCAAATACACATTAACAACATTAATGATTACTTAGATTCTTAGGCTTTCAACATTCGAATAAAGATTCATTAAAAAAATAATATGGCTTAGAATAAAAGAAAAAAGAAAGAAAGCTAAAAACATGGTTAATTTTGAAGCTGTTTAATAAAAAAAGATTTATAAATATATTTCTATATCATTTTATTGTAGATTTCAAATCTAAATTCATTCTTAAATTCAAAGAAGCTCCTTTCTGATACATTTCTAAATTCATTTTTTTTTTCTCAAAAACGCATAAGATTAGCAGATATCTTTATTCAGAAACTATATAATCGAATGGCGTTATCCATTTTTTGATACAAGCAATTTAAGAATACTGCAAACAAATAAAATACTGTGATAATTAGCGTTTTGAATAGAATTTCCGGAAGCAATAGCAAGGGAAGGGAGAAAAATTTGCAATCATTTGAGAAACTATTATAACTCAACAAGGTTATACAAGTATTTTATTTACCAAAAATGAAAAACGCTATTCGATTCCAAATCCCTTCAATAGTTAGGCTTATCACTTTTATACTTTTACAATTTAAAATTAATCAGAAAATGTGTCAAACTTCCGCATTATTGAGAAATTAATTTAAAAATCATCAAGAAGTATATACCCGAAGACTAAGCTAACATAAGTTCTTTATCGCTGTTAATAATTTTACAAATAATGTTTTCTGCCAATAATTAAGTCTAGTACCGGTCCGGCCAGTCTATATGTAGAAAAATAGTGCAAGCGTGATCTCGGGTCGGCATGAGTCAGCTAAAAAAATATTAAAACGGGTTACACATAATGTAATTCTCCGATGCCGATACACTGTGCATTTTATATTGATGCTGTCAAACTAGTGGCTGGCCACATTTATACTTATTCTCGTTAAAACCATTTTCGTTGAAAATAGCTCATATTTTATCGTTTCTGCTTAAATCTTCAAAACGGGCCGGCAGGCCCGAAAAATTTTTTTTATCAGCCCGGCCCGGCCCGTCTGGCCCGTTCAATTTTTTTGCCGGCCCGGCCCGTTTATGTTGTTTGTCAGCCCGGCCCGGCCCGTTAAAAAACTATTCTAAATCTGCCGGCCCGGCCCGGCCCGTGAGAAAATTCGAAACGATTCCGCCGGGCCGGGCCGGGTACGGGCCACGGGCCAGGCCCGGGCCCGTGCAGACCTCTAGTTCCATTGCACGTACTCTTTGTGTGGAGCCCCCTGTTGTACTTCTCTTGTGTTGTAAAATTTATTTGTGCTATCTCGTCCATGTAAAATTGACTATGACTTATAATCAGGTTGAATGTCGAGCACACAAGTCAGATGTATGTTGTTATAAATAAACAAATAGAAACTAAAGAAAACAACATGAAATATTAGATTATTTAAAAATAAATAAATATGGAAGTAGTAAAAAATGTGTTTCCTGTTTTATTTTGATAAATCATAAAATTCATATTTTAAATCTCTATTACTCCATATAATTCTATGCACCTTTTTCTTTCACGTTATGCAGTGCATTTTATTTGCAATTGCTTATACCGTACATCGGTTATTAGGTACCATATTTTCTAGTCCCCTGAAAGTACATTGTAATCGGTGTCTACTGTCTGTTTTATAGGACCCATGAATCACATACATTTTTAGCTTCGCATCTGTTAATGCCCTGTATGTACAAATATGCATTTAAAAGTGAATAAAGAATATTTACAAATACAAAAGATACATAATTATAACTTTATATAATAACTTTAAATTGGAAACAGTCTCTAACCCTTTCGAATAACAAAGATATTTTGTCGTAATCGGAAAATTTTTGTGAAAGTTTAAAAAAAAAGAAAAAAAAAATCCGCGAAGAATATGACAAGTAAACATACTTAAGCTTTCCTTACTTCCTTTGAAATTACATGAAAAAATTATTATTTACAACATCATACATATAGTCATTTATTTAGTATGTCAAACAATATAACGTCTCATACAATATTCACAGGTATTTATGAAATGAAAGGTAAAAGTTTAAAATATCTTGAAGGTTCATCTCTGTTTAGAGTAATTCGCACAAAATTTAGAGACATATTCTACAGTACATGTCAAACATTTTGTTGATTTATCAAACAGTTGATGATATTTTAAATATGCTCACTATATAAAAACATTATATGTATTAGAGAAAGAATTTGAACTGTCTAGTAGTTGTTTATATTTTTTTATTCTGCACGTACTTAAAAGGTTTAAATTTTAAAAAGTTACGATTGCATCTGATTTTTACTATTATCTGAATATCCAGATTTTGAAATTGTGTAGTACTTCACTAAAATAAAACATTTACTTTTTACAGCTATAAATAAAAATATTAAGCGTTTTGTTATAAGTATAGAGTATTTATACTTTTTTCAAATCTCGACTATTAATGTTATAAAACGCGTCATTTGATTTTTTTAAATATTAATAATCATAATAAAAAATCAATTAATTATATAGAAATAAAAAATAAAAATTTCAATTGATAGTAATTATCTTTTAAAATCTAATAGCTTATTTTTACATATATTAACTCAATTTGATGTCTGGAAAATTAAATAAAACTACTTTTTGTGTAAGACTTACAAACACATTTACATAAAAAGTCCTTCCGGCAATGCCGGGAGGAAGAGGTAGCTTTCATATACTTATATATTTATTTATTTATTTTAAGGTAAGTTACATTGTTCAAAAATACTAAGCTCAAATTAGTGGAAATAATCTTATAAAATTAGTGATTTTATAAGATTGAATACTAGTTTTTGTAAAGATTGAATATTAATAGGAATTTTTAGAAATTAGCCATCTTTTATTCAACCTGGTTTTATTTTAAGCGATTTAGAGAGTCACCAGATTCCACGATATCATAAAGTGTATGCCACTTTAAAGCAACATTGTGGATCGTTCAGATCAAACCGTTTCAAAATGTCAGCCATAAGAAAAATTCAAAGTGCTATAACTCAATCATTTTTTAAGATATAGGCAAAATAAAAAGTGTTCTGGAATCTTTGTTTTAAGTTTTAACACGTAAAAGAAAAATATGTTTCAACTTTTAATTTTTTCGCATTTAATTTAAAATTTAAAATTTTTTTAAAAATTTAAAATGGCCACCATTTTGAACCAAAATGGTGGATGATGCTGGCCAACGAACTCGGTCGAGACATTTGTATGTACTATGTACATACCAAGTTTCATTGAAATCGGTTCATAATTATGCGTGTTATCACATGACAAAATCAGATCGTTTCAAAATGTCAGCCATAAGAAAAATTCAAAGTGCTATAACTCAATCATTTTGTAAGATATTGACAAAATAAAAGGTGTTCTGGAATCGTTGTTTTAAGTTCTAACACGTAAAAGAAAAATATTTTTCAAATTTTAATTTTTTCGCATTTAATTTTAAATTTTAAATTTTTTTAAAAATTTAAAATGGCTACCATTTTGAAACAAAATGGCGGATGATGCTGGCCAACGAACTCGGTCGAGACATTTGTATGTACTATGTACATACCAAGTTTCATTGAAATCGGTTCATAAATACGCGTGTTATCACGTGACAAAAATCAGATCGTTTCAAAATGTCAGCCATAAGAAAAATTCAAAGTGCTATAACTCAATCATTTTTTAAGATATTGACAAAATAAAACGTGTTCTGGAATCTTTGTTTTAAGTTCTAACACGTAAAAGAAAAATATTTTTCAAATTTTAATTTTTTCGCATTTAATTTTAAATTTTAAATTTTTTAAAAATTTAAAATGGCCGAGTTTCATTCAAATCGGTTCATAAATACGTTAGTTATCGCATGACAAAAATCAGATATACATATATATATATATATATGGTTATATATATATATATATGTCAACATTTGAACGGAGGGTGGTTTTGGGGTCTGGGGGTCATGATCGGTGAAAATATACCAAAATTTTCCGGAAGTGCTTTCCTCCGGACGGCTGCAATAGGTAGCTTTTTACTTTTTGTAATGAAAGCTACCTAAATTATAAATTTGAATGAATGATAACTGTCTAATAGTTGTTTAATTGTGTATTTTGCATAACTTAAAAAGTTTAAAATTCAAAAATTTGCTATTGTATCGAATTTTTACTATTTTTTTAATATACAGATTTTAAAATTGTGTAGAATTTTCAAATAAGATAAAATTAAACATATATTCTTTATAGATGTAAATAAAAATATTAAAGTTTTTATTATAAGTATAGAGTATTTATAGCCTTTTCAAATCTCGATTATTTATGTGATAAAAACACACATTTTATTTATTTATTTATTTATTTTTTTTTTTGCAATGTTAATAACCCTACTAAAAAAAATCAATTAATTCTTTAGGAATAAAAAATTAAAATTTCAGTTGATAATAATTTTCTTGTAAAATCAAATAGCTTATTTTTACATTTATTAATCCACTTTCATTTCCGATAAATCAAGTTAAAACCACTTTTGTGTCAAATGTACAAACACATTTATATAAAGTATAGATTTGTATGAATGATGACTGTCTGGTAGTTGTTTATAATTGTATATTCTGCATTAATTTAAAGGTTTAAGTTTCAAAAAATTGCTATTGTATGTGATTCTTACTATTTTTGAATATCCAGGTTTTGAAATTGACCAGTATTTTCACATAAGTTAAAATAAAACATTTATTCTTTATAGTTGTAAATAAATATATTAAAAGTTTCATTATAAGTATAGAGTATTTTTAGCCCTTTAAAATCTCGATTATTAATATCATAAAAACACTCACTATAAATTTTTTGCAATATTAATAATCCTACTAAAAAAAATCAATTAATTCTGTAGTGATAAAAAATTAAACTTTCAATTGATAATAATTATCTTGTAAAATCAAATAGCTTATTTTTATATTTATTAACTCATTTTGATGTTCGAATAATCAACATAAAAGCACTTTTTGTGTCAAATTTAGAAATACATTTATAAAAAAAAGCATAAAACTGAATAATTAATCACTGAATAATTAATTATTTACATACTTATGACACCAAATAAAATTTACAAATAAAATACTAGGCTTTTTCAAATGAATTTTCTAAGTAACGTGAAAACGTGAAAAGTATTGGAAAAATACTGTACAACAAAAGGGTATGATTAACTAGAAGAATAGAGGAAACTTTCGGTGACGTCATGATGTTATCCTGGATTTCATAAGAAATAGATTAGAAAAGCATAGTAAAATTTAATACTGATTTTTGTTTGCATATAGTAATATGTACACGCACAAGTACGCCATATTGTCACTAACTTTGTCGACACTTTCCGAGATACCACAGAATTTGGTAATAATTACTAAAAAATTCCTACAGTAACCAAAACTGGAAATCTCCCATCATCGGAAGTGAGCAAACTAGCGCATTTTATCTGTCATATTTCAACGTAAAATTAATTGCATTCTTTGAGAACAAATGGGAATGTTTCTTACATGTTAGATGTCAGAGATTTTAACTTTATCTACATTTTAGTGAACATTGCTTTTGTTTCTTGTGGGATCTTCAATCGGAGAAACGTTCTTTAAATCAAACCGGTAGGATAAAGTGGCACTTTGGTGCAGTGGCTTGGTGCACAAGTGCGCACTTTAGCAATTTCATCAAATAACAATAAATGAAGAGATTTTTAAGGGCTAATGTTTTACTTCATTTATAATCTTTTATTATTAAGCGAATAATAACAGCAGCAACAACAAACTAGTCAGATGTGGCAATCTCAAATCTTTCTTCTATCTCATACATGTTAATACTTCAAAACTCGCCACCACTGTGGCAAAATAGTAGGAACATAGGATAATCACCAATAGCCTCAGTATAGAATTTCAAATGTGGATGTAAAATTTCAGCAATTACCTCTCAGCAGTTTCTATTTTATGAAAGATCCTTCATGGAAAATTACTGTGAGCGTCCAAATAAGTTTACCTCAAATTTTGATTCCACCACTTATATAAATGTATCTTTCAATAATATATTAGATGGACAATGACTGGTAACATGTTTTCTTATAGACATATGTACGACCTGCATATGAATCTTTCTTCACACTAACTTAGATTCATCTGTGAAATGAACAAGCCTCCATTGTTTTGTGACTCCAGGGACGCCCCCTCTCTTCCATCTATAAGGGTGCTAGTCACTCAGCGGCCGAATTTCCCCCGGTGATGTTAAGTCTACATTGTTAAAAATCTTGTTCCAGTTTAAACCAAATTTTGGTGCTTAATAGCTGCCACTGTAAGATGGTGAAATCTTGAACCAATATTTGGAGCTCCTGTTGAAGCACAGTTCTAAAGTTCTAATAGTTGGAACAAGGTTGAAATAGGAAGCTCCAAATGTTACTACGAGGTTTCACCACCTGATGGTGGCAGCTACTGAGCACCAAAATTTGGTTCAAACTAGAAAAATTTTTTAAACAGTGTATGGGCATTTGATGCATTCTTATATTCAAAATATCTCCTCAGGAAATTAATATTTTTCGTTTTTTTTTTTTTTTTTTTTTTTTTTTTTTTTTTTTTTTTTTTTCTTAGTTGTAAAGATATTTCTAAAATTTACGCTCAATTTAATATTTTATGTATTAGAAACTGACGAACTGGAAGTAAATTTTAACGCTTCATATAAAATTATGCATAAATTTAAAAAATATTTTGAAAACTAAGATAAAAAGAGACAACCTTTAAGAAGAGAACACTGAAAAAAGAAGTTAAAAATGTTAAATTCCCAAGTAGCTATTTTGAATATAAAAATGCATGAAACACCCATAGACTTAACTTTACCAAGGGGAATTTGGTCACTGAGTGACTACCATCCTTAATAAATAAACAGTAATAGAATGAAAGAAAAAGCTGTTTTCGAAATCTTTTAATAATTTTCATAAAAACAAAAACTTTAAGTGCGAAGAAACTTGAACATTCATCAACCAAGATTACAAGTTTAATGAGAATTCTTATTTGTAGTCTTTCAGGGTGTATTCGAAAAAACGCTTTTCCACCTTCAACAGCTCGAAATTTTCCGATACAATTTCAGACACATTTTTAAAAGTAGAAACATGAAACTTGCTGAGGGGATTTTTTGAAGAGACGTACAAGGTGCCGTGTGATGTCATTTTACACTTCATTCATTAGAATTTGATTTATGAACAATTATCTTCTCAGTATGACACTTTTTTTCGTTCCCATATCTCCCGCTGTGGAAAAATATGTTCAAAATGCCGTTTTTGATTGCTTTTTTTGCAATATTTTCTGCATTTATCAAAGAATCGACAGTCACGGCACCTTGTGTACTTTCTAAATAAGACAATTTGCCAGTTTGATGCATATGAGAGAAAAAATGAATTCAAAAATAAATCGGAAAATAAGCAGTTTGAATCGAAATACACCCTTAAGAGTTAAAGAGAATGTAATATTTGGAATACATTCAGTACTACACGTAGCCAGACATTTTATGAAAAACAGCAACAGCAACATCATCAGAATCAGCATTAGCATCGACAACAACAATTGAATGCCATGAAATGTCATAGTTCTAACTAAACAAAATCTACTAAAATGATGCATGACAAATCTGCGGACAATTTCTAGTCCAGGGGAGTTCATATACGAGGGGTTGCTGTAAAGTTTCTGGCTTTGATTAGAAAGAAAATAGCTAGAATTAAAAAAAAAAAAAAATTCAGAATATTATCCCATGATACTGATGCTCTTGTTACATATCTGATGTTCTTGTTGCAGCTTTTCTAGACCTGTCAAATAAATGTTCTTTGCTTGGTCCCGAATCTAGCTCTTAGCAGCCTCTTTGACATTTTCAGTGTCCTCAAAAGGATGACCTTTAAGTTTTTTCTTCAAGATTGAAGAAAGAAAATAGACTGAGAGGTCTAGGTCTGGTGAATGGGAGAGTTTTTTGACCGAATCGAAGCCAATGGTCTTCAATTTGGAGGCCTCAAAATTGGACGTGTGTGGAAGTGCATTGTCATGCAACAGAAAGATCTTTTTGGTCAACTTCCCTCGGCGTTTATAATTGATGAACTCCTTCAAATGGACCAAGAGGTTAGCATAATATTTCTTAGTTATACTACATCCCTGAGGTAGTTAATACCCCTACAGAATGCCGTCTTTGTTCCAGAAAACTGTTATCATGACCATTTTGGTCGATTTCTCTGGCAAAATTTCTTCTGCTGCGGAGATCGACTGTGATGCCTCTCTTTTGACTGTTCCTTGTTTTTTCAGATCATAGATGTAAAGTTAAATTTCTTTCTCAATCACTAAAATAGCCAAAAAATTCCTGCCTTGCTGACTTTTCCTGCAGGAACAAAACATTCATGACGCCTCATAAATTCAAAGATATGAAATTTTCTTGTGCCTCTGCCATTGCAGTTTTCAGTCACAATTGAAAAAATCCTACTAATCAGAAACACCTGATATTGTTAGAGTTATATAATAGGACTTTAAACTTTTAAATGAGTTAAATTTTTTTTTTCAACTATAAGTAATCAAAGCCAGGAAATTTTCAGCACATTAAAAAAAAAATCATTTAAAAAATATTTTTTTTTGTGCAACCAACAATGTTTTTGGAATAAGATAAAGTAAAATAGGCATAACTGCTTTACATGAATTTTATAACAAGTTACTTTAACAGTATTTTAAAGTACCGTCGGGGCATAAAAGGCTAAACTTGTCAATGAAAACAATAACAACCTACTAAAAGCTGAAAGAAGAAAAGAAATTTAGAGATATAAAGTCAATTCCACTTGTGCGAATACTTAAAACATCTGGGTCATTAAACATTGAAGCGGTCAGCGGGAAAAAAAGCCTCCAATCTCCAACTAATCCCATAAATTAAAAGCCAAATAATTTTTCCCTTTAAAACTTCAATATAAGAATCTATTTGTATATGTCTATCTATGTGATTGAGATAGTCAACCTATTCATCTTAGCAATAATGTTTAAACTAGTGGTGTTGTTTATGACAGACAATTATCTACACCAGAGATATGTACTGGAAGGGGAGCAGATGACCTTCGAGAGGATCTATCTAAGAGAATCTGATCGGTATTTACGCAAGCATAGCCAAGGTTTGAAGAAAACCACGGAAAACTCTGAACGATTACGCCGACAAGCATGATTGAGTTTAAATCTAGCACCTCTTGTCTATCAGTATTGAAAGCAGAATATTTCAGAAATCCATGGGAAACTGCTTATATTAGATAGAAGACGGCAGACTTAATGATAAACAACACAAAACAATTCCACGAGTTACCTGTTCGCAAATTTCACCTATAATTTAACCTTTTTCTTGAAAACACTAACAAACTTCTAAAAGCTGAAAGAAGAAAATAAATTTAGAGATATAGAGTCAATTCCACTTGTGCGAATATTTAAAACATCTGAGTCATTCCACATTGAAGCGGTCAGCGGGAAAAAAGCCTTCCAACCTCCAACTCATCCCATAATTTAAAATCCAAATAATTTTTCCGTTTAAAACTTCAATATAAGAATCTATGTGGTGTTGTTTATGACAGCCAATTATCTGTATGGGTCCGAAGGTCAAGGAACCTAATCCGTATTTATCCAATGATAGTCAAGGCTCCAAGAAAAACACGGAAAGTTCCAAACGATTAGTCCGACGGTCCCGATTGGATTTGAACCTAGCACTTCCCGTCTACCAATTTTGAGAGCAGAATTTTTTGGCCACTGAGTCACTACTCAAATCAGATAAAGGACAGCAGACTTAAGGCCCCTGTCCTCGCTCGAGGAAACGTTCGCGAGCTAATGCTGTTCTATTCCTATGGGGAAGCATGTTTCAAATAACTCTTTCGAATATTTGCGAATATTTAAAACATCTGGGTCATTCCACACTGAAGCGGTCAGCGGAAAAAAGCCTTCTAACCTCCAACTCATCCCATAAATTCAAAGAATTTTTCCCTCTAAAACTTCAATATAAGAATCTATTTCTATGTCTATCTATCTCATTCAGATAGTTTACCTATCTGTCTTATCAATACTATTTAAATTAATGGTGTTGTTTATGACAGCCAATTATCTATACAAAAGATGCGCCCGAAAGGGAGGGGATGCTTTCCAAGAGAGTCTTTCTAAAAGAACATAACCCGTATTTATTCAAGGTTAGTCAAAGCTCGAAGAAAACCACAGAAAACTCTGAATGATTAGACCGACGGAGGTGATTGGATTTGAATCCAGAACCTCTTGTCTACCAATTTTGAGAGCTGAACTTTTTGACCATTAATGGGGAACTATTTAAATTGGATAAAAGATAGCAGCCAAATGACAAACACTACAAAACAATTCAACGAGTTGCCTGTTCATAAACCGCCCCGAGAATTTAAACTTTAAAAATAACTTACGGGCATAGGGGATTAAACTGAAAACAATAGCAACCTTCTAAAAGCTGAAAGAAGAAAATAAATTTAGAGATATAAAGTCAATTCCACTTGTGCGGATATTTAAAACATCTGGGTCATTCCATTCCACATTAAAGCAGTCAGCGGGAAAAAGACTCCAACCTCCAACTCACTCTATAAATTAAAAGTCAAAGAATTTTTCTCTCTAAAATTTCAATATAAGAATCTATTTTTATGTCTATTTATGTGATTCAGATAGTCTATCTATCTTATCAATACTATTTAAATTAGTGGTGTTGGTTATGTCAGCCAATTATCTGTAAGAGGGATATGGACCGAAGGGGAGGAGAAGCGCTCCAAGAGGGTCTTTTTAAAGGAATATAATCCTTATTTATCCAGTGATAGACAAGGCTCGAAGAAAACCACAGAAAGCTCCAAACGATTAGGTCGACGGCACAATTGGATTTGAATCCAGCACCTCCCGTCTACTAATATTGAGCGCAACTTTTTGGCCACTGGTGGGGCACTACTTAAATTAGGTAAACAACAGCAGACTTAATGAAAAACAATACAAAACAATTCAACGAGTTACCTGTTCTTAAACCGCTCCAAGAATTTATACTTTTAAAATAGTTTAAGGGTATGAAGGGTTAAAATTTTTCCTGAAAACAATAACCTTCTAAAAGCTGAAAGAGAAAAAGAAATTTAGAGATATAAGCTCAATTCCAGTTGTGCGAATATTTAAAACATTTGGGTCATTCCACATTGAAACGGTCAGCGGGAAAAAAGCATTCCAACCTCCAACTCATCCCATAAATTAAAAGTCAAAGAATTTTTCCCTTTAAAATTCCAACATAAGAATGTATTTTTATGACTATGTGATTTAGATAGTCTATCTATCTTATCAATACTATTTAATGTAGTGGTGTTGTTTATGACAGCCAATTATCTGTAAAAGTGATATGGGCCCGAAGGGGAGGGTAGCGCTCCAAGAGGGTTTTTCTAAAGGAACCTAATCCGTATTTATTCAATGATAGTCAAGGCTCGAAGAAAACCACGGAAAGCTAAAACCTATTAGGCTTACAGGCGCGATTGGATTTGAATCCAGCACCTCCTGTCTACCAATTTTGACAGCAGAACTTTTTGGCCACTAATGGGGTACAATTTAAATTAGATAAAAGACAGCAGAATAATGGTAAGCACTACAAAACAATTCAACGAGTTGCCTCTTCATAAACCGCTCCGAGAATTTAAACTTTACGGGCATAAAGGATTAAACTGAAAACAATAACAACCTTCTAAAAACTGAAAGAGAAAAATAAATTTAGAGATATAAACTCAATTCCACTTGTGCGAATATTTAAAACATCTGGGTCATTCCACATTGAAGCGGTCAGCGGGAAAAAAGCCTTCCAACCTCCAACTCATCCCATAAATTAAAAGTCAAAGAATTTTTCCCTTTAAAACTTCAATATAAGAATCTATCTAGAGAGAAGAGAAAGTGAGCGAGGAATTTTTGGAAAGAGCTCAAAGGAATAAGAATAAAACCTTACTAGGAGAGAATATTTCCGTGCGATATATATACGTGGATCTTTTACCAGAAAGTTTCTGGACGGGAAGATCTGCAAAGAAAAGAAGGGCTAGCCGATCTTTTTTTTTTCATTTCTTTTTCTTTTTCTTATTTCATTTCTTTTTCTTTTCTTATTCTATTTCTCCGAATGTCTTGGCGACGGCGTGGCGTCTGTATCCGATTTCCGGCAGATCGATAGCTAACGCGTCTCAATTCCTCAATGTTCTCTACCCTCCCCTTCTTCTGCAACGCCACCTCCGAAGAAAGGATGTGCAGAGTTCGCCAAAGTCCTGTGGGTGGATGGTCATTATAGATTTCGGACGATGCATATAGGGAAAAGAAGCATTGTATCCGTGAAGATGACGGACATTTATAATCGAAGTATAACAGACTGACTTAATGGCTTTCGATACAGCGATTTCTTCGCACTAACGGAATTGTTATAAATGCTTTATATATATATATATAAAGATCTGTACACATCGCACACCTGTAAAAATAGATGTATATAATGTATATATATATAATGAATATAATACATATATATAATGATCTTCATTTGGCAATTTAATAAAATAGAAGATAAATTATTCTTTCGACTAGAAAGTTCTTAGACTTTTTGTTTTCGATACAGCGATTTCATTTCTTCGCGCTAACGGAAGGTTTCTAATAAATGTGTTCCATGTACGCACACACATATATGCTTAAATATATCTAATTAATGATATACAATTAAAAATAACAATAATGATAATAATAATTTATTTCTGTCTTTCCAATGAATAAAACGTTTCTATAAATAGAATATAATTTCTGTAGTTAAACCACGAACATTATTAATGGGCTAGAATTTTTTTCAAAATTTTTGTTTATTAGATAAGAAATCCGTAGTAAGAATTTTTCATACAATTTTCGATACAGCGATTTCTTTCCTCTAATGGCAGATTTGTAGCAAATGCGTTACGTATCGTGATTTAACACATGCATGTTTAAAGAAGACATTACATGTAATTTATTTTGGAAGTATGTTCTTTTATATTAATATTTAGAAATTTTAAAGAATATTTTTTTCATAACATTTTATAGCATTTTTTGAATTCCCTTTTTTAAAACATTTTTAGAATAACTCTAGTTTATCTTCAAGCAGATAATGTGAAGATGTCATTTAAGTTATATGTTCCGTGGTTAGATAATCATTATAGATTTCAGACGATGCATAGGGAAAAGAAGCATTGTATCCGTGAAAATGACGAGCATTTTTATTCGAAGTTTAACAGATTCACTTAATGGCTTTCGGTGTAGCGATTTCTTTGCTCTAACGAAAGATTTGTAATAAATGTGTTGCATGCACACACACACATACATGCTTAAGTATATATACCTGATATATATACCATTTAAGGCTGTATTCAAATCCAAACAAAATACATTTAATACATTTTTATTCTCAAAAGCGTCAAACTGGTAATTTCTCTTATTCAGAAATTACATAATGAGAAATTAGATAACGATTTTTTGATAAAGGCAGAAAATATTACAAAAAATGCAGTCAAAATGGACCTTTTGAACCGAATTTTCCAAAGCGGGTGACTTGTGAAGGAAAAAATGGTCATAATGCGAAAATAATTGTTTATAAATATAATTCTAATGAATAGAGCGAAAAATGAAATCACACGGCATGTTATACATCTTTTCAAAAATCACCTCAACAAGTTTCATGTTTCTACTTTCAAAAAATGAGTCCGAAAATGCTTTAGAAAATTTTGGGCTGTTGAGGGTGGAGAGATATTTTTCCGAATACACCATTAATGGTATAAGAGAATAAAAGATAAGTGATTATTTTTATTTGCTTATCTTATTATTTACAAATTGTTTTGTTTCATTCCGTTTTTTTTTTTTTTTTTTTTTTTTTTTTTTTTTTTTTTAAATAATAATAAAAAGTATCAGAAATAATAAGACAGATTGAAGATGAAAAAATATGAAAGGTGTCTCTTCTTTCTGTTTTTATGGCTAACGGTATTTTTAATATAACTATGCTCATTTTCGCTCCGTTAATTATACAACTTCTTTCTTCTGGTCTTAAGTGGTTTTACTTACACTTGCATTCAACTATATCTTCAGTCAGTGATACATTTTATATTTCTTCACCTTATTGTTGCATGATTACTATCCATCCATCTTATTCAATTTTTTTAACATTTGTAGTATAACTTCGTTGTATAACTGACTTCAGTTTATCTTCAATCACACAATGAGCAGAATATACAAAGTCCTATGGGTGGATAAGCATTATAGATATCGCTATTATAGATCATTTCTGAATCTCCCTCAAAATTGTCCCCCCTGTTGTCTGCTAAGGATGCTACATGCCACCGTCTTGGCTCAAAAAGTTTAGCTCCAGTCCCATTTCACCTGGTACGGCGGGTGGAAGTGATGTGCGGCGCCAAACTCAGTTTTTTCACAAAGGCAATAAACTATTAAGTCCAGCAACCATTAGCCACAATCAGCCGAACTCAGCACTTGTCTACATAGATCACCCCCACACTGCCGGCTAAAATTCCATCATGTACGCTAATGGCGCCTGGTGCATGTAAAATCCGTCGTGGGTGCAAAGTCCTCCAAGTTACCTGTGAATTATACATCTGGAGGTGCCTTGCCAGGTGAAGGTCTCGTCATCTAATCAAGACTCGAAATTACGAGGCCATCTTGCGAAGCCATTTGAAGTTCAAACATTTATTGCCGCTTCGCGGCAATTAGGCGGTCGTCCACCCCGATACCAGGTATCTAACCCGTTAAGCTGAGATAACTCGGCAGGTAGGGGCCTGGTCATCGGTTAGAAAGAAAGAAGGAAAGCATTATAGATTTCGGACGATGTATGTAGGGAAAACAAACAGCTATGTATCCGTGAAGATGATGGACATTTATAATCGAAGTATAACAGACTGACTTAATGGCTTTTGATACAGCGATTCCTTCGTTCTAAAGGAATTATCACAAACATTTTTCAAATATATAAAAATCTGCACACCTGCATAAATAAATGTATATATTTAATGATCTTCATTTGGCAATTTAAGAAAATAAAAGATAAATCACTATTTCGATTTGAATGTCTTTAGACTTTTTGTTTTTGATACAGCGATTTCTTTACTCTAACAGAAGGTTAGAGTAAAGAACACATAAATGTGTTACTTGCACTCACACACATACATGCTTAAAATTATATGCCTAATGATCTCAATTAATAATAATAATAATAATAATAATTTATTTCTGTCTTTCTAATGAATAATAAGCTTCGATAAATAGAACTGGGTTGCTGTTATCGAATGCCCACGAATATCATTACTGAGTTAGGATTTTTTCAAAGTTTTCTCATCAGATAAGAAACCCGTAATAAAGAAATTTTCATGCAACTTTCGATACAGCGATTTCTTTGCTCTAATGGCAGACTTGAAGCAAATGCGTTATGTACCGTGATTTAACACACACATGCTTAAAGCCTACATTGCGTATAATTTATTTTGGAAGTATATTTTTTTATATATTTAAAATTAGATACCAGAAATTTTAAAGAATATTTTTTCGTCACATTTAATAGAATTTTTTAAATTACCCCCTTTTTTTAAACTTTTTAGAATAACTCTAGTTTATCTTTAGGCAGAAAATAAAAAGAATTCTTCTCCCCCCCCCCCCCCCAACCCAATATATATATATTCGGAAAAATCTTGACATGTTGTTTTTGAAATGACCGATTTAATTAAAGAGCTTAAAAGAAGATCCTTATTAATTAGAAAAAAATAATCTTATACTTTTGAAAGCATTATACATAAACAATTTGCTTTAAACACACATAGACACAATTTATATACTTAAAGCATAATGCTACGCATAATTTATACAAAAATTACTTAAATATTTAAAATAAGATTTTACTAATTTGATACATATTAAAATATTAATGTCGAAATTTCTGCACTAGTATATGCTGTCTATAATCCCAAACATCATAAATATTCTAAACAAGGTTTCATTAGTTCAATAATCATTAAAATATTAGCCTTGAAATGTAATAATAATAAAAGATTAGATGTTTCTGTGATATTTATTTTTAAAAGAACATTCTTTTTCACAATCAGCACGTCAATGGAAGTTACAAATAATTTTTTTTATTAGCTATTTCTTTTCATTCTATTTTCTTATCAGAATTAAATGATATAAATGATTTTTTTAGCTTTGCTGAGGAAGCACCATCAAAGGGACTTAATTTTGAGACTCGATCGGAATTTCTATTTTCCTTTCTCATTATCTCCACCATCTTCTCTCTGTATATGTAACGCTGTGAATAAAATTAAAAATTTTGATCAGCATTAAAGGATCTTCATTTATTAGAAGTGAAAAATCTCATACTTTTGAGAATATTAACACTCAAAAACTTAATGTTTGAAACACACACAAACTAATTGTTTGAAACACATACAGAGACATAACTTAAATATGCGTAAAACATAATGCTATACACAGTCTTACCCATACAAATAATGCATAAAAATAATGCTTAAATACTAAAAATAAAATTTCATTAATTCAATAATTAATACAATATTAATCTCGAAATTTCACCATTCTTATTGTAAATGAGTTATTTTATATGTACGTTACGGTTAATTTGATAGATTCGGTAATTATTAATAATCACGTCTTATGATAAATGTTGCATATTAATCAAATTTACCGGCTATTATTAAGTTCGGTAAGTATGATTAATTAAGCTTAGTAACCAATATGTTCTTTACAAAAATATTTACTATCATAACTGTTTGAATCGAATAACAAAAATAATTGTTAAGAAACAGTAATACTCAATCAAAAGAAGTGTTCTATTAATAAGGCGCCAAAGACTAAGCAGTTTAAAATAATTATTTTTATAATTACTGAATGAATTAGATAAAAATTTTAAACACTGAAATATTCAAAGAATAAATTATACAGCTTTGAAATGAATATTTTTAGCAGTAAATATTTAAAAAAAAAAAAAACCCGCATACGAATTAAAAGTTTCAAACTAAACCAGTTAAAATTTATTATATTTATCAACCTTGATTGGTAATTGTTAATAATAATCGGTTATTTTGATAAATTATCATAATTTATCATATTAACCGGTTTGTTTGGATAATATTTGGTTATTATTAATAATAACCGGTTACTATTAATAATAACCGATTAATGAAATTGACCGTAGCACATAAAAAGTCTTTGTTTATAAGGCATTTTTCTTTAAAGGATCATATTCTTTTCTTTATCAGCTTGCCAATAAAAGATGCCATTAGTTATTTCTTTTTCATTTCATTTACCTGAATTTTTCTTTCTCATCATCTTCTTCACTCTCTATGTGTATCATGATACATTGAATTAAATGACTTGATCAGCATAAGAAGGAGATTCTTATTACTTAGAAAGGAACAATTTTACTTTTTTGGAAACTTTTGATTCACAAACAAATGCTTAAGACATACACAAAGAAATAGATAAACTTTAAATACTTAAAACATACCTTCATTCATTAGAAATGAGCAATCTTATACTTTTGAAACATTAACATACATAAACCAAATGTTTTAAACACACACAGAGACAAAACTTCAATACTTAAAACATAATGCTCTACACAGTCTCATACATAATCAATATAAATTATGCTTAAATACTCAAATACTTAAAATAAGTTTCATTAATTCAAGATATAATAAAATATTAATCTGGAAATTTTATAACTCTTATTATAGATGTGTTATTATATATATATATATAAACATTAATTGTAAAATAATGTATATCAATGGAACATGAAGAAATGAAGTGAAAGGAATATTCGAAATATGCAGACGTTTATCTTTAAAGGATCATATTCTTTTCTCTACCAGCTTACTAATAAGCGATGCCATTAGTTATTTCTTTTTCCTTTCATTTACGTACCTGAATTTCTCTTTCTCACCATCTTCTTCATTCTATATGTGTATTATAGTGCATGGCATTAAAGGACTTGATCAGCATTAGAATAAGATTCTTATTATTTAGAAATGAACAATTTTATAATTTTAGGAAGTTTCGATCCACAATCAAATGCTTGAAACATACACAGAAAAACACATAAACTTTAAATGTTTAAAACATAATTCTATACTAAATGTACACGCATGATGCTTAATTATTCAAAACACGGTTTTATTAATTCATTAAAAGTTGTTCTGGGGTAATAACATCACATTAAGGTTCTGCTAATTTTTACGGCTTTGATTTAGATTTTTTTTTCGAACAAATGCACTGTAAAATAAATCTGTAAAGTTACTAAGCTTTTTTAGGAAATTGGAATTCCTGGAACATTTCATGTAATGGTAACAGCAAAAGTTGTTCTAACCGAGTGAATTGCAAGAAGTTTTCCTGATATCGTTACATAAAAAGTCCTATGAATCCCAATATCCTAGAAAAAGTTTAGTAGCGTTACAGTTTTATTTAAAAATAGTGTACAGGATTTTATACAGAAACTTATTGACTATACATGAAAGTATATTTTAGCAGATATGTATTTATAAAATGTCGTGGTGTGATTTCTGGATCACTGTCTTTTGACGTTAATACCTACCTATGTGGGTAATACCGCCGTGCAAACAAGTCATAAAATGAGATAGAATAATGGCATGTAAAATTACCAATTCTAGAAACTGACCAATTGTTTTTACTTAACATTAACTGCGATATAAGGACGCAGTAATATTAATTAAAATTTTCTTTTTCCAACAAGAACAACAACAACAACAACAACAAAAAGTATTTAAGACATACAAATTTTTCTTTATCTTTTTTGGTTTTCAAGAATGACAATAATTCTCTTTCGTACATAAAAAAAGAGGAAAAACAAAGCTTTTTCTGATGTAGTTCCGCCAAGGAAAGGATCAACCGGAATAATAATGCGAGTGGATGACATTATAAATCCGATATACTTATTGCCCGAAAAATTTTAAATTACAAGCTAGCTCGCAAATGCATCCAAAAATTTTCTCAACTTTTTGAAAGTACATGAGATATACTACAAATTTATGGAATAAGCATAGTGTTTCTTAAAAATATATATACCGTAATTTCGGGTGTATAAGCCGCGGATCAAACAATTTTTTTTGGACCCAGAAATCTTATTTAGTGATTGAACAGAAATATTTACGGCGATCTAACTAGTAACATTCATTTTTAAAAAAATTCTGGGTCGAAAAAGAATTGTTTGATCCGCGGCTTATACACCCGAAATTACAGTAATTTTCACATCACAGAACTTACCTTGCTCTTTTAGTTTTGGTGTTGAATCTTAAATTCTTTCTTTAGCGAAAAGATCTGCAAATGGAATAAATTAACTTTAAGTAGTTAAAGAGATTCAGATGACTCAGAACCATTTTGCGCACATTCGTAGTACCATCTACCAGATTCCTTTATTAGTGCGCGTAGTATTAGCAATCGTTTGGCGTTATTACCTACCTTCACGTTATTCCCCAGGACACTTTATATTAAAATACAAGCCTGGAATTTTCTTTACTGCTATTATAAATGTGTAATATGTATATTACGATTTTAATAACATAAAAAAATATTCGTTTACATGACCCATAGATTTATCCTTGAAAGAAAATACCTTTGCTAAATCAATCTATACATATAATAAAACAGTAGGACCCGGTGTGTCTGTACATTGAAGATAATTGACAAAAATGGAGTCAGGGCGATAAAAGAAAACCAATGAAACACAAAAAAAATTTTTTTGAATTTTTTGTCTGTCTGTCTGTCTGTCTGTCTGTCTGTCTGTCTGTCTGTTTGTTCGAGGTTATCTTCGTAACTACTGAATGGATTTTTATGCGGTTTTCACTAATGAAGAATGCACACTCCCGGGCAGTGTATAGGCTTTGTTTCATCAAAATCGGACAACAGACAAAAAAGTAACAAAAAGAAACAAAAGAAACTATTAGGTGCGCTGCTCACGTTTTTTAGTACATAACGTTTTTTAGTACATATAAAATCCAATAGATGTCACTGTGCGATTTTAAAACGCGCTATCGTTATGTTTTCGCCAGTCTACTTAAGTATGAGAAAGTTTCAAGCTGGCTGTCGTTCCATGTGGTTTAGTCGGTAGAACGTCAGTGCGCCATACTGATGGCCCGGGTTCGATTCCCAGCATGGAATTTTTTTTCACTATGTTGGCATTAACGCCTATAAGCAATTAAAAGAATTTGAAATATTGTATTCAAGGCGAATTTTCTCTCTGGGAAAATTTCCTTGCATTAATATGTCAGTGTAATTTTTTTTTCGATTTAATTTTTTTTTTCGAAACTTTGTTTTTCTTAAAAAATTACAGTAAATATTTGATATTTCCCAACGTTTTTTGAATGATCGACTTGCTTTTTTTTTTTTTTTTAATGTATGTCTGAACCTTATCTAACTACTTCTTCAAGATTTCTTTAGATAAACCGACCAGCGTAGCGGGCGAAGGCCGCTAGTATTTCAATAATTTATTACATTAGTCATTATGTTTTATTCTATTTTCCTATTAAATGGGATAAAGGTTGTTTTTGGCGGAAATGTCAAACAGGCTTAATGGAGAGATTCGATTGGAATTTATGCCTTTCTTTTCATTTCGCTCTATCTTCTTTCTCTGTATATGTATTACGTTGCCTAAAATTAAAGTGCTTGATCAATGTTAAATGAAGATCCTTATTAATTAAAAAAAAAAAAAACAATTTGACATTTTTGGAAGCATTAACATTTAAACCAAATATTTAAAACACACATAAAAACAGATATTAATGCTTAAATATTTATATAAGTTTTTATTAATCCAATAGACATAAAAATGTTGACTTTGAAATTTGTTCTCTGCTATTATAAAATTGCTACATATATATATTATGAATGTTAATAACAATAATATAAAAAAAAGCACTTGTTTATGTGGCACTTATCTTTAAAAGAAAATACTTTTTAACACGCTTTTATTAGCTTCTCCTGTGTCCTGTATGTATGTATGTAACGGAATCTTGACCGTTATTTTCACCCACTTTAAGACATTAGATTAAATTGAAACTTTGCACTAGAGATCTGCACGGGCCGGGGTTGGGCCTTACTTTTGAAGACTCGGACCGGGCTGGGCCTTAATTTTTTTCTGGAGTATCGGGCCAGACCTAACATATTTTTTTCGTACGAAGCCGAGACTGATTTCATTCTTTCTCACGGACCAAAATAATCAGTTCCTGTTGAACCATCACGTATGAAAATCCTTTTTTCGACGTGGCCAAGTCTGTTCATAAATCAGTAAAATTTGGTTTGGTCCAAAAATTTTTGCAAAAAGGCATTTACTTTTAAGTCTTTTAAACTGTCCATACATGCAAAATGAATACAACAATACGCGAGAAAAAATATATTACACATTTACATCTGCTAAGAAAGAAACGTATTTTTTTCTTTCCAATGCGATTCCATCTTAGAAAATTTTACTTTTAACATGTACCACTTTTTAGATTTTTATGTCTCCATTTCATAGAATATGGTTTAATAATATTTACTGAAACATTTACATACAACAAACAAAGGTTCATTAAAAGCGTAAATATCGCAGCCTACGACACTTCTGCATAAATGGAGATTATAAACATTTCAAAGAAAAAAAAAGACTAAGATAAGTTTTTTGGTCTGAAATCTCCCGTAAGAGTAAAGATTAATGTTCTGTAGAAATTCACTCGGACTAAATTTTTAACTTTTTTCCAGGCCGTCCCGGGCCGGGCTAGGGCCGTGAAATTTCGGCCCGTGCAAACCTCTACTTTGCGCACTTATTGCGAACCGATGACAATTTAACAATTTAAATTGTCTCTGCTTAAAAGGATCAAAATCAAAAACGTCAGATAAACGGGTCAAAGCATTTTGGAAAATTAACAGTCATCTTACACCTTAGACGCATGGCAATCACTGAAACATATATGAAAACCTTAAAAGTGCTATTACACGAGGGACTGAAAATTTTCGTAGGACAAACGTAATGTTAAGATCGAATACTAACTTGGCAAAAGGTTTAGTAAAATGGCAATATGGGTTTTATCACGGCGATTATCTGGTAAAAAAAATTTCGATGGAATTAAGTATATACTACAGACGTATACAGACGTACTACTTCAGATACTACAGACGTATACAGAAGTATATTAAGTCAGACATATCGCCAGTCCGGGTCAATTTCGGTTCAGATGGCATCTTGTAATAAAACCAATATCGATACAATTTCCAGCAAAATACAGCTATGATATTTCTGAAAGAAGAATGCTGCCATTGATCCTGAGTTGGACACCAAACGTTGCAAGGCTGTATGGTTGGTCAAGCAGTCATTTATGTCGGTTCTCGGTTGTTTGCTGCTGGACAAGCTTATATCGCCCTCAGTCGTGGAAGGTCTCTGGTTGGAATCCAAATCGAAGAACTTGTCTGCTCTTAGTTAACAGGGAGAGTTCCGTGTAACGGTGATTCATAAGATGAAATGATCAGGTTACGAGATAGTTCATAAAACAGCCTGATAAACATCCGTTTCCACGTATGTTGTACCAAAAATTCGACTTTTTAAGTGACTATAACATTTAAAATTCAATTAGACTCAAAAAAAAAAAAAAAAAAAAAAAAAAAAAATGGACTGATAAAAACTTTATTGGACATTGAATTTTTAAATGAAATTAATTTAGAAAATCCGACACTAAAAATTTAGAAAATAAATTATAGTTTAAAAAACTAAAGAACACGTTTTTATAGCTGGTCGAACAAAAAAGTTTAAAATAATTTTTAATTATTGAGAAGTTATACAACAGTGATAGAAAGGGAACAAAAAGCGTGGGATGCTAAATATAAGTTGTTAACGATATTTCATTAGGAGCTATTTCTAAAACTTGACTTAGTATAAAATACATAACGACGCACCCCACGCTTTTTAGGTAGATTTCGTATGAAATACTACCTATTGCATTGTCTCCCATGTTGGAATTTCTGAAAAATTTTTGCGGATCTACACGAATTATGACTCCTAGACCCCAAAACCACCATCAGTAAAAAAGTTTATCTATCTATCTATCTATCTATCTATCTATCTATCGGTGTATATCACTTTCTTCTAGACACGATAACTTCCATAATTATGCTCAGATCTTCTTCAAACTTTTACATAAAATCAAGGAGCCTAAAATCTCGGTCGAGTTCGTTAATGGGCAAAATCGGACCAAGGGGGTGGAAATAGGGAGGGTTTTTGTGAAAACAGAAAAAACGCGATAACTTCTTAGTTAAAATAGATATCGAATCAGTTTAAAGTTTATATTACTTCTAAGAAATGGGCAAAAAGTTTATGCATGACAGATTTTTGATAAAGTTAAAAATGGGCTCAAGGGGCGAAAAAAACATGGTTTTTGGGAGAAAAAAATTCATAACTTCGTCAATTCTCAATATATTAAATCCAACTAAATTTTATATAAATGTACTCAATATTATCTAAAACTTTTGTATTTACAAGTTTTTGATAGGACCAATTTTTACCGAGGAAAAAAATTAAAAACGAAAAGAAAAAGGGGGGAGGAAAAAGAAAAAAACCCATAACTTACTCAATTCTTAAGCAATCAAATCTAATTAAATTTATTTTACATCTTCACAATAAGATCTACAACTTTTATATTGACAAGTTTTTCATAGAACCCATTCTTATAGCAAAAATAAATTAAACAAAAATAGGAGTTGGAGTAAAAACCTTAAATCCAAACTGCTTATATTCTGACTCATTTTAAAATTCATTTTTGATTTTAAACGCATCCAAATGACAGATCCTCTTATTTAGGAACTATATAATGCGACGTTTTGGCCAATTTTTTGATAAAGGCAGAATATATTTTTAAAAAGGCTGCCAAAAAAGGTATTTTGAACAGATTTCCCGAAATTATCGTCATTAAAAATTGATTAAGTATAACAAATTGCGTTTTTTCTGAGTCATTTTTAAATTCATTTTTGTTCTCAAACCCATCCAATTTACAGGTCCTATTATTTAGGAACTATATAATGCGACGTATTGGCCAGTTTTTTGATAAAGGCAGAATATATTTTTTAAAAGGCTGCCAAATAGGGTATTTTGAACAGAATTTCACGAAATTATCATGATTGAAATTTGAGGAAATTAAAAAAATTGCGTTTTTACCGAGTCATTTTTAAATCTTTTTTTGTTCTCAAACGCATCCAATTTACAGGTTCTCTTACTTAGGAACTATATTATGTGACGGAGTGGCCAGTTTTTTGATAAAGGCAGAATATATTTCAAAAAAAGGCTGCCAAAATGGGCACTTCGCACAAAATTTCCCAAAGCAACCATGATTAATGAACTGTGGGTATTCAAATAACAAATTGTTTATTTTATGACTCATTTTTAAATCCAATTTTGCTCTGAAACGCATTCAAATGACAGTTTTTTGTTACTTAGGAACTATATAATGTGCGTATTCTTTGATTTTTTGATAAAGAGTGAATATACATATTTTTAAAAGCTGTCAAAGTAAGCACTTCGCAAAAAAATTTCGCAAAGTGATCATGATAAAAGAATTGAGGTTGTATTCAAATAACAAATTTTTTATTTTATGACTCATTTTTAAATTCAATTTTGCTCTCAAACGCATTCAATTGACAGTTTTTCGTTATTTAGGAACTGTGTAATGTGCCGTATTGGTCAGATTTTTGATAAAGGCTAAATATATATTTTAAAAAATCTGTCAAAGTGGGCACTTCGTACAAAATTTCTCAAAGCAATCTTGATTAAAGAATTGTGGATGTATTAAAATAATAAATTGGTTATTTTATTACTCATTTTTAAATTCAATTTTGCTGTCAAACGAATTTAATTAACAGTTTTTTGTTATTTAGGAATTATATAATGAGCATATTGGTCAATTTTTTTAATAAAGTAAGAATATAATTCAAAATATGTTGCCAAAATGGGCATTTGAGTAGAATTTCGTTTAAGAGGATTTCGATAAAACCAGTTCTTACAGAAAAATGAAATTAAAAATTTTTTAAAAGCGGTTGAATAAAGTAGTTAAACTGGGTTTATCTCTAATCATTTAATTTTTTTTTTTTTTTTTTTTTTTTTTTTTTGAGATGAAAACTTTTCGAAATCTACCTCCGCCTATAGGCCATGCCGAAAGGGATTTTTTTGTTTCCTTTCTATCATTGTTGGATAACTTCTCAATAATTGAAAATTACTCTAAACTTTTTAATTCGACCTGCTATAAAAGCGAGTTTTTGGCTTTTAAAACTATTATTTATTTCTGTATCAGCATGTTAATAATTTATTACATTAGTTATTATGTTTCATTCTAGTTTCATATTAATTGGGATAGAGCTTTTTTTTTCAACTTTGCTGAGGAAACGTCAAACAGGCTTAATGGAGACTGGAGAGACTCGATCGGAATTTATGGCTTTCTCTTCGTTTCTGATCGTGTATATACATCAATGTATGTAAAATTAAAGTGTTTGATCACCGTGAAAAGACAATCCTTATTAATTACAAACATTACAACATTTTCTATTTTCGGAAGCATTAATATATAAACCAAATAGTTGAAACACATATATAGACATATATACCAATGCTTAAATATCAAAATAAGGTTTATTAATGCAATATACATTAAAATATTAACCTCAAAATTTCTTCTCTGCTATTATAAATGTTTTATATATACATATTATCAATTTAATAACAATAAATATAAAGTATTTGTTCACATGACACTTATCTTTAAAAGAACAGGCTTTTCTATATCAGAATGTCAATAATTTATTACATTAGTTATTATGTTTTATTTTGTTTTCATATTAAATGCGATAGAGGTTGTTTTTGCGGCTTTGCTTCTGAAACGTCAAACAGGCTTAATGGGGAGACTCGATCGGAATTTATACAATTTTTTTCGTTTCTCTCCATTTTCTTTATCAGTATATCTATCGCAGTACATAAAATTAAAGTGCTTGGTCAGCATTAGAAGAAGATCCTTATTAAATTAGAAAAGACTAATCTTATATTTTTTGGAAGCATTAGCACTTAGACCAAATAGTTGAAACATATTCAAAGACACATTGTCAATGCTTAAATATTAAAAGAAAGTTTTATTAATGTAATAGACATTAAAATGTTAACATCGAAATTTATTATCGGTTGTTATAAATGCGTTATATATAAATTATAAATTTAATAATAATAAAAAATATTTGTTTATATGGCATTTATCGATAAAAGAACATACCTTTTCTATATTAGCATGTTAATACTTTATTACAATAATTATTATGTTTCATACTATTTTCTTATTAAATGGGATAAAGGTTGTTTTTTCAGCTGCTGAAACGTCAACAAGCTTAATGGACATCTGAATTTATACTTTTCTTTTCGTGTCTCTCCATCTTCTTTTTCTGTATATGTATCATGCTACGTAAAATTAAAGTGCTTTTTCAACGTTAAAAGAAGATCTTTATTATTTAGAAAAGAACAATTTTATATTTTTGGAAGCATTAACACTTAAATCAAATAATTGAAACACAAACACACATCAATGCTTAAATACTAAAACAAGGTTTTATTAAGGATGTATTCGAAAAAACGGTTTTCCATCTTCAACAGCTCGAAATTTTCCGATACAATTTCAGACAAATTTTTAAAAGTAGAAACATGAAACTTGCTGAGGTGATTTTTGAAGTGATGTATAAGGTGCCGTGTGATGTCATTTTTCACTGAATTAATTAGAATTTGATTTATAAACAATTATCTTCTCAGTAGGATCCTTTTATACGCTCACAGATCTACCGCTTCGGAAAATTCGGTTCAAAATGCTGTTTTTGATTGCTTTTTTTGCAATATTTTCTGCATTTATCAGAGAATCTATGATTACGGCACCTTTTGCACTTTCTAAATAAGAGAATTTGAAAGTTTGGTGCATTTGAGAGCAAAAGTGAACATAAAAATAAATCGGAAAATAAGCAGTTTGAATCGAAATACACCCTTAATGCAATATACATTAAAATATAATCCTCCACATTTGTTCTCTGTTGTTATAAATGTGTTATATATATATTATTATTATTTTAATAGCAATAATAACAAGAAAATACTTGTTTATATGACACTTATCTTTAAAAGAACATACTGTTGCATATATAGGGTTCTTTTGATCTTATGATTAGACAACTTCAAACTCTTCCTCTTAGAAAAGTAGAAAATAATTTATTTACAGACCTTCAGAACAACAGAGTCTTCGAAACTCACAAATATTACTAGATATTCAAAAATAACTGTTCAAATCTATCGTACACATACAGCTTTAGATCCTAGAGACTCTTTATACAACGTCTCAACACTTAATAACATTCAAAACAACATAGATGAAACTCAAGCAAACTTGCTCACAATCGCAGCTCACTCAATGACTGACTGGTAAATAATAACAACAGGAGCTCGTATTGCTCTCCTTATATAGGCTCGCAGCATGTGCTGGAAATTTCTACAACCTTCTCGAAAAATCCACGGAACAACATTCAATGTATCAGCATACCTAAGGGGGGTTACCATAAAGAGGGAAGGGTTACCATCGCCAACAATCGCCAAGTTTGTCGCTAACTTGGCGATATATCGCCAAATTTGGCGACCAAAATTAGTCGTCAAAAGTGACGCCAACTTGGCGATATCTTTACTATTTCGCCAATCTGCCGTAGACATACACTGAAAATAATAGACAAGTTTGCTTGATAACAGAGACAATGTAACAAAAACTAATATTAGTAAAGGAATGGAGCTTAATAAGATTATTTACATTATTTTACAGTAAAAACACTAACTATTTACAAAATTCGTAACACTACCCCCTCCTCAAAGACTGCACGTCCCGGGCAGTGCAATCTTTGAGTTAGAGGAAAACACTTAAACTAAATAAATAAATAAATAAATAATAACAATAATAATAAAATTTACATAAATAAGAACTAATTACTATTTACATATTTACAAAATATGACTTTCATGACCATGGTCTGAAATTCCTGTTTTGAATTTCTAATCACTTTGGCCAAAATAAGGGGCTAGCCGGTTATAGTGTACGACCTTGGGTTTGGCGTGTGGCGATTTTTGTATGCGTACGACGACGTCATTCAGCCTGTTGACGACTGTGTAAGGACCGTCCCAGTTTCTTTGTAATTTTGGCGACAGTCCCTTACGGCGTATCGGATTCCACAATCAAACTTTGTCACCTTCGTTGAACTCATGTCCAGTTGCCTTTGTGTCGTACCGTGTCTTCATCTTTTCCGATGCCAGTCCAATTCGGTTCCTCGCTAGACGATGAATCTCCTCAATCCGTGCCTGGAGTTCATCCACGTACTCCTCGGGCGATAAAGGAGCGTCAGGAGGACGGCCAAACAAAAGATCCGCAGGTAGACGAAGATCACGACCAAAGAGCATTTGAGAAGGGATGTAACCAATGGCCTCATGAGTGGCACTCCTGTAGGCAAGCAGGAAAAGAGGCAATTTCTTGTCCCAGTCCTGTTGGTCTCTAGACACCAGGAGAGAGAGGCTATTTAGGATGGTACGATTGAAACGCTCCACCATGCCGTCCGATTGAGGATGTAGAGGTGTAGTTCGAGTTTTGTCCATGCCGAATAGTCCACACATTTGCTTGAACACAGCCGAATCAAAATTTCTTCCTTGATCAGAATGGATTTGAAGAGGAACTCCGTATCTGGAAACCCAGTGTTGAACCAGTATATCCGCTACGGTTACCGCCTTTTGATTAGGAATGGCGTAGGCTTCAGGCCACTTAGTGAAGTAGTCCATGACAACGAGGATGTTCTTATTGCCATCAGATGTTCTAGGAAGAGGACCCAGGATGTCTAGAGCAATTCGTTCGAAAGGAGCTCCTACTTTATAACGCTGCAATCGTCCACGGGTGCGCCTCTTTGGACCTTTACGTGCTACACAGGTGTCACAAGTTCGACACCACTTCTCCACATCACTGCGAACATTATTCCAGTAGAAACGCTCTCGAACCTTTTGCAGGGTCTTCATTACACCAAAATGACCTCCTGTAGGACTACCATGAAGTTCTTGAAGGACCATAGAAATTCTCGACTTAGGAAGTAGCAGTTGCCATCTACATGTCTTTCCATCGTCAGACTTCCATTTTCGATACAAGATACCGTTCTTCAAATGTAGGGAATCCCAGAGAGCCCAATAACGTTTAGTCGTAGGATGGTAATGGGCCATGTCTTTCCAGCTGGGTTTCCTGTTGGACTCCTCTTTCAGCTCTAGAATTGGCTTAATTTCAGGATCAGCAAGTTGATCTTTACGCAGGCTCTCGTCACTCCACGGATCTTGCGATGATGTAGACCCAGTTGTAACTTGTCTTACTATAGGACCTTTGACATTAAATTTTTTCTCAACCCGGTCGCAGTATCTACAATTCTCTGAGCAGGGTCTTCTTGAGAGAGCATCTGCATTTCCATGTGATGAGCCTTTTCGATGGCGTATCTCCATATCGTACTCTTGAAGCTTTTGTATCCGCCTGGCTATCTGGCCTTCAGGGTTCTTAAAATTCAATAGCCAAGTTAGAGAAGCATGATCAGTTCGGATCAGGAATTTTCGACCGTAAAGATAGTGATGAAAAT
Source organism: Maratus speculifer (assembly GCA_964019185.1). Taxonomy (NCBI): domain Eukaryota; kingdom Metazoa; phylum Arthropoda; class Arachnida; order Araneae; family Salticidae; genus Maratus; species Maratus speculifer. The sequence goes on along the minus strand of OZ025300.1, from coordinate 88,306,154 downwards.
GGTCTATGGATTTCACTACAGCAAGAAGCTATTTTCTTGTTACGCAGTAGTTTCGCTCTGCCTTTGATAAGCACTTGCTGAAATAGGCGATAACACGCTCCTGGCCGTCGATTTCCTGGGACAGTACAGCGCCAATGCTTTCGTTACTTGCATCCGTATCAAGTATAAACTGTTTATCGATTTGAGGATATGACAGAATTGGAGTGGATGTTAAGGCCTCTTTAAGCTTTTCGAAAGCAGCGTCACATTCCTGTGTCCACATAAATTTTTGATTGGCTTCTGTTAATTTATGAAGTGGTCTTGCAATCATCGAGAAGACTTTGACAAATTTTCTGTAATAGGTGCATAATCCTAGAAAGCTCCGAAGCTGGTGAACATCTGTTGGACGATTCCAATTTTTCACAGTCGATATCTTCTCTGGATCAGTCCTAACTCCTTCCGCTGAAATGATGTGTCCAAGGTAGGCGACTTCATTTCGAAACAAACTGCACTTCGAAGGGCTTAACTTCAAATTAGCTTCCTTTAATTTTTGTAGCACCCGCCTGAGGTTGTTCAGATGTTCATCAAAAGATTTTCCTATGATTATGATATCATCTAAATAAATAAGACATGCTTCATATGACAGCCCCCGGAGAACCGTTTCCATAAGCCGTTCGAAAGTTGCAGGTGCGTTACACAGACTAAAAGGCAGTACCTTGAACTGCCATAATCCTTGTCCCGTTGTAAAGGCAGTCTTCTCGCGGTCGTCCGGATGGATTTCTACCTGTCAGTAACCACTCTTCAGATCCAGAGTCGAGAACCAAGTGTTGCCCGCAAGTGTGTCGAGAGAGTCGTCGATCCTTGGTAGAGGGTAACTATCCTTTTTAGTGACGTCATTCAGTCGGCGGTAGTCTACACAAAATCTTGTTGAACCATCCTTCTTTCTTACTAATACAATGGGAGACGCCCATGGACTTGTCGATGGTTCGATGACCTCATTTTCTTCCATATCCTTAATTAAATTTTGCACCTCTTCTTGCTTGGCAAAAGGTAATCGTCTAGGATGTTGTTTAATAGGTGAGTGATCTCCAGTATCAATTCGGTGTTGTGCCATTTTGGTTCGTCCAAAGTCTTCAGATGTTTGGGAGAATAAACTTTGGAATTCCCTAATTAAATTTTCCGCAGCGTCCATCTGTTTTGGATCTAAGTCTGTATTTTGTAACAAATCTTTGACTAAATTATCTGAAGATTTCTCATAGTGACTGGAATTTTGACTTATGCACGTCACAGGAGCACATGATGCTATCACCTCTCCTTTCTTGATAGTCCTTGTCTTATCACTGATGTTAGCAATTCTGACTTGAATGGTCTTTTTCGAGAGGTCTACCACAGAAGAAGCTACCAATACTCCTGCTTGTGTACTATTGTCTTCGGGATAATCTATATGGCCAAATCGATAATTAGCTTAATTTTTAATTACAGCAGGAACTAAAAATTCTGTTCTTGGATCTAGATGGATGTCTTCTTTGGCTATTACTATTTGTTTGCATTCAATTTCTTTATTTAATACAAAAAGACTTATTTCTTTAAATTTTGAGAGCATTTTGTTATTTTTGAAATCAAGTTTGAAGCCAAACTTCTTCAGAAAATCTAGTCCGATAAAGCAAGGATCTGTTATGTCAGCCACATATGCCGTATGGTAATATTTCGTTCTTCCAAAGTTGATGGTTAAATTTGCCTTTCCATATATGCCTATCTTGTCGCCCGTCACAGTTTGCAGGGTAACGCATGGTGGAGTCCAGATGAGTTTAGATTTAAATTTCCGAGCCAAATCTTCTCTTATTATTGTCACATTGGCTCCTGTATCAACAATCATACGGCACTGAATTCCGTTAATAAAGCCTATCACATATAATTCATTATCATCGCCACTCATTTTTGATATCTGGGGGGTCTTCAGGTGGGGCTTTTCATTCTCTGGCAACCTCCGCCCCGCGAGATGGCCAAAATTTAGTTTCCCTGCTGACTGTTTGAATTTATCTCACGTTCGTGGATTTTGGGGCAATTTCTTCGGAGATGTCCTGTATCACCGCATCCCCGGCACGTGAGATTCTGTCTCCTTGAGCTTGTTCTTCCATATTTTAAGGCTTCAAGCTCTTGATTTAATTTCTCAATTTCTTTCAAGACGTCGATTTCAGTGTCTGAGCTTTTGTTCACCGTTGCCCCTCGGACTGAATGACGATCCCTTCGGCTGGCTTGTGTAGCTGCTTCCAACTTTAAGGCATATAGTAATGCAGCCTTTAAATCCTGTACATCTGCCATTCGTACCGCTCTCTGCACTTCGGGATCTTTTATTCCGTCTACAAAGTACTGCAGTGAGAGCATTTCCCGTATATTCGTTGGGCAGTCGATGAATGCTAAATTTGCAAGCCTCTTTTCAGGCTTGCAAAATTTGCAAGCTAATTTTTGAGGCAAACTCTTGAAGGGTTTCACTCGATTTTTGATGGCGGCTATTCATTTGTATTCTCGTATAATCTTTCAAGAATTTTTCCCCGAATCTCATTTCAAGTGCACAACTTAGAGTCTCAAAATTGAGTTGCGTCATATCGGGCAATGTTTGCAGCACGTCGGCGGCTTCTCCTCTCAAAGACGCTGCCAGTTGACAAGCTTTCACCTCGTCACTCCATTTATTCGCTTCGGCTACAATGGTGAACTGGGTCTTGTAAACTTGCCAGGAACTCTTTCCGTCGTATGTCGACAGCTTGATGTGCACGGGAGAAGCAGGCGGATTTCTAAATTCTTCATAATTACCACTGGACGCTGAAAGCTTCTTCTCAAGATCTTGTACTTTTTTATTTAGCTTTTCATTTACTTCAACTATTTTCCCTTCAATATTATTAACTTCATTCTGAATTTTCTCTTCTACTTCCTCTATTTTTCTTTCCATTTTCTCTTCAACATTATTAACTTCATTCTCTATTTTCTCTTCTACCGAATCTATTCTTCTCTCTACCGACGAGAACTTTTCTTCTAAAGTTTTCTTCATTTCTTCTTGACTTTTATTAACTTCCTTCTTCAATTCTTCTGTCAACTCTTTCATTCTTTCTTCGTTTTTATTCATTTTATCCGCCAACCCTTCTTGGCCTTTATTCATTTTATCCGCCAACTCTTCTTGGCATTTATCAATTTTATTGGTCAGCTCTGTTCTTAATCCGTTAATTGCTTCTAACAGTTCTTTCAGTTGTCCGTCCATTGTTCTTGTTTTCGCCATAAGATCCCGACTCCTGACACCAAATGTTGCATATATAGGGTTCTTTTGATCTTATGGTTAGACAACTTCAAACTCTTGCTCTTAGAAAAGTAGAAAATAATTTATTTAAAAGACCTTCAGAACAACAGAGTCTTCGAAACTCACAAATATTACTATGTATTCAAAAATAATTGTTCAAATCTATCGTACACATACAGCTTTAGATCCCAGAGACTCTTTATACAACGTCTCAACACTTAATAACATTCAAAACAACATAGATGAAACTCAAGCAAACTAGCTCACAATCGCAGCTCACTCAATGACTGACTGGTAAATAATAACAACAGGAGCTCGTATTGCTCTCCTTATATAGGCTCGCAGCATGTGCTGGAAATTTCTACAACCTTCTCGAAAAATCCACGGAACAACATTCAATGTATCAGCATACCTAAGGGGGGATTATCATAGAGAGGGAAAGGTTACCATCGCCAACAACCGCCAAGTTTTTCGCCAACTTGGCGATATATCGCCAAATTTGGCGACCAAAATTAGTCGTCAAAAGTGACGCCAACTTGGCGATATCTTTACTATTTCGCCAATCTGCCGTAGACATACACTGAAAATAATAGACAAGTTTGCTTGATAACAGAGACAATGTAACAAAAACTAATATTAGTAAAGGAATGGAGCTTAATAAGATTATTTACATTATTTTACAGTACAAACACTAACTATTTACAAAATTCGTAACAATACTTTGCTTAAATCAGCATGTCACTAATTTATAAAATTAGTCATTATGTTTGATTCTATTATCTTATTGAATAGGATAAAGGTTGTTTTTTTTAGCTTTGCTGCGAAAACGTCAAGCAGGCTTAATGGAGGGATTCGACCAAAATTTATGCCTTTCTTTTCGTTTCGCTTTATCTTCTTTCTCTGTATATGTATCACGTTGCCTAGAATTAAAAAGCTTTATCAGCGTTGAAAGAAGATCCTTATTAATTAGAAAAAACGTGTTGATATTTTTTATGCATTAACATTAAACCAAATAGTTGAAAGACACTCACAGACAGATATCAATGCTTAAATATTTATATAAGATTTTCTTAAGACAATATACATAAAAATGCTAACTTCGAAATTTCTTCACTGCTATTTTAAATGTGTTACAGATATATTTTATGAATGTTATTAACAATAATGAAAAAAGGCAATTGTTTAAATGACACTTATCTTTTAAAGAACATACTTTTTCTATATCAGCATGTTAATAATTTATTACATCAGTTATTAAGTTTTATTCTAATTTCATAATAATTGGGATAGAGGTTGTCTTTTGAACTTTGCTGCGGAATCGTCAAGCAGGCTTAATGGAGAGACTCGATCGGAATTTATGCCTTTCTTTTCGTTGCTGTCCATCTTCATTCTGTGTATATGTATCAATATATGCAATTAAAGGCTTTGATCGTCGTAAATAGACGATCCTTATTAATTACAAAAGAAATATTTTTTTTATTTTTGGAAGCATTAACACTTAAGCCAAATAATTGAATGCACACAAAAACACTTATCAATGCTTAAATATTAAAATAAGGTTTTATTAATGCAATATACATTAAAATATTAATCTCGAAATTTGTTCTCTGCTGTTTTAAATATGTTATTATATATATTATAAATTTAATAACAATAAAATAAAGTATTTGTTATTTATGACACTTATCCTTAAAAGGACATACTTTTCCTATATCAGCATGTTAAGGGTGTTCTTAACTGATCCGCTCAACAAGCGAAAAACGTTTTGACACATTTACAAATTCATTTTTTAACAGAAAGTTATAAAATTTTAATGCCTGACTATGAAAGCGATTTCGAATTGAACTTATTTTTCCATTTTATGATAATTAAATTACTTATCGAGTTATAAGCTATTTCGATGACGCAATCACCCGTTTTTCTCCTTCTTTTCGACTGGTTTTTCTGCTTTCGTCGGGAAATGTGCTCAAAAGTGTCAACTTTGAAGGCTTATTATGAAAAATCTATTGTGTTTTTTTAAAAAACAAAAGAATGAGTGCAATTAGAGAGTTTCTGAGTAACAACACCTGCTATTTTCATGCATTTCCGAACAAAAATAAATTAATGCATGCGTCACAAATTTGCCCTTTTTGATTTAAGCCCTTAACAATTTATTACATTAACTATTGTTTTGTTCGATTTTCATATTAAATGGGATAAGGTTGTTTTATCAGTTTTGTTGTGAATATGTTAAACAGGCTTAATCGAAAGACTCGGTCGGAATTTATACCTTTCTTTTCGTTTTTCTCCATATTCTTTCTCTCTATATATATCGCGGTACGTAAAAATAAAGTGCCTGCTCAGCGTTAAAAGAAGATCTTTATTAATGAGAAAAAAAACAATTTTTTATTTTTGGAAGCATTATAACACTTAAAACAAATAGTTGAAACATACAAACAGACACAAATCAGTGTTTAAATATTAAAAAAAGGTTTTATTAATGCAATATACATTATAAAAAAACCCTAAAAATTTCGTGAATGTTGTATATTTATGGATATAATTATATATAATGTACATGATAATAATAATGTGTAATGAACATAATAATACATAATTTTATATAGTATTATATAAAAATATGGAATAACTATATTATATATTTTTTAGAGGTTAATAACAATAAAAAAATTATTGTTTTTATGAATTTTAGCTTTAAACCATTTGCATCTGAAGAAATTACTTTTTTTATTCATAAATTATTAATTCATACCAGAAATTATGTATAGGCATTTTTATTTTATTTAAAGAATGAAGTTAGGCGATTACATAATTTAAAACTTTTTCCATATATACACAATTCTTGGAAATACCGTAGAATGTTTCTCACGTGTTTGATTCTGTATATGCACTGACTGTGCTTGATCAGTGTTTAAAAAAAAAGTATTAATAATTAGACAGTAACAGTATTATATAGTTTAGAATTATTTGCATTTATAAAAGAAATGTTTGAAATGTATGCACACACTCATAAATTATATGCTTAATTTCCTAAAACAAGGTTTTATTAACACAAAGTACGTATAAACATTTACTTCTGAAATTCTTCAAAGTTCTTATATAAGTACACTAAACTCTATGTACGGAGAACTCAGTGTAAGACGGATATCTGTCTAATTAAGAAAGATTTTCCAAGTACCTGTGAATCCATAGACATACAGTGAATTTTATCTAGGTCGGAATATTGTTTTATATGGAAAAAAATTTCAGTTCCGTTCGAAACCATCAAAGGCAGAGCTTATTATAGTTTGTATTTTTTTTTTAAAGCTTAATAATAATAACGAAAAATATTTGACTGTATGATGCTTTAGATTAATTTTTTTAACATGAATAATCAATCGGTAAATTAATTATAACAGGTGTAAATTTTCCATTTTTCATTTTTGGGTGAAAAACAGCTCCAGCCAACACATCCTTGGTTCGAATCCTGGCCCGGATTTTTTTTCACCCAAAAATGAAAAATGGAAAATTTACATCTGTTATATGATGATTTTCTTTAAATGAACATACTTTCTCTCTTTCAGGTTATCAATAAACAATGAAAGTAATTAATTACATTATTTCTTTTCTTTCCATTCTTCTTTTTGGTATCGTAACTAAACGAGATATTAGTTGTTATTATTCCTTTTCTTATTTGCATCAATCCGGGTTTCAGTTATATAATAAATTCTAGGCACCCCAGTTTCGCTACATTTTCTGCCCCGCCAATGGCTGAGAGGGTGCACTGTAAAAAAAAAAGGGTCGATCTACTAAAAAAACTTTAGTGATCCTTGTAATTACTAGAAAATTTTTAGTAATCTTAGTCGGTTACAAGAAAATCTGTAAGAATTACTAGAAAAAAGTTAGCAACGAAGAGAGTTAATAGTTTTATATTTTTAATAACCATTACTAAAACTCACTTGGTGTGGTCTTGATAGTATAGTGGTTATGGTAACGGACTCCGGACTTAAAGGTCCCTGGTTCGATACTGGCCACCGCCAAATACTCCCCGAATGTATGTAGTGTAAGTACTCGTTAGTAAAGGTATTATGAAAATCCTGTCGGAGCAGTTAGCAGTGTTTGGTGCTGCCATCTATTGCAGTTTTGCCGAAAATCTTCCGCTTCAGAAGTCTGGAAGCAGCTCGAAGGAAGCTCCTGCGCTGCGGGCGCACATAATGGTTATTAAAAATAATTTTGGAGCTATTACTAAAATTTGCTTGGTGGCTCATACTAAAATTTTTTAAGTTAGTTATACAAAAAATTCTTTTGTTCAGTTTACAAAAGAAATGCTTGTTTCACTTGCAAAAAAAAAGTTTGTAATGGTTGCTAAAAAATTCTGTGGAATACAAATTTACAAAAAAATTTTTAGTAACCTCTTGAATTTTTTTTTACAGTGTGTGCCTTGTAAACGGGAGGTATTGGGTTCCAACTCATTCGCGTCCGTCGGTCTAACCGTTTGGATTTTTCCTTGGTTTTCTTCGAACCTAGCGTAAACAAAGGTTCCCTTAGGAAGACCCCCTACAACTTATATCTCTCATGCAGATAAATGGCCGTCATAAATAACACCAACAACTAAAAATTTCTTAGTAACTTAACATAACTTTTCAATTACAGTGCAAACGCGTGTATGTTGCATGAAATTTTGTTGTTGTTGTAACATAAAAAGATCTAGGAATCTCAGTTTCCAAAATAATTTTTAATATTTTGTAGATTTTGTTTTTCTTTTAGTGTATAAAACCGGATCAATCCCGGTTCGGGTCTGGGCTAAGCCTGTCTTCTCTCGAAAACACGCTCTTGAATTACAAATGTTTTAAACACTGTCACGCATAAAATCTTAAAAGTTTAAAGCTAATTTTTATTATATAAATATTTATTGATACATAGCTCAAAAGTTTTTGGCTGAAAAATAACGATTTGTTTAGTTTGTAGGGATTTAATATTAATAAAAATGATGAGAAAGTATTTATTTATGTGATTTTTCCTTGAAATGAACATAATTTTATTATTATTATTATTATTATTAGTATTATTAGAATGTCAATAAATGATGTCACTAATTTATTACATTAGTTATTTCTATTCATTATATTTTCGTACCTAAATTAAATGAGATATTTGCGTTGTTTTTATGCTCTTTTGCGAAAATGTCAAACAGGCTTACTATAGAAACCCAATAGGATTTTTTCTCTCTTTTTCTGCTTTTCCTTTTCTGTCTCACTTACACTGCAAATATGTATCATGATACATACAATGTAAAGTGCTTGATTAGCATTAAAAGAGAACCCTTATTAATAGGAGAAAAACAATAATTAATTTTTAGAAGGATTGATGCACATATGTGAAATGATAGAAACGCTCGCTAACATAAACGGAATGCATTATATTCTAAAACATTTTTTTAGGATGAGCGAAGCGAATCCTCTACTAGGCCTCTCAAATTACATTTTGTCGTACACTTTACAAAAAAACTATTCAATATTTTAACTTCAAATTAAACACAAAAATAAGTTATGATGTGTAGATTTGCACAATATAATTTTTTTACAGTAAAACATTAAAAAAAATATTATTTTAATTAATTTATTTTACATGCATTTCCAATGCGGACACATTTTAGCAAATAAATAAAAAATGAAACGCGTATATTTTCAGAAAAAGAAAATATATAAATCATGGAGTAAGTAATTATAGATAGAATCATGATTAATTTAATAAATAAAATATGTTTTCATCATTCCGCAAAATCGTTTGCACAGATGACACTTAAACATTTTAAAAGAATTGTATTATGGATTTTTTTTTTTTTTTTTTTTTTTTTTAGTAAAGTGGCAACAAAAGAATTGTAAGCAAATAAAATTAACTGTTAAATTTGTTATGTAAATGAAAAATTAAAAGAACTGCTTGAAGTTGTTGCCTCGATTCAAGCTCTTTATAAATGTACCAAAGCAAAGTTGGCCGATTCAGAAACGACAAATGGACTTTAACCATTTCTTACTTTATCATTTGGATTTAAAATAATGTTACGTTCTTATTTGTGGACCGAAAAAGGTTTAGTGAACGGGACTTTAGACTTTGTTGCACGTATTAAAGAAAAATCACAAGCCACCAGACTAGATATCGCGAATAATCATGGATAAATTTGAATACTACAGTAATTTAACTTATAAGAATTGGTGCGTACCAATTCCCCCCAATAATTAAATTCTGAAGAAATCGAAGCATAAATTGCCCAAGGAAAGAATTTCTTCTGCAGTTAGCTTTTGCTGTTATAATTCATAAATCCCAAGGTTTAACATTAGATGAAGCAGTTGTAGATATTGAGGATTAGACACCAGTTGGCTTAAAAACGTATGTAACGTTGTCGAGAATGAAAATCCTTCAAAATTAAGCATTCAATAGAAATTTTCCTTACGAAAAATTCTACAATATCAAAAATGCTCATACGCTAACATGTATAAAAACGAAGAAATTAGAATAAAAAGTTTTACAGTTAAAAATTCATAGTATCAACGAGAGCAGATTTCAAATATTTTTCCAGAAAATAGGATTTTGAAGAAGTAACTTTCTTCAAGTTCTCTTCAAATATATTATTCTAAAATAGCTATCAAAGATTATTTGATGTTAATTACAAAGATTGGAAACATGCATATTTCAAACAACTTTAAAAAACACCAGTGGCTACTAGAAATTGTAAAAAAAAATCTTTAAAAGAATTTTTAGTTGAAAATTAAAAAATATTTTGTAAAAGTTTGCTTCGAAAATATTTTAGATACTTCTAGGTTATCCCGTCGACCAAAAAATTATCGCCAAACTATAAGATTAAATGCCAATAATGGATGATCGCGAATGTCACATTCAATGACATTAAATGCGATTCACGTGTTTAAAATGTCATTAAGTGATTTTTATTTCGACTTTTTATTAATATTTTTATTAATATTCTACTAATTATTTGTTTTTTCGTTATTTAAAATAAAAATTATGTCAACATATATAATTTGGTTTATAGTTTGACGATTTGTATAATTTGGCGAAATTGGTCGACGGGATAACCTAGAAGTACCGTATTTTATTATGCCAGTCTTACATCATAAATAAAAATTAAAATGCGCCAAAACATAAAATAACGTTTTTGTTTAATAAAGATGCAAAAATATTTTTTTTAAATATTGTTACTTTCAAATATCTGTTTTATAAAATAATGCTTCGCGAATCCAAACAAAGCATGGCTTTTGCTAGTATTAATTAATCATTACATTAAATCATTAACCTGTAATAATTCTTTGATACTATTATAAAATTGTTATATGTATATTTTCAGGAATTAATTAACATCAAAATATTTTTTTTGCTTACATGCGTTGACAGCTTTAAAAGAACATACTTTTTCTATCAAAAAGTCAATAAACAATATGAGTAATTCATTGCATTAGTTGCATATTGCTCTTCTTTCTATTTTAGTACCTTAATTAAATGAGATATTGGGTTGTTTTTATGCTCTGTTGCCAAAACGTCAAACAGGCTTACTGTAGAAACTCGATCGGAATTTCTCTTTGTTTTTCTCTTTTTCGTTTTCTCTCTCTTTTACTCTGCATGCATGAATTACGATAAATATAATGTAATGAGCTTGATTAGCGTTTGATTGAAACACATTCAAACATAAATTAAATGTATGATATTCTAAAACAAATTTTTATTAATTAAGCATTACATTAAAGTGTTAACCTAGCTAATTCTTCGTTTGTATTATAAATTCGTTGAGTATATTTTCAGGAGTTAATTTGTATCAAAATATTTTTTATTTACATGACATTTATAGCTTGAAAAGAACATACAATTTTCTATCAGAATGTTAATAAATTATGCAGTAATTTATTCCATTGGTTATTTCTTTTCATTTTATTTTCCTTCAGGAATTTAATGAGATATTAGGTTGTTTTTATGCGCTGTTGCGGAAACGTCAAACAGGCTTACTGCAGAAATTCGATAGAAATTTCTTTCTGGTTTTCTATTTTTCATTTTCTGTCTCTTTTACTCTGCAAGCATGGATAATGACAAATATAATGTAATGCGCTTGATTAAAATTAAAAGGGAATCTTTATTAATACAATAACAATATTTAATTTTTAGAAGGATTGAGGAACATATTTACAACGATTGAAGCACACTCAAACATAAACTAAATGTATGGTATTCTGAAATAAATTTTTATTAATTAAGCTTTACATTAAAACAACCTAGATAAATCTTCGCTGATATTATAAATTCGTTAAGTATATTTTCAGGAGTTAAGGGTGTATTTGAAAAAACGCTTTTCCACCTTCAATAGCTCGAAATTTTCCGATACAATTTCAGACATATTTTTAAAAGTAGAAACATGAAACTTGCTGAGGAGATTTTTGAAGAGGCGTACAAGGTGCTGTGTGATGTCATTTTACGCTCCATTCATTAGAATTTGATTTATGAAAAATTACCTTCTCAGTATGACACTTTTTTTTCGTTCCCAAATCTCTCGCCTCGGAAAAATCTGTTCAAAGTGCAGCTTTTGATTGCTTTTTTTGCAATATTTTCTGCATTTATCAAAGAATCGACAGTCACGGCACCTTGTGTAGTTTCAAAATAAGAGAACTTGAAAATTTGATGTGTTTGAGAACAAAAGTGAATTCAAAAATAAATCGGAAAATAAGCAGTTTGAATCGAAATACACCCTTAATTTACATCAAAATACTTTTTGTTTATATGAAATTTATAGCTTTAAAAGAATATGCTTTTTTCCTATGATAATATCAAGAAACGATGTCAGTAATTTATTGCATTAGTTATTTCTCTTCGTTCTATTTTCGTATCATACCTCAATTTAAGGAGATATTTGGGTTGTTTTTATGCCTTGTTGCGGAAACGGCTAACAGGCTTACTGTAGAAACCCTATCGGAATTTCTCTCTGTTTTTCTGTTTTTTTTTCTCTGTCTTTTACTCTGCAAGTGTATATCATGATGCATACAATGTAATGTGCTTGATTAGCGTTAAAAGAGAATCCTTATAGATAGGAGAAGAACGATAATTAATTTTTTGAAGGATTGACGCACATATGTAAAATAATTGAAACGCACGCTAACATAAACTGAATATTCTAAAACAATTTTCATTAAATAATCATTTTATTAATACTTTAACCGGTATAATTCTTAGATGCTATTATAAAATTCTTATATTTTTTTCAGGAGTTAATTAACATCAAAATACTTTTTGTTTATATGACTTTCATAGGTTTAAAAGGACATGTTTTTTTCCTATTCGAATCTCAATAAACGATATCAGTAATTTATTGCATTAATTATTTTTCTTCATTCTATTTTGTTTCATGAATTTAATGAGGTATTGGGTTGTTTGTTTTAGTATTGGTTTGTCTGTGCTCTGCTGTGGAAACATCAAACAGGCTTACTGTAGAAACCCAATCGGAATTTCTCTCTGTTTTCCTCTTTTTTTTTCTTCTCTCTCTTTGATTCTGCAAGCATAGATGACAAATATAATGTAATGCGCTTGATTAGCGTTAAACGAGAATATTTATTAATAGGAAAAGAACAATATTTAATTTCAGAAGGATTGATGCACATATGTAAAACGATTGAAACACATCAAACACAAACTAAGTACATGATATTCTAAAACAATTTTCATTAAATAATCATTGCATTGAAACATTAGCATGGATAATTCTTCGCTGGTATTATAAATTCGTTAAGTATATATTTTCAGGAATTATTTTATGTCAAAATATGTTTTGTTTATGTGATATTTCCTTTAAATATATATACTTTTTTTCCTATCCGAATGTCAATAAATGATGTCATTAATTTATTGCATTAGTTATTTCTCTTCGCTCTATTTTCGTACCTGAATTAAATAAGATATTTTGGGTTTGTTTTTATGCTCTGTTGCGAAAAAGTCAAACAGGCTTACTAAAGAATTTCTCTCTGTTTTTCTCTTTCTCTTTTTCTCTTTCTTTTATTCTGCAAGTATGTATCATGATACATACAATGTAATGTGCTTGATTAGCATTAAAAGAGAATAGTTATAGATAGGAGAAGAACGATAGTTATTTTTTAGAAGAATAGACGCACATATGTAAAATTATTGAAACACATGCTAACATAAACTGAATGCGTGATATTCTAAATCAATTTTTATTAATTGATCATTACGTTCAAACATTAACCAGTATAATTCTTTGATGCTATTATTGAATTGCTATATATATTTTTTGAGGAGTTAATTAGCATTAAAATATATTTTCCTTATATAAAATTTATAAATTTAAAAGAACATAATTTATTCAATCAGAATTTCGATAAACAAATTTAGTAAATTATTGTATTAGTTATTTCATTTCATGTTGTTTTCGTACCTGAATTTAATGAGATATTGGGTTGTTTTTATGCTCTTTTGCGGAAACGTCAAAAAGGCTTACTGTAGAAATTCGATCGGAATTTATACCTATTTATACCCTTTTTCTATCTTTCATTTTCTCTCTTTTACTCTGCAAGCATGGATCATGATAAATAGGTGCTTGATTAGCGTTAAAAGAGAATCTTTATTAATAGAAGAAGGACAGTAGAGGAAGAAGGGATTAATAGAAGAGCGTTTTCCTACATTCTAGCTGTCAAACTTATTTAAAAATCTCTACAAATAAATGTGAACACAAGCAATTTGATTTAGTAATTATAATTCTAGTTTATGAAACCATTCATGAAATCAAGCGAGTGTTTCTCTTAACTGAAATGATTTAGTATCGCTTCGTCACTTAGAAAACAAAAGACTAGAAATGATAGGTCATTTTGTCTATTCAGCTTAGTTGTTTAACCTATTCGCGTAGTTCCGTCATCTATAGTTGAAGTTTAGGTTTTCAGAAAGTGACTAATTTTTCATTCTAGCTGAAGCCGGTATATTTTTTTTCTCAGTGTAAAAGAAGAAAATCTTTAATTTTAGAAGGATTGACGCACATATGTAAAATGATTGAAACACACGCTAACATAAACTGAATATTCTAAAACAATTTTCATTAAATAATCATTGTATTAAAACTTTAACCGGTATGATTCTTAGATGCTATTATAAAATTCTTATATTTTTTTTCAGGAGTTAATTAACATCAAAATACTTTTTATTTATATGACATTCATAGGTTTAAAAGGACATTTTTTTCCTATCAGAATCTCAATAAACGATATCAGTAATTTTTTGCATTAATTATTTTTCTTCATTCTATTTTATTTCATGAATTTAATGAGGTATTGGGTTGTTTGTTTTAGTATTGGTTTGTCTGTGCTCTGCTGTGGAAACATCAAACAGGCTTACTGTAGAAACTCAGTCGGAATTTCTCCCTGTTTTCCTCTTTTTTTTCTTCTTCTCTCCCTTTGATTCTGTGAGCATAGATGACAAATATAATGTAATGCACTTGATTAGCGTTAAAAGAGAATATTTATTAATAGGAAAAGAACAATATTTAATTTTTAGAAGGATTGATGCACATATATAAAACGATTGAAACACACTCAAACATAAACTAAGTACATGATATTCTAAAACAATTTTCATTAAACAATCATTGCATTAAAACATTAAAATGGATAATTCTTCGCTGATATTATAAATTCGTTAAGTATATATTTTCAGGAGTTAGTTTATGTCAAAATATGTTTTGTTTATGTGATATTTCCTTTAAATATCTATACATTTTTTCCTATCCGAATGTCAATAAATGATGTCAGTAATTTATTGCATTAGTTATTTCTCTTCGCTCTATTTTTGTACCTGAATTAAATAAGATATTTTGGGTTTGTTTTTATGCTTTGTTGCGAAAAAGTCAAACAGGCTTACTATAGAATTTCTCTCTGTTTTTCTCTTTCTCTCTCTCTTTTATTCTGCAAGTATGTATCATGATACATACAATGTAATGTGCTTGATTAGCGTTAAAAGAGAACCGTTATAGATAGGAAAAGAACAATAGTTATTTTTTAGAAGAATAGACGCACATATATAAAATTATTGAAACACATGCTAACATAAACTGAATGCGTGATATTCTAAATCAATTTTTATTAATTGATCATTACGTTAAAACATTAAACAGTATAATTCTTTGATGCTATTATTAAACTGCTATGCTATATATATATTCTTTGAGTTAATTAACATGAAAATATATTTTCCTTACATAAAATTTATAAATTTAAAAGAACATAATTTATTCAATCAGAATTTCGATAAACAAATTTAGTAATTTATTGTATTAGTTATTTCATTTCATGTTATTTTCGTACCTGAATTCAATGAGATATTGGGTTGTTTTTATGCTCTTTTGCGGAAACGCAAACAGGCTTACTGTAGAAATTCGATCGGAATTTATGCCTGTTTTTCTATTTTTCATTTTCTCTCTTTTACTCTGCAAGCATGGATCATGATAACTATAATGTAAGGCGCTTGATTAGCGTTGAAAGAGAATCTTTATTAATAGAAGAAGGACAGTAGAGGAAGAAGGGATTAATAGAAGAGCGTTTTCCTACTTCTAGTTGTCAAACTTATTTAAAAATCTCTACAAATAAATGTGAACACAAGCGATTTGATTTAGTAATTATAATTCTAGCTTATGAAACCATTCATGAAATCAAGCGAGTATTTCTCTTAACTGAAATGATTTAGTATCGCTTCGTCACTTAGAAAACAAAAGACTAGAAATGATAGATCATTTTGTCTATTCAGCTTAGTTGTTTAACCTATTCGCATAGTTCCGTCATTTATAGTTGAAGTTTAAGTTTTCAGAAAGTGACTAATTTTTCATTCTAGGTGAAGCAGCTATATTTTTCTTCTCAGTGTAAAAGAAGAAAATCATTAATTTTAGAAGGATTGACGCACATATGTAAAATGATTGAAACACACGCTAATATAAACTAAATTCATGATATTCTAAAACAAATTTTTATTAATTAAGTATTACATTAAAACTTCATTCTATATAATTCTTCTCTGATATTACAAATTCTTTATATTTATTTTTAGAAGTTAATTAACGGCAAAATGCTTTTTGTTTACATGACATTCAGCTTTAAAAGAACACGCTTTTTTCTATCAAAATGTCAATAAACGATGTCAATAATTTATAGCATTAGTTATTTCTCTCCGTTCTATTTTCGTACCTGAATTAAATGAGATATTTGAGTTGTTTTCATGCTCTGTTGCGGAAACGTCAAACAGGCTTACTGTAGAAACTCGATCGGATTTTTTTCCCTCCCCCATTTTTTCTTTTCTTTCTCTTTTACTCTGTGTGTATTTATCATGATATATACAATATAACGTGCTTAATTAGTGTTAAAATCGAATCCTTATTAACAAAAGGAAAATATTATATTTTCAGGAGGATTAACGTACACAAGTAAAAATAATTAAAACGCACGCAAATATAAACAAAAGACATGAACATAAACTAAAATTGTCTGATAACAAAATTTTATTAATCAATCATAATATTAAAACTTTAACGTAATAATTTGTAAATGATAATTCATCGCAATTATTATAAAAGTGCTATACAATATCTTTACAGAGTTAATTGTCATCAAAAGTTATTTGTTTATATGACATTTAGCAATAAAATAATATATATTTTTTTCCATCAGCATGTCAATAACAGACGGCAATATTTTATTTACAATTGTTTAATCTTTCCACTTTATTTGCACATGAATTATATACGATATCGAGTTGCGTTTTCTTCATAAAACAGGCTTATCGTAAAAAAATCTCTCTGTTATTTGACCTCTTTCTCTCTTTTTCATTTTATTATGTGCGTTCGTTATTATGTAAATACGTAGCAGCTATAGATGTCGTTCAGTCCGTCCGCATATAAAAACGCAAAGACTACCCAACCAAATCGTTTGAAATTTAAAATATATAATTATTTCATAATTTTGTCGAGTCATTTCCAATTTTATGAAAATCGGATGCATAGATCAATTACAGAGACAATCAAAAGTATTTCGTTAGATTACGGTCAAAGGGGAAACAATTTTCAAATGCATTTTAATCGTTTGAAATTTAAAATACACAACTATTACTAAATATTGTCGAGTTATTTAAAATTTTCTCAAAATCGGAAGCATAGTTCAATTACAGAGACAATCAAAAGTATTTCGTTAGATTACGGTCAAAAGGGAAACAATTTTCAAATGCATTTTAATCGTTTGAAATTTAAAATACATAATTATTACATAATATTGCCCAGTTATTTCAAATTTAATCAAAATCGGATGAATAGTTCAATTACAGGGACAATCAAAAGTATTCCGTTACATTACGGTCAATGGGGAAACAATTTTCAAATGCATTTTAATTGTGTTACACTCATTCGAACATAATAAAATTGATATGCATCTATAAAGTACGTTTTTAATATACATTTTTTTTTAATCTGTGGTGCCAAGAACATTTGTTATTGATTTACAAGGCCACACAAAAGTATTCCATTACGTAATGGTATAAGGAGAACATTGTTTGGTGCACATTTTAATTGTAATTAACTATTTACAATTTTATGAGATTGATATAATGAGACTGATAGTTTTAAAACTTCGTTATCGTACGAACGCACCTCATTTGCTACGCTTCACGTGCAATTTCCAACTTATTTATATATTGTTACATATAGGCTAAAAATGCTTGATTAGAAGAATCTTAATTTATAAAAGTGAAATCTTATATCTTTAGAAGGATTAATACGCATAAATAAAAGTCTTGAAACACTCACAAAAAAAAAAAAAAAAAAAAGGATAAATAAACCTTGGTGTCTGAAGAGGTTATAATTCGTTTACAAGGTGTTACAAAGGAATTTCATTACATTATGATATATACACTGTAAATAAAAACAGATGTTTCTTATACTACGAAAAATTTCTATCATCACGAGCAAAAATAGCTGATAAATGCTTCCAAGTCATCCAATATTCCGAAAAGTGTTATTCCTTTATCTTTGGAAACCTGAGAAAACAATTTTTACTAGCTTCCCGTAATTTTCGGAAACGTTTACGAGTAAATTTTACAATGTACTAATCAATTCTCTGTATCCGGAAAATATGTTTTTCGGAAACCTATAAATTCCCGATTAAATACTTTCATCTGCATAGCTGAAATTCTGTATGCAATTGTTACTGAAAAATATTAATTTCAATGTTAATGATAATATTGTTAATTTCATATGTTTTTCAGTTATACGCGTCTGTTTAATGTAATAATTACTTGAGATCTCATAGCATCTGAAAACTTTTTTTGTCTTTTTTCGATTTGAAAAAGCTGATTAATGCATCGTAAAACCAATTCTTTCAGAATAATGTTTCAGAAACTTGCGGGTAGCTAATAAAAATTTATAAACTCTTCTTTAAGGGTGTTCTTAAATCAAAAAGTACGACTTTGCTACATAAGTTTTAATTTATTTTTGTTCGGAAATGCATGAAAATAGCAGGTGTTGTTGTTCAGAAACTGTCAAATTGCACTCAATTTTCTGTTTTTTTTTTTTTTTTTTTTTTTTTTTTTTTTTTACAAACGCAATAGATTTTTCACAACAAGCCTTTAAAGTTGACGTTTTTGAACAGATTTCCCGACAAAAGCAGAAAAAAAATCGATGGAAAAGTAGGAGAAAAACGGATGATCACGTGATCGAAATAGCTTATACCTGGATAGGTAAGTAAAATGGAAAACTAAGTTCGATTTGAAATCGCTTCCATAGTCAGGCTTTCCAATTTTATATCTTTCGATTAAAAAATTAATTTGTAAATGTGTCAAAATGTTTTGCGCTTGTTGAGCGGAACAGTCTACAACAATCTTAAATTTCAAAGATAAATTATTTTGTGATGTTTCTAAAGATAAAAGACAGGCTTTTTGGAATCTTGGGAGACTCTGAAGAAGTTATTGTATATTTCTTACTTGATTATAGCACATTTTCGTAATTAAAGAAACATTTGTCTTTTTTTACAGTGGGGGAAAATCGTACATGATGTACTTTATTTATATTATAATACAACAAGCATAAAGAGATTAAACAAATCGAAAATTGCGCTTGAAACTTAGTAAATGAGGTGCATTCGTACTATAACGAAGTTTTAAAAATATTTAGATCTTGGTGTCGAATACCGTATAGTATCCAAAATTTTTCATGTGTCCCTGTAAATACTATCTACTTTCTATTATAACCGAAATACCTTGTAGTAACCTAAGAAATGTATATAATTTTTAAAAAATGCGAAATAGCTTAATGTGAATAAAATGCACTTCAAAAGGTAATTCCCTCTATACCATTATGTAATGGAATAATTTTGTGTGGCCCTGTAAATTAATAAAAAAATATTCTTTGCACCAGAGATTGTACATAATGTATATTTTAGAATATACTTCAGAGATGCATATCAATTTTATTATATTCGAAAGAGTGTAACATCATTAAAATGCACTTGAAACTATTTTTTTATCATTAGTCTTCATGTAACGGAATGCTTTTGATAATTCCTGTAGTTGAACTACGCATATCATTTTCATAAAATTTGAAATGACTCGACAAAATTATGAAACAATCAAATAGTTTAGATTTCAAATGATTCGGCTGAGCAGTTTTTGCGTTGTTTCTTTCTTTCGAACCGATGACCAGGCCCCTACCTGCCGAGTTATCTCAGCTTAACGGGTTAGACCTAAAAAATGATTTTTTTCTTTGCGTGCCACGATTTTTTTTGCTGCCTGCCATCATTTCTGCAGTACTTGCTTCTCGTTGAGCATACTTCGTTTCGCCTGTTATTTAATGTTACATCCTGTTGTTTGCACTGCAAATGGCTATTCAAGTTGATCTCGTAATTTAGAACCTTGATCAGATGACGAGACCTTCACCTGGCAAGGTACCTCCAGAGGTATAATTCACAGGTAACTTGGAGGACTTTGCACCCACGACTGATTTTACATGCACCAGGCGCCATTAGCGTACATGATGGAATTTCAACCGGCAATGTGGCGAACCACTAAGACAAGTACCCGGGTTGGCTGTTTAGGTTAAGTGCTTTGTTAGTAATCTTTGTGGTTAATTGCACATTGGGTGAACTGTGTGATTTGTTGCCGCACACCTTGTACTCATCATACCAGACAAAATGGGACTGAATGTTTTTGAGCCTAAATGATGGTACTGAACTTACAAGGAAGGTCTCCATACTGGGCACACCCAGAATTTTCATGCATGTAATAAAGGATCAGTCAAAATTAGCGGCGGAATAACATTAGATATTGTGTAAAAAAATAAAGTATTTTCGAATATTTGGCGTGAAAAGACTAAAGAGTCGCTCGATTTGGCGAGCAGCCCTTTTCCTCGCCCAAAGCAAACGATTATAATGAAACTCAAAACTGTTGGGTATTTAGTTTGTGTTTAACTGGTATTGAATGAATTTAAACATAAACAATGAGAGACTTTAATATATTATATACAACTATATACATATTGTATTACATATATATATATATTACTCGTTGAAGTAGTCATTTAATTAATCGCTGGAAAAAATGTTTTCATAGCTAAAAAAAATCATATTGAGAAAAATTATCCTCATACAAGCGTATTCAAAAATAAACGTCATATGTTTCCATAGCAACAAAATCTAATCGACAATTCTCAGTTGGACTTTGAGCTTGAAACAAATTTAAATAAATTTAAGTTATGAATTTCGTTTTAAATCTCAAATTTTGACGATTAAATTTGAAAATAAATAGATATAAATATCAATATAACGAAATTATACTTAAAACAAACTAAAGCTGACAAAACAAAAGATATTTAATTTATCTAAACACGTGGAACATAAAACTTTTTTACTTTAAAATGCCTTTGACATAAGAAAAATTTTTTTGAATTTGCCTTTCATCGCCAACCAATGATAAATCGCCAAATAACGAAATTTTCATTATTTTTTTACGGACAGGGTAAGGAGGTTCCGCCGAAATTTTTTTTTATAAACGTGAGAAGAACATTCTGTAATTTTTTCAGATTTTTTGGAGTATGCCCGTATGGAGACCTTCCTTGTTAGCTGAAAGTGGGGGCAATTAGTTTTGGCGTTGTTATATGCGCACGGACTGGCAGACAAACGGGTGGATTGAACGACGACTTTAGGTGCTACATATTTATATATTTATAAACGCATCCAAAAAAAAAAAAAAAATTCCCATGTTCACTACAACATGTTTTTTATAAATTATTTAGTGCGTAGTTCTAATTGTTCCATTATAGAGACACACAAAATTATCCGTCTATCCTGTAATCTAAAAATTTTGTAAGTGCGTTTTCCGATGTTGTATGCATTAAAAATTATTTATGCAGTCTATCTAAGTTTTAAAATAGTACACGATGTTCACACAATGCATAGATTATATAACAGAGAATAATTTTGCGCAAATTATGCCAGCAAGTTTCGCCCTTAATAATGCTGGCATGTATCACCGTATATAGTTAGCAATTGCTGAAAATGAATTTTTATTGAAATCATTAATTTTAGGATTTCGTTCACCTCACGAAATCCTTATAGTCGTCTTCTCCGTCAAAGGCTCGTATTCGAAAACTACTTAAGGTTGTATTTCGATTCAAACTGCTTAATTTCCGATTTATTTTTGAATTCATTTTTTCTCTCATATGCACCATACTGGCAAATTGTCTTATATAGAAAGTACACAAGGTGCCGGAACTGTCGATTCTTTGAAAATGCAGAAGATATTTAAAAAAAAAAGCAATAAAAAAAGGCATTTTGAACAGATTTTTCCACAGCGGGAGATTTGGGAACGAAAAAAAGTGTCATACTGAGAAGATAATTGTTCATAAATCAAATTCTAATGAATGGAGTGTAAAATGACATCACTCTTCAAAAATCCCTTCAGCAAGTTTCATGATTCTACTTTTAAAAAATCCCTGTCGGCTGGGCCTATAGGCGGAGGTAGATTTCGAAGAATGCTCATTTCAACAACAACAACAAAAATAATAATAATAATAATAATAATAATAATAATAATAATAATAATAATAATAATAATAATAATAATAATAATAATAATAATAATAATAATAATAATAATAATAATAATAATATGATTAGAGATAAACCCAGTTTAATAACTTCATTTGGCCGTTTATGAAAAATTTTTAATTTCATTTTTCTGCAAAAACTGGTTTTATCAGAATCATCTTAAGAAAAATTCAGTCCACATATGTGGGTTTGTATTATTATCCTCATAACAACTAAACTGTTTGATTTTTCTATATTTTGACTGCATTTCTTAGTACCTGAAAGTTTTTTGCTTTAAAAACAAACTGATAAATGACAACATCTATGCTGATTTCTTCATAAAATGGATCTACTTTCATCTGAGCTTGCAAAATGTTTTCAAGACAGAGTACCCAAGAAATTGCGAAAACTTTATAATTATTTAATTAAAATCTATTACATTAATCTGTTTTCAGGATTTATATATCACTCATTTGTTTAAAGAACTTAAATTTGTAATTGCGTGAATTTACATTAGCGATAATAAAACCAGTATTTTATGGAGATTTGCAATTTTAGATCCCTATTTGAGAACCTAAATTTCTAGGCCTCCGTGGCTGAGTGGTTAAGACATCACGTCGCTAATCGTGAGGTTGTGGGTTCGAATCCCACTGGCTCCATTGCACACACTCTTTGTGTGGAGCTCCTGGTTGTACTTCTCGTGTGTTGTAATATTTCCTTGTGTGCTATCTCGTCCCTGTATACTGACGATGGTTTATAAGCAGGCTTCATGTCGAGCACACAAGTGAGATGTAGGTTGTTCAATAAACAAACAAACCTAAATTTCTAAGTAAAGTATCAATTTCCAAAAAGTGCGTTTTAGGTGCACTCGTAGTTATATAAATACGTAGCACCTATGTTAGCCGTACAGCCCGTCTATTTATCTGTCCGTTTGCCTCATTATAATAACTCAAAAGCTACCCAACCGAATCGTTTGAAATTAAAAATATATAATTGTTGCATAATTTTGTCGAGTCATTTCAAATTTTATGAAAATTGGACACACAGTTTAGTTACAGGGGCAATCAAAAGCATTCTGTTACATTACGGCCCATCGGAAAAATAGTTTCAAGTGCATTTTAATGATGTTACACTCTTTCGAACATAATGAAAAATAGCCACTGGTGAAGCTAAATAAAAATGTGTATTTTCATTTGTTTATTAATGATGATTTTTAAAAGAAAATATTAATGTACATTTTGAAAAGTTATAAATTAGTAGATATTTTATTGTTATTATCCTTGTATGTATTTAAAATTTCTTCGATTTTATCAATATCATTAAACACCAATACACATTAAATCAGTATAATTAAATTCATACACACATCCAGGCTTTGTTAGTTATATGAACATTAGAAGTGATGTATTAACAATGTTACGATAAGCGTTGTTGGAAGTACTGTTCTACAGAACGAAAAATCACCTGTATAGTGTAACCATAAGAAACCAGGGGTATACGGTATGAGCAAAGAGTGTACCTAGAAAATATTACGCTTTACACACTGTTGCTAAATTGGGGTAAAAAACTTTCCCAAATTGTATGATTGGGTCTCCGCTTTTTTGAAGTAGAAACATTCGGCCGATAAAGTAGATGAAAAATCCTGAACAATAAGGCAGATTCTACTATTTTAAAAAAGTGGTGAGAGTCAAATAATTTGAATTAAAAAAATCGTTGATCTGGAAACATTGGCTATACTTTTATTTGAGAAAAAGTGAGTATGTAGAGTTAGGTATATGGCATATACCTTCCACAACATCATAGATTTTTTTTTTTTTTTTTTTTTTTTTTTTTTAATCGATCGAATGTTTAAAAGATATATAAGTGCATTGAAAGAAATAAATGGAACTTAGAAATAAAAATGTACCAGCACCCATTTTTACTAATAGACGTTCATGGGAGCAGTGCATACCATTGACTTCATTAAAAATGCACAGCACGTACGTCACGATTTAACTCCGCCCACTCTTAAGCTCGATTATCACGATAGTTGAAGATATCCGTATGATTCTTTCTAGGATCGCAGTTATCATTTCTCAAGCGGCCAGGTGAAATTTTTACCAAATGAATGTAATCAGAACCATTAGAAGGGGGAGAGAAAAAAAGAAAATAATTCGAAACGTTTCTATATATCCGTTTCTGTTGAATCCACGATTTAGCATTAATCATTGTTATGTACGAAGGTCAGGTATTCTATGTGGGTTGGAAAGAGAAAATTTTCAGCATGTGTTATTATTTTGTAGCCGATTTCTTTTTTTTACTTTAGTTCTCCTCTTTTTAAAAAGGAGTGTTTCGATTTGCCAGGTCTTTTAGCCGTCACGTTCGGCTATAATGTCAGGTATCTGTCTGATTTTTTGAAAATTATTATGGTAGCCCGAGATTAGTTTAGATCGTTGTCGGTCTGTATTGCACTTTCGCTGATGCTGTATTCTTTGCTTTAGCTACCGCTATTTTTTTTCTTCTTTTTGCATTGAGATATTATTAAATCACCAGGATACTACTTATTTTTAGAGTGGAATGGAAAAAAACTTTTTTTTAATAGTGCAAAGTATATGAAATATTATAATTTCATTTATAAATTATGGTGTAAAAACAATAAATATAAAAAACAGTGGAAGGTAGAATTAAAAAAATGTACGATATGTTCAAAAGGTACTTGAATAATTTTATAAAATAACTTTTTAATACCATTTTTTTTTAATGTTGTGGTAGCTAAGCTGATTGTTTAACGTTGCTCCATAAAGTTGGTGGTAGCCTTGCTGCCTACAATTTTATGGGGTACTTTAACCGATATAACCGGTGTAACATTGCAATATTGCACCAGTAAATATGTTTAAATTATTCTATTATATAAGTGAAAAAAAAAAACTATTTCATAAAATGGAGTAGCAGCTTCAACCCATTTTATGGAGTAATATTATACAAATATTTTACAGTGGGCTATTTCCATGAGTACTTGTAATATAAGTCACAGGCTACGATTTCTGGCTACCAGTATTATAGAAAAAAAAAAAAAAAAATATTATTAATTTTATTGGCACATTCTCATTAATTGAATAAGGCGAAGCAGACTTTTCGAAAATAACGGTAGCTAACAAGCATAGCAATTAATAAGTTACGTGACTTACACTACAGAACCCATGGAATTAGCCAGTGATGATATAAAAACGCCAGGCATTAATTCCATAATTTGTTTCAAATTATTAACCATATGAGGTATTATATTGCATAATATCAGCAAAAAATTTGCTGAGATATCTAATTAGTAAAATTTAGTAAAGATCTTATGATAAATAAACGGTAGAGAATAATGATAGCGTTTGTAGAAATTATGATTTTTTATAAATTTTCTGAAATGACTAAGCGATTACTTTTATATCTGCAATAAATATAAGAAAAGCAATGTTTTGAAATTTCTTTCTGACAAATATGAAGCTCCCGCTTATTGTAGTTTTCATGTTCAGAATAAAGGTATTTAAAGTTATATATCAGACACAAGTATTTTGTTTCGATGACTATATTTAATGAATTGCAGACATTTTTTTTTCAGCTTATAATATAGCTCACGGGTGTACGCAGGCACACACACACACTTTTAGGATCAGTGAGATGTGTACTAAGATCGATCCAGATAGTGTCAGAAAATCATCAGTAATACTAACTGATGCAAGATGTCGCGATCTGCCCTTTATTATTTGTCTATGTCTGAACGTTAATCTTGTTAATTAAATATGTTTCTCATCTCTCTAACATCATTAACTAATTGTAGCACAAAAGTTGAATGCTTGCTCCACGCAAGTGGAGCAAATTTAATTCTCAGTCATTTCAATTGTGTGCCTTTTTTTATTTTATTTTATTTTTATTTATTTTTTTTTTTTAGCATTTTCCAACAAAAATGAAAAATGCTTATGCATTCGATTTGTTGTCCATTTGTCCACGCTCTAACTCTCATAAATATACTTTGATTTTCATGCATATGATAAGCTTATTTAGGGTCACAAAAGCATGTTTGGTATTGTATATGAAGTATGCACGACTAATGGTTCATTAACAGGGACTCTCAAAACGATTCCATTACATTATGGTATATGGGGAAAATTCATTTGTAGAAAATTTTAATGATATTACGCTATTTCAAATGTATTGAGAGTGATATAAATCATTGAATTTCACTACGATCACGTTCAAACTCTAGCATTTTCTTTTATTTACAGGGATACACAAACGAAATCGGGTACAGTACTGTCTTTGCATAACTAATTGCTGGAGAGAACGTTTTAAATTCGGTATGCCCTTTTAAATTTAATTAATTTTTTGTACATTACTCTTTATATATAAATTCTATGCCTCATATACAGGGCTGGACAAAAGTAGTCGCATTTCATAAGACAAAGAAAGTCGCATTTCATAAGAAATGAGACATAACATTTTATTTTTTTTAAACAGTTCAGTTTTGTTACATTATTCTGAATGTTTTGGAAAGTGCTTCAAATCTAATGCTTAACGTGCGATTTTTTCTTTCTTTTTTCAAAAGATGAGCAGACTTTTTTTATTATCAGAATGTACAAGACTGTTAAAAATAAATATTATTGTTTACAGAGCAGAATATTAATCTTTCAAGCGTACTGGTGATGAGGTTTTAAGGCGGTTCACGATTACCTTGTTCAACAATTGTAATTGAAACTTTACGATACTCCTACGTTTATGGTGAGTTATGCAAGAAAATGCTTTTTAGTTTGCAATATAGCATGCAGATGCATCTACTTAACCCTCTCCGGCGCGGGCAAATTCTCCTCATAAAATGAGAAATTATTGCTTGACAACGGAATTTAAAAACGACTTAAAGAAGTTAAGAATTCCTAAATTCACGTTTTCGTTGTAGAAGCGAGTTTTCTTTAAAACATTCTTGGTGCCGTTTATATAAGTTTGAAATTAAATTAAGTGTGCTCGGAGTGGACACACTGAACCGAAAAGGGTTAAACAAATGGAATATTTTATTCACAGACAATTGAAGGGTCAATTTGACGAAAAAAGATCGTTTTAGGTGCGTTCGTAAATATGTAAATACGTAGCACCTATTGTTGTCGCTCAGTCCGTCCGTCTGTCCGCCTGTCTGTCTGTCCGTCTGTCTGTCCGCATATAACAAAGCAAAAACCAACCGAATCGTTTGAAATTTAAAATATATACTTATTACATAATTTTGTCGAGTCATTTCAAATTTTATGAAAATCGGATGGATAGATCAATTACAGGGACAATCAAAAGGATTCCGTTACATTACGGTCAATGGGGAAAAAAGTTTCAAATGCATTTTAATCGTTTGAAATTCAAAGCATATAATTATTATGTAGTTTTGTCGTGTCATTTCAAATGTTATGAAAGTCGGATGCATAGATCATTTACAGGGACAATCAAAAGTATTCCATTACATTACGGTCAATGGGAAAATTTTTCAAATGCATTTTAATGATGTTCACTCATTCGAACATAATAGAATTGACATGAATCTATGAAGTATATACTAAAATATGCATTCTGTACAATCTGTGATGCAAAGAATTTTTATTATAAATTACAGGGCCACACAAAAGTATTCCACTACATAATGCTATACGGGGAAACATTGTTTTGGGTATGTTTTAATTATATTCAACTATTTCACATTTTATGAATAAAATATACGTTGCTGATGTGCAATAAAAATTAATTCCTGCATATTTACAGAAACAGAAAGATTTCGACTACTATACTGTATCCGAAGTACACTCTACTATATTACCAAGATCTGAATATTTTTAAAACTTCGTTATCGTACGAACGCACCTTATTTGCTACGCTTCACGTGCAATTTCCAACTTGTTTTGTTTTGTGATCAAGAAGTTCAATGTTATGCACTATGTTTGGATGAACATGGCTGAATCAGCATTTCTTTTTTGATACTTTCAAAACTTGAGTACTAGTCTCTGATAGTGAAACAAATTTAAAAATAGAATTTAGACGTTCATTTAAAAAAGTTACTCAACCAAAATTCCAGGAACTGGTATTATTAAAGTAATTTAAAAAAAGACGCCTTATACTCTCTATTACTATGCTACTATGTTCTTCTAGTCTTTTTTCCTATTTTAAGTTTTTTAGCCTGCTAATTTCTGATATTGGACCGCCCAAACTTCGAGGACTAACAACGAGTCTTCTCCGAAAGAAAAATTTGGCTACGTGCCCGGTATAACTAATTCATATAAATTAGTATGTTTATGCATTTTTTTCTTTATGAATTTGAATAACCCACACAAACACACACACACACACACACACACACACAAAAAAAAAAAAAAAAAAAAAAAAAGAAAAAGAAAAGAAAAAAAAATAGCACAAGTAAAATTTCGACTTACTAAAAATATACCCATGGCTTAGAATTAAACTTTTGATATGTGTATAAAAAACAGATAGATCCTAAGTATGAATTCGTTGAATCATAACCCTTTTGGATCTGGTGTACTACTACTAATAATTGCCTTTTAATTGAATATTATTTTGTTTAAACAAATAATTTTATTACTATTTACATGTAGTAATGTTAGAATGTGTCTGTGCATTTACTATATGACTTCATTAACTTTCAGGCATTTAGTAATAATAATAATAAATAATTTCCCTAATTCTCTTTGCACTGTTTTCGATTCTTTTATTTTAAACATATATTCCTCGCTTTAAATTCAAAATAAATGTTTTTTTCTTAAAAGGACCATGCCTCTCTTAAAAGGACCACGCCTTTCTTAAAAGGACTCTTTATAATAAAACGGAAAGAGTATTAGAAATTGTAATATCAGTTAAAATTTGTTTAAATATAATATTTTCTAAATATTCCCAAAAATTTTTCCTTAGCCGATTGTCATGCGAAATGAATTGGATAATATGGAAAACGGCAATATTTGTAATGTTTCAGACAATGAAATATTCGTTAAATTTTAATTAATCTATTTGAATAGCTAACGCTAATGTTATTATCGTAAAAGTATTTATTCTAAAACTTGAAAAAAAAAATGGACACGAAGGGGTTAAGCTATTGTTTGTATCGATTCTGAAATAATCGATTAAACAAACACAATTCTTCTTTTTATATTAAAATCAAAGCATTTATCTTGCCGTCATTTTTACTTAAAGGAACATACACTTTACTCCAACATTAAACAACAAAAAATAATCGTTACTTTATTTGATTTATTCACCATTCTTAATTAAATTATTTTACGAATTCTTTTCTAACAAAAAAACTTCTTTTATGGTGCTAATCACCCTTTAATATCTCCCTCCAACTGAATGCGGAGCGGAAAAAAAATACGTTCAAATGCCTTGGCCGAGAACCTTCAGATTGCATCTACTAAATAAATAACAAAGCCAATAGGCAGTTAATGATAACAATGTTTGGATGAATTTAAAATTAATTACAACCATCAAGAGAGACTTTTACTTGTACCTTTTGCGAATCTCTTAAAAGAATAATTTTATTTTACGTTTTAGTTATTCCAAAGCCGTTTAAGCTAAGTTCAGATGCCATTTTTTTTCTCCTGTATTCTTTTGCTGCGAAATCTTTTGAGGTGGAGGAAAGAGTAGAGGAGAGGGGTAAAAATGGATGTAAAATGCGTTCGCTCAAAAAACAAACACACGATGTTAGAAAGTTTTGGAATGAGACGGCGTAATTAAATATAAAAAGCATCATTAGAACAGGGGTTCAAATGAGACGATGTTTTGCCCGGGGAAAGGCTGTGTATTCTTCGCGAGAGAGGAGCAAAAGGAGAATTAAAAATGTTCCGCGTTTTAAAACGGAAGAAGAGTTTCTTCGTGTACGCAAGTAAAAGAAAGAAGCTATTTTAAAAGTTGATGTTCATCAGGAAAAGAGCGGAGTGGATCAGAAAACTATAAAATATCTTCCATGTAATTCCGAATAAAAACATTACTGACTGACATAAGATTAATACGGTAATCTAAGTTTGTTTGTTGATTTTTTCCCCCAGATTTCCCGAGAAAATGATCCAGTTTTTTTAAAGAAAAATATTTTTAAGAAACATTGAAAATGTGATTTAATAAAAGGATATAATATAAACCAAAAATTCATGCTGCAACTTAAACAGTCGATTTCATGGGCTTACGAGATTTTTATTATGGTGTGAAATAATTTTATCGTATTATGTTGTAATTCTGTATGGATTTTATTCTTATAAGAGGCATATTTTGTAAAAAGAAACCCTCTTGCACAAGACGTATTATTACGTTTTGAAGAAGAGAATATGAATTTCATCAATATGTTATTAAAAATGTAATTATTCATAGTGATATCCATAGAATTTCTCGTAATATTATAAGCATAATTAAAAATGCAACTTTCCAAAGCTCAGCTCTGTAACAATAAATAGATAATGCATAAATTTTCAATTGCGAATTAATGTATATATGTTCCTGTAAAAGCCCGAAGTTGGGTAAAACAGGATATTCATCAGAAAAGAGTGAAGTGGACCAGAAAACTATAAAATATCTTCCAGGTAATTCCGAATAAAAACATTACTGACATTAGATTAATGCGGTAATCTAGCTTTATTAGCTATTATTTTCCCTCCAGATTTTTCATATATATATATATATATATATATATATATATATATATATATATATATATATATATATATATATATATATATATATATATATATTTTAAAAGAAAAATAATTTTGTAAAACGTTAAAAATGTGATTTAATAAAAGGATATAATGTAAAACAAAATTTGATGCTGCAGCTGAAGCATTCGATTTCGCTGGTTTACGAGATTTTTATTATGGTTTGAAACAATTTTATGTTTTTTTTGTTGTAATTTTATGTGCATATTATTCATATAGGCCGAGATTTTGTTAAAAGAAATCCTTTTGTACAAGACATACTAATAAGCTTTATTGATGAGAACATGAATTTCATCAATACTTTATTAAAAATAGGAATTATTCACAATGATATGCATAGTATTACTCATAGTGTTATTTTTCAGTACACAGATCAATAACAATAAATGTATGGTATAAAAATAGGGATTGCAGATTAATGTATATAAGTTTCTGTAAAACTCCGAAGTTTGGTAAAACTTGATGTTTTTGTCAGAAGAGAGTGGAGTTAGATCAGAAAACTATAAAATATCTTCCATATAATTCCGAATAAAAACATTACTGAGTGACAGAAGATTAATATGGTAACCTAACATTGCTGGTTTTTTTTTCCGTATTTTACGAGAAAACGATCTAGTTTTTTAAAAGAAAAATATTTTTGTAAAACTTAAAAATGTAATTTGTGCAGATTAATGTATATATGTTTCTGTACAAAATGGAATTCACACAAAACCTTGATGTTCATCAGAAAATACCGGATTGAGTGGATCAAAAAACTACAAAATATTTTCCATGTAATAAATTCTAAATAAAAACATTTCTGAATGACATAAGTTTATTAAGGTAATCTAATTTTGGGTTTTTTTCCCTAGATCTTTCTCGAAAAAGATCTATTTTATTAAAGAAAAATATTTTTGTAAAATGTTAAAAATGTGTTCAATAAAAGGATATAATGTAAGCCAAAAATTGATGCTGCCAGCTGAAACTTTCGATTTCGCGAATTTTCAAAATTTTTATTATCGTTTAATGTAATTTTACCGTTTTTGTTGTAATTTTGTATGGATTTTATTCATGCAATGTCCAGATTTAGTAAAAAGAAACGCTTTTGTACAAGACATAGTATTACGATTATTTAATATTTTGATGAAGAAAATATGAATTTCATCAACACGTTATTGAAAATGTAATAATCTGTAGTGATATCCATAATGTTATTCATAATATTATGCAAAATTAAAAACTTAGTTTTTCAATAGACCGTTTTATAACAATTAACGCATAATATATAAATTTTCGATTGTGTATTAAGTAAGGTATATATCTTTTTGTAAAAGCTTGAAGCCTCGCAAAACTTGATGTTCTTCAGAAGAGAAGGAAATGAATCAGAAAACTATAAAATATCTCCCATGTAATTCCGAATAAAAACATTACTGAGTGACATAATATTAATACGGTAATCTAACTTTGTTGGCTGATTCTTTTTCCACATCTCCCGAGAAAATATCTTATTTTTTAAAGAAAAATATTTTTGTAAAATGTTAAAAATGTGATTTAATAAAAGGTTATGGTATAAATCAAAAATTGATGCTGCAACTGAAACTTTCATTTTCGCCGGTTTCCGGGTTTTTTTTTTTATTATGGTCTAAAATATTGAAAATATTTTAGACCATATTAGTACCAATTATCACCTATACATATTCTATTTTGTTGTAAATTCATATGGATTTTATTCATACAAGAGCCAGATTTTGCAAAAAGAAACCTTTTAAGATATATTGTTATGGTTTGATTAAGAGTGTAAATTTCACCATTACGTTATTAAAAATGTAATTATCCGTAGTGATATCCGTAATATTACACATAGTACTAAGCATAATTGTAAATGTAATTTTCCGGTACACAGTTCTTTAGCAATGTATGATATAAAAATAACAATTGCGGATTAATGTATCTGTGTTCCTTTAAAAGCTTAAATCGGTTAAAACTTAATGTTCATCAGAAAAGAGCAAAGTTGGATCAGAAAACTATAAAATATCTTCCATGTAATTCCGAATAAAAACATTACTGGGTGACATAAGATTAATACGGTAATCTAACTTTGTTTGCTGATTTTTTTCCAGATTTCCCCTAGCAAATGATCTAGTTTTTTTTAAAAAAATATTTTTAAGAAACATTGAAATTTTTTTTTTGTAAAATGTTAAAAATGTGATTTAATTAAAAGGATATAACATAGATAAAAACTTTATGCTACAGCTGAAACTTTTAATTAATTTTGCGGGTTTCCAAGATTTTACTGATTTTATTACGGTTTGAAATAGTTTTAGCGTACTTTGCTGTAATTTTGCATGGTTTTTACTCATATAAGAACTAGATTATGTAAAAAATAAAACCCTTTTGTACAAAACATATTATTACGCCTTGATGGAGAGAATAAGAATTTCACCATTGTACTACTAAATATGTAATTATCCATAGTGATATCTATGATATTACTCATAGTGTGTGAATTATTAAAAATCTAATTTTCCAATAAACAATTCTGTAACAATCAATGTATCATATCAAAATGTCGATCGCGAATTATGAATTTAGTGGGCCGTGATTTCGAAATGTTGGTACCTCTGATCCAAATCATAAACAGGGCTGCACAAAATAAAACACAAAAATTACCAACTGTAAAGAATAATAGATGTTTTGTGTTTTTTCTAAACTGATTCTTTTGACCCAACCTTTCATTATAAATTAAAATAATAACAATAAGTTTTTTTTTTTTTTTTTTTTTTTTTTTTTTTTTTTTTTTTTCAATATACTGATGTTATTGGAAAGTGTCCCATAATCAACGCTCGATGCACAACTTTACAGTCTTGTTTTTTATTATGAGCATTTTACAGATTCAAGGCCCAACTTATGCAGTGGCATGCGGTGCAATTGCCTCGGGCCCCAATTTTTAGGAGACTCCCATTACAGTAATCAGGATTTTGATTAAAGTGTGCCAAATGCTTAAAATTAGACAAAAGTGACCGAAATTCATACATTTTCAAACAATTAGGATGGGAATGTGGTCTTGGTTTCTCGCACTGTTTCCAGTATTCTTTCCACCTATGCAAAAAACAAATTATATCATTAGAAAACAAATTATTAAAATTTTATTACAACAACTTAGTATTTATTCTATTTTTCCAAAAGAAATTCTTTATTAATGTTTTCTCGTAGCGTGATAAGATAAAATCATTAATTATGACCAATTTTGAGCTTTCTATTTTACGCATCTTATAATGTATGTTGATAAACAAAGTAAAAGTTTGCAGAAAAAAATATTCGTGTCAATCAATCTACTACTTTTTCTACTATTATCAAACTAACATTTTTCATTAAAGTTTTGACCATCTTTTTGGAATACCCTGTATAAAGATATGAGCAGTATGAAGTACAAAATTTACGCTTATATATGTACAATATGTGTGAAGTTTAGTACTAGTTACTTCCACATTATTCACAAAAAAAAATCTAAAAATAAATAGCAGGGGGACCCCCAGAATGATGCTTGCACCGTGGCCTTCCATAGCCTTATTCGGGCCCTGTAAAGATTTTTTTTATTATAATAAATTAATGTCTTTTGAGAAATTAAGTGATACTGAAAATCCAAAGGATAACAAGTGTATTTCTCTATCTTCCTTCTTTATAAGTTTCTATCGCTGTATGGTTATAACAAAGTTTGACGGCATTTGATGAATTTTATTTAGAAATGTCTATTATTATGTTCGGTTGTGTTGTAAAAGAACTTCACAAATTTGCAGTGCAGTGTAAACAACTTACGTAGTTGTCCTGTATAGAACAGAATTACAGAAGCAGCACAAAATTGGAAAATCACTTATATTTCTTTACCTCCAAAGAATTAGCCTTTTTTAATAGATAGCATGTGCTTAGTACCTGTGCACCTTAGTTTTTTAAATTTTGTTAGTTACACCCCTTACTTTCTGACGGTCCTCTATTATAACAGATATTGATAATTATGTTAACAGGTGTCATTTGTTAATTATTTTGAAAAATAAAAATGCAGGTTATGACAGGTGGGGTAGCTATGACCAGGGGATAATTGAGACCACTTTTTGGAGAAAACTGTGTGCATTAAAATTTTGTTTCCTGCTTAGACATTGACCTCATAATTTATTTTTCATTTTAAATGTTCTTTATCACTAGTGTGAAGCACTTGTGATATCTGAATCAATACGCTGATATTATTGGAAAATGCCCTCTAATCAACACTCGATGCACGACTTTAAACTCTTGTTTTTCATTGTCAGTATTTAACAGATTTTTTTATGATAATAAATTAGTGCCTTTTCAGAAATTAAGTGATTCTAAAAATCCAAGGGATAACAGGTGTATTTTCTCTATCCCCCTTCTTCTTTATAAGCTTCTATCATTGTATGTTTATAACAAAGTTTGACGGCATATGGTGAGATGCTCATGTCTGCCAGTGACTGACACCTTCTGTTCCTTTACTTTTTGCTTCCTTTTTTTTTCTCATATTCATAGTCGAGTTCCTCCTATCCAGCCAGATACCCCGTATCAAATTCTTTTTTGGCGGGTGAAACCCGTTTCGGAATCCCGCGTGCCTCCCTCCATCTTGCAGACGGAATAACACATATTTTATTTTCATTTTTTATTTTCTACCTCTGCAAAAAGGGGAGGAGGGGGTCAAATGGAAAGGTCAAAAACTGCAGATCGTGAAACTCAGTCTGCCCCCTCTCCTCCCCCTGTTTTAAAAGCAAAAGATGTGTTATCCCCCCCCCCCAACCTCTAGTTTGCCATCACGTTTCTACTATTGTCCAACTCCGCCCCTCATTTGGGCCCGGGTAGGAGACCATGCGAGATGAAGGACCCCGGCATGATTAAGTTGAGGTGACCCTATACTCTTCTCTAAATCGGTAGGGCCTAATTTCGGAGAAACATAACCTACCTAGAGAAGCTTCAGAAATAAAATAAAAATAACAAGAAACAAAAGAAGAAAAACTTGGAATACGCAGTCCTTGTGCTCTTTTAAATCCGTTTCAGAAAAAGCCGGAAATAGTGTGGTTTATGATAGTCATAAACTAGGTGTAATTTTGTAAGTTAATATTGCGGACGTACCTGCGTATCAAACCACTCCCTTTGTAATGACAGCAACTGATCTTCCCGCGTTATGCAAGTTGCCCATTCTGATGAAATGCAGTTTGCATAGAAAGCAAAATGCGGCTGCCTTTCTTATATTTAATCTTTGCTCATCAAGCCGAAGAAGAAACAGAAAAACTTTTAAATTATTCCACTCCTGGAATTTATTACCGCTATAACTATCTGAATGATAGCGTCAGCTATAATTACACAACAAATAAAATGTTAAATTACCAATAGGTCAGCCAGTGCTTATGTGACGACATTTTCGCATCACAGACAGAGAAAATACTCACTGGCATACTCGCAGCGGAGACTAAAATATGACTTGTTAATTCCATGTACTATTTCTCCGGTAACATGTAACCACCTGTACCTTGAAATCATCGTAACCGACTTTTGTGAATACATGTAACCCGTCTCAAGACGTAACTTACCAATAATACAGTGACTTAAATGTAATTCTTTATCCAAGTTATTTTGTTTATTGAACACATATATTCGATTTGTGTGAACACGAACTTGACTGATACGAAATGTCCGCATAAGCCGTCCCCCGATGCGTTGACATTGAGGGTAATAAGAGTTGAATTTTGGTTACGGTGCAATCACATGTTGGTCATATGTTATTCATTGTGAATTCATTTGATGGCGGTATTATGGCCACTATGTTATTTGGGATTTGACATATGCTGCATTAATTTTTCAATAACTTTCGTAATGTCCTTTATAATATAATGATTATTAAAATAAATATTTTTGGCACATTATTTTATTAATGCTTAGAATTATAGCTCTAGGTGGTGCATGTACCATTTCTGTAGTTAGAACTGTCGAAGCATTTGATGCATTCCTATGTTTAAAATATCTCTTGAGAAAATTAATATTTTTAACATTTTTTATGTGTAGAAGAAGGATTTTTTTCCCTCTTACTTCTCAAAATATTTCTAAAATCTATGCTTAATTTAATATTTTATGTGTTAAAAGCTGACGAACTGTGAGTAAATATTTTAACTATTCCTATAAAATTAAGTATGCATTTTAGAAAAATTTTGAGAAGTAAGAAAATCAGAGATATTTTTTCAGAAGTATATACAAAAATTATAAGTTAAAATTATTAATTTCCCAAGGCGATATTTTAAATGGACGAATGCTTCAAAGGCACATAGACTTTATATCAGTGAGGGGAATTCGGTTCCCTACTTTCGAGCAAACTCATGAAACCCTTTTTTAATTGAGAATGTATAAAACTTGCTGATATTCTTATTCGAATACCAAAGAATCGGAAAACTTTTATCATTTTGTTTGTTAGGGTGACTAGTACATCAAGCAGTGCTGTTACTTTTACAAAAAATACTTTTATCTTTTTGAAAATAGACTTTCCAGATAGGCTTGTACAGAATTATATAAAATATTTCACTGCTAGATAACAATGAAAATACTGAAATTGATAAATAATTAATTGACAATGTCTTCACTTGTTTGGACAATAAGGACAGGAGCCTTAAGGCATTTTTAGCATAAAATAGTGAAATGTAAAAAAAAATGAATAATTTTTGCCAAAAACTTGAAAATTTTATTTTTTGTTATATCTATTTCAGAACTACTAGAGATATATTTATGTGGATGGGAAGCAATTAAAAAATATTCTTTCCCTCATATATTAAACGTGCCTACGATGTAACAGAATTAAGATAATCAACTTACAAATTAGCAATATAATTATAAACAGACGTCCGCTTCTCTTTAGTCTTTGCAAAAACAAAATTGGGTCGTATGTTCTTTTCCGTTACGTTTTCTTCTACAGAAATA
The DNA here is from genome assembly GCA_964019185.1 of Maratus speculifer. NCBI lineage: Eukaryota > Metazoa > Arthropoda > Arachnida > Araneae > Salticidae > Maratus > Maratus speculifer. Next base: position 88,268,145 of record OZ025300.1, on the reverse strand, counting down.
AGATTAATGTTTCTCTGAGGATCATTCCCACGATGCCGTTTTTATTATAATTTGATAAGTTAAATTTTATGGTCCTCTGTTAACATAGTTTTTTTTTTTTTTTTAAACCTACAATAAGAATTAAAGTATTTCATTTAATAAGATTCCGTTATAAACAAGTTCTATATTCAGAACTAATTAAGTGTATTATACCATTTTATTTAAACAAAGGGTATATTGTGAAAGCTTTCATTACGCTCTCAAACAGATATTTCTCATAATTTTAGGTATTATATTTTCAGAGATATCGTTGAAAGTATAGTGTAAAAATATGTTCATCCCCATCTAATTACGAATCAACTAAAATTAATACTATGAAAAAAATTAGAATTCGTAGGTGTTATCTTAAGATTTGCAGGAAAACTATAGCGGTTACTCTAGATCGCATAGTTTTTGAGAAAAGCACTTTTTTTGTCATTTACAAATTTCGATTTGTGGACATTGAGAAAAGGCGTTGAGGAACATTAAAGGTACTTATCGTAGCAGAGAGATAAAAGATTGTTGATAATGATTTTTGAAAAAAAAAAAAAAATCATCGATAATTAGCCGAGATATTTACCGTTAAAGACAGGGATGGTTTGGACATAAATAATGAGGATGTTGGATTTCAGCTTCTGTGGAAGAAGTTCATTAATGAAGCTTCAACATATAAAAATATGTTTTTAGTTTTAGGAAAATTTACTTTAATCGTGTTTTTATATTGTCTATTCCAAGCCTGTCCAACCTTTCATTTCAGCTAAGGACAAACAATGAAGGGCCTGGTCATCATTAACAGAGATTAATACCTCGCAATATTAATAGCGAGGTAAACATACAAATTCGTATCGTTGTAGAAGATATAAGGCCCCTGTGTGGATCGCGAGCTTCATGTAAAAAAATCAAATAACTATAGATCAAATTAAGTTCGAAATATACATTTTTCTGTGAGGTGTTATCTCAAAGATTTTTGAAGTGGAAGGAGTCAGTAACTTTAATCTGTTTTTTAATTAAAATAAAATAATCAGAGACATTGTTAGGGTTTTTTTAGGATGAATCGATGCTCCTTAATTTATTTTAGAGGCGAAAATATGGCATTATAAAAAGCACTAAAACGAAAAGGATATTAAAGTCCAATCCATGGTCTGCATACTATTGTATTTTAAAACCTAGATAACAACTTTTAATAATATATTTGTGCAATGTAATACCTAGTAGCAATATAAAAACAATAAACTTTATACAGTTTCAAACATAATAATTTAATTAGAATTAATAAGAAATATATATAAGAAAAAAAAATCCATTTTTTAAAAATCTATTTTAGTAACAGGATTATTTAAAAGTGTTAGTTACCTTATTTAATGCAAAACAATCCTTACTTCAGATATAACGTTACGAAATTTTTGGTATTAAAATGTCTATTTTTTTTAAAAATTCATTATGCACGCGAACCCTTTATAAATACTATGGTGTTTACAATCAGTTTGAATTGAGTGGATTTTTCATTACAACCCTCGTATATTTAAAAGTTAATTAAATACCTATCAGGAAGAACGCGTCACGGACCAAAGCGGCTATACAAATTCGCGAGCTCTTTTCTACAATAACTCCTTTAGCACAATGCCAAGTTTAAACATCGAACAACGGTTTTGTGTTAGCTACACTAAAAAAAAAAGAAAAGTGTATTACTACGCTGAATTTAGTTTTAAGAAATTCCAAATGAAGTTTAAATATGCACTACCCTTTATTCGCAGTACCGAGTAAATTCGTTATAAATAGATAAGGATAAGATAAAAAAGAAAGAAAGTTTTACAGAATATGGCAATATTTGATATCATTTAGGCTTCATAGATCTTTGAACTTTTATGATATAATCATTCATACCTTTCTAGTATAGGCAGCTATAAATAATTCTACTTTGTATAGTCTTTCACAAAGTCTTATTATTCTTTCAACAAAGATTTTCTTTTAATAATACAGTTAACTCCTTCGCGATAAGAGTAATTTGCTTAATTTTTAATTTATAACTACCAGTTTTTCAAAACAGAAAATTTTCTATATTTGAATTGCGAAAATGCTCCAATTATATAAAGTAAACTTTACAAAAAAAAAAAAAAAAAAAAAAAAAAAAAAAAAAAAATGGTGGGAATAATGAAGGAGTCTGGTAATTTTAAGTGATACGTATATCAGTCTCTCATTCCCAAGGTGTTAATAATACATGTGTTTATTGTACGGAAAGCTCTGAGAGTGAGTAATACTCACATTTGACCATTTATTTATTAGATTGCCCGACAACTTGGTTTATTTCAAAGCAGCTGTTTACTAACAAAAAATTTAATTTTTTGAATTTTGATAATAAATATAATTTTTCAAGTACTGATTACTTTTGATATCATGAAAATAAAGATTTTATTTCTATTATTATTATTATTATTATTATTACATTTTGTCGCTTTTGAAGTTTTGTCATGAAATTTTGTACATATATATTACAAATTAAAAATTTTTTCGCCAAAACTAACCTTTATACTACCTTAATTTTCTTATAATAATGTTCCGTACTTACTTCAAATTATTAAATTAAAATCTTGTTTCTAGATCTAATCTGTTAATCTGTATGCAGACGATATAAATTCTTAATTTGCCTTAAAAAACATTATTCCAGTATGCTTAAATTTAAAAAGATGGCTCTAAATTAAAAATATTCTTAATTAAAACTTTATTTCTTAATATTCCAAATAAAACTGATTTCTTCTATGTTTTTATCAACCCTTTTTAAGAAAATCTTATTAAATTTATTCCAAAACCATACCTTTAAAAAAATATCATTATTTTATTTTATCTATTTATTTATTTTTCCGCCGTCAACCTTTGATGTGTGCATTAATAAATTCATTTCTTTTCTTTTTCTCTTAAAATTAATCATTTATAAAAATCGTCTGCCTAAGAAATTATGAGTCGATTATAAATTGGTTAAATAATATTTTTTTTAAATAAATTTATCGTCTGTGTAAAATAGTCTCGTATCTGGACAAGAATTCTGTTTGCATAAAAGGATGATGGTTAGAGATTACAGAAAGTTCTAGAATTTTCTTTTTAGTTTTAAAAGGTGGAAGTCTCGAGATGAGAAGGGGAGAGATTCTGGAGTTCTTTCGTCGGTGAGTACGGCTGGTTGAAGTAAATGATGGAATATTTTTTGGACATTTCGGTAAAAGATCGTTTGCAAAAAGGAGTTTTTCCCTCTATAATGACTACAGTTGAATAAATAAACTTACAGCCACCAATGAGTGATTTATTGGATATTCTACATTCATTTATTTTTTATTTTTTCCCTCGCTGGCCATGACTTCTGTGCAAAGAACGGGGACCCTGGCGATGATGTTTCTGGCTCCTAACTTTAAAATGTCACATATATGTATATATTTAAAAATGTCATTATAAAAAAATAAAGAAACTTGTAACGAGCATTTATTTCTTTTACGAAAAAGTTGAGATTTTTGAAATCAAAAAAGTTTTTATATCTCTAAAAATGTTATTTAAACTTAAAAAAAAAAGCCCTTTGCAGGACACTGAAGATAATGTTAAAATTTCTTTTTATTATTCACATAAAGAAAAAAAAACTTCCCAGTAAAAAAAAAAATATACATATTTTAGTCCTTTTTTTCAGGAATTTGTTACTTACTATCGTAAACATGGAATATGGATACTTCCGATTAAAAAATAGGATTGGGTTTTTCAGGAAGGAAAACAGCAGATAGGGAAAAAAATGGAGCAAAAGTGATACTAAATCTTCCTCTCTATTATGCTATAGGGGAAAAAGAGATATCAAATTCCTTTTTACTTGAAAGTATACGATTTTTGAAATCCTGTATGGAATAGATGTTAACTTTATATTATAGGTATAGAATTTATCAATGTTTTAACTGTTTTAAAAGAATAGTTAGCTAACTCTTATGCTCTGTACCATTAAGTAATTTATTGATATAGAACAGAGTATCCATAACAAAATGCAGGGGTGCGGAGTCGGAGTAGAGGCTGGACCCATTTTTGAGTATAAGAGTCGGAATCGGAGTCGGAGCCCGTAAAGCATGGTGACGTCACTGCAACGTCGTTGTGAAGTCACATTGTGACTTTGTGACCATCAATTGCCGATGTGACGTCACGTGACGTCGATGTGAAGTCACAGTGACTAAAATGTGAAGTCGTTATGGCCGTTTTAGAGCTCTTTTGTGACGTTTCCCAAAGTGGTCACAATGTGACAAATTTGTGAAAAATGTGTCATTTGTGACTGATTTGACATTAACATTGTGACGAAACTGTGACAAAAGCGACGATATTTAAATTGCGAGAAACATGGTTTTTAAAGTAAATAACATGTTTTAAAGGATATTTATAAATTTCTAAAGATTTTTAAGAAAGTCACATCTCAGTCACAATGTGATGTCATTGAGTGGTGGCATTTTGGTCCCAGATGTGATGTGACCAAAGTGACTCACTGTGACGTCACTGTGACCATGCATGCTATTAGGGAGACGCTAAGAAACAAGCCGACTCCGAATTCGACTGTGCCTTTTTTTATGTTAGATAGTTTGAAGTTAAAGTAAACCAATTATATATGTAATTTTAAATCCAAGAAAGGATTGCTATTTTTTTTATTATAAAGGGCAATTCAAGTTAAAGACTCCCAATATACTGACGCGTACATTGAAGATGAAAACTATTTTTAATTAAAAACTCTAATAGATCACGAATTATTTCCGTACTAGTAAAATTTTCATCTTTATATTTCTAGTTTTGATCGAAAATTTTCTGCTCTGAAGGACAAGAATTAACATAATAATTGTAAAGATTGTGAATAAAATGTGAAAATAAAACGCGATTAAAATAGATGCATCTGTCAAGAAGATATTAGATTTCCAAATAAATGTTCAAAATAGTATCGGATTTTGTATGGCACCAATAATAATAATAATAATAATAATAATAATAATAATAATAATAATAATTCAAAAATTCGACAATAGAAGGCGCTACTGAGGAAATTCCACTTAAGAACACCAAATTGCTAATAGAATGCAATATTTGGATACAAAAATATTAGAAAATACTGCATGTACACACTTTTTATCCAAATCTTGTGTTTGGTGCGCAAAATGGAATTATTCCATGGTACTATTCCCAGTAGCATTATTAGTTATTTTATTATTTCGAATCATTTGATATAAAGTAATTCTTCTATTACAGCAGGATGCATAGCTAGTAGGCAGTGTTTACTTCTTCCCCCTGACTGCACAAATGAGGGAGAAGGCTCGAGATACGAAAAATTTATTGTTTATTCAAAATTACAATTTTATTTCATATTTGGGTAGAATGTAAATAGATATTTTCCATCTCATAATTTTATAATAAAATGCAGTCTAAATTTATGTGTTTTTAAATAGTACCTTAAAAAAAAAAAAAAAAAAAAAAAAAAGATTTCAAAGGTAGTTAGTCCCCTATTATATTGATTTGAGAACAATTTCAATGCTTGTAAATTTAAAGGAGTTTGCCAGTTCTCTTTAAAGATCATGTGACAGATGATTAATTAGAAATGCATAGACACACATTAATTAAACATCGAATGAGTTTTCATCAGCGCAACGATAATTAACCATTATTCAAAAAGGTGAATTGTATGAACATTTCGTGGGACTTAAGAGATATTTCAGTGCATTTTACAACGCGTCGTTTGCAAAAACACAATTAGTGAACGAATCTTTATCAATTACGATATTCACCGTTTCCTCCTTTAAATCGAATTACCGTTCCACAAGAAATCTCTCATGGTATCATTTTCATTACTTTATTGATAAACTAAGTATTGTACATTTGTTGTAACCACCGATTTTCTTATTTGATTAACAAACATGGCGATCAACCTATTCGACTGTAACATCTTATACTTTGATTGCTCTGTTTAATATCATTAGCACCAATCGTAACTTTAAACTGTCACGGACAAGAAAAACAACATTCTTCCTCAATTTTCAAGGACGTACCCTTAATTTTAAAGATGAAGCAACAGTTTATAGAGCAAGGGGGAGAGATGCGAGATTGTGTACCCGTGGGAGTGGGCCACTGAATTCAAAACCCTTTTTCGAAAGCATTTTTAACTCTTGCCTTGGCGAAATTGAATAAAACTCTCCTTGAAAGTGATTCTTGGAAAAGGCGTCGGGCGAAAGAGCTTCTTAATGCAATTTTACAGCGATTTCGGCTGCAAACTCATCGGCTGATTAAGCTTGCCGCCTGGGGAATATTTTTAAATATTTCAGTGCATCTGCGTGTAAGGAACGCGCGCAAGTTTATTTAGCCATTTAAAGTCTTTTCTCTGTTGTGTGCTCGGAAATCCCTCTCCCCGATACTGTTTTCCCTGAGAAATCCCCCTGAGGTAATTACCTATAATAGTGCCTTTGCCAGAAAAGTGCGTTTACTGTTTTCGTTGCGGGGGAGCATTGAGGAATTGCGTCGAGATTGACTTCTGATCTTTTAGTGTAGAAGAATCCAGATTTAGAAACTAAATTTTAATGAATGCTAGTTCAAGAAAATATCATATTATATTTTATTGTTTAACACTATAGAAAAATAAAAAAAATAAAAACCATGTTTTTTAATCATCTAAAAGCGGATATCCATAAATGATGTCACACTTTTTGTCAATATTTTTTATCCCCTTCCTCACAAAGTGTAACACTTCTCTATAACCTCCCTTCCCGCCTTTGTCATATGTCACGAGATATAACATATCATATACTTTCAGTTCAGAAGCAAAGCACTGTGCTATAGATCTTATTTAAAATTTTATTTATAGACTTTAACTATGTGTTTTAATGACATTTGTACTCTCTTAAAAAGTTAGCCACAAAATAGCTCAAGTTGAGCTGAAATCCACTCATCTCAATGTTGAAAGGCAGCTTCTCAAAAAAGAGTTGAAATAACTCGAGTTTTAACCAATTTAAATGAAGTTGAGCTATTTAAATAACCAATTTAGATCAAGAAGATTTAATCGTTTGAAAAACAATTCTTTTATGATCGAAAAAATTACAGCTCTTTCATGAGAAGCCAAATCAGCTCTTTCGTTTTAAGAGTGAAGCATAACAATAAAAATGATTTGTGTACGTCTTTTGTTTGAAATAAGATTAAGGTTTACAAGATAAACGTAATTAATATAGAATAGTAGTAAAAAGTTAATATAAAAAAGCAACTGAAAATAACTTCAAATTTTAATCTGCCGATTTTTTATGCTGTTATTTTAACCAAAATGCGTGATGGCTCCCTTCTTCTTACCCCTTTCTATCCCCTTGTCACAAACTGTCACAAATTTACGAAACCCTTTTCCCCTCCCTTCTCCAAGCGTGACATCCTTTATGAACTGTCCTAAATATAATGTAACCACAAAAGAAAATGACTTCCTCCGAGTTACCTTAAGTAAAGATGTTAAAAACATAAAAGCGTTTTTAATCTTTAGAAATTTCAGAAAAAAATAATAATTTAGAATTGATAATATCCTCCATAACCTACAAACTGATTTGTACACAATAAAATGTACACAAATTAAAGATTGTATTTAAAATTTACTTCAAACATTTGAGAACTGCCTTAAGTCTCGGCTAACTATGTGAACAATATATCGTGGGAAATAATTTTAGTTAAAAAACAAAAAAGCTCGCGAAATAAATTTAGGAGAATATATTTTTAAAAGTCTCCATTTTTTTTTTAATTTATGTAAATTTTCAGAATACCCCGTTAAAATTTCAAAAGGAAGTTCAGACTGACTCATACATAAGTTGTAATCGTTTATGAGGAAAAAGACCCATGTTTTTATAACAACATGAAACATTAGATTCTATTAAACTTTTTTTTTTTTTTTTTTTTTTTTTTTTTTTTTTTTTTTTATCTATTTCTTTATTTTATTAATTATATTAATAAATATGATAAATATAAAGCAAAAACTTTGAGAAAACTAATTCACAGTATAAAATATTGTTGTTCGAATTAATTTGCTACTGTATGGAATGCACTATGAATTACTTTTTAGGTGCATTGGTAATTATGTAAATACGTAGCATCTATAGTCGTCGTTCAGTCTGTTCGTCCGTCTGTGTGCATATAACAGATCAAAAACTACTCAACCGAATTTTTTGAAATTTAAAATATATAGTTGTTGTATAATTTTCTTGAGTCATTTCAAATTCTCATGAAAATCGGATGCATAGTTTTATTACAGGAACATCAAAAGTATTCCGTTTCGATACGGCCATTGGGAAAAAAATAGTTTCAAGTGTATTTTAATGATGTCATATTTTCCGAACAGAATAAAATTGATATGAATCTTATGAAGTACATACTGAAATATATGTTCTATACAATCCGTGGTGCAAAGAATATTTGTTTTTCATTAACAGGGCCACGGAAAAGCATTGCATTACATAATGGTATAGTACACTCTAAAAAAAAAGGGTCGATCTACTAAAAAAAATTAGTGATCCTTGTAATTACTAAAAAATTTTTAGTAATCTTACTCAGTTACAAGAAAATCTATAAGAGTTACTAGAAAAAAAGCTAGCAATGAATAGAGTTAATAGTTTTATATTTTTAATAGCTATTACTAAAACTCGCTTGGTGTGGCTGTGATAGCCTAGTGGTCATAGCACAGTGCTCCAGACTGAAAGGCCTCGGGTTCGAAGCTCGACACCACCAAAGGCGTACCGAGTGTATGCAGTGTAAGTATTTGTTAAGTAAAGGGATTATGAAAGCAAAATTGCGCAGGTGGCAATGTTTGATGCTGCCATGTATTTGAGGCGTTGCCGGAAATCTACCGATGCAAAAATTGCGTTTGGACTATCTGCTAAGAATCCGTGAGTAATAGTTACTAAAAATAATTTTGGAGCTGTTACTAAAATTTGCTGGCTGGCTCATACTAAAAAGTTTTAAGTTAGTTATACAAAAAATTCTTTTGTTCAGTTTACAAAAGAAAGGTTTGTTTCACTTGCAAAAAAAGTTAAGAATGGTTAATAAAAAATTCTGTGGAATACAAATTTACTAAAAAATTTTTAGTAACCTCATGAATTTTTTTTACAGTGTAGAAAACATTGTTTGGGCCGCGTTTTAATTATATTAAACTATTTCACATTTCATGAAATTGATATACGTTGCTAAGGTTTATTACAAGTTACTTTCTGTGTAATAGAAAGCAGAAAGTGTTTACAGGGCGACACAAAAGATTTCGTTCTCTCTATCGTAACAGTATTACTCCAAGATCTGAATAATTTTAAAACTTCGATATACTATGGACGCACCTCATTTTCTACACTTGATGCGCAATTTCCGATTCGTTAACTACTAATGTGGGTCTAGATTTCCTTATTTAAGTAATATAAAAAAAAATCTGTAATCATAAATGATACTTCTGCGTGATTATGATTACACCGATTTGCTCTGCGCAACTTTCCCTAAAAGAAATTAATTACCAAGTCTTCGCTTCTGTCGAAGCTTTCTTAATATATGGATCAAGCGAAAAGCGAATGCCTATTAGACGATAAATAAAAAGAGAGAAACTCTTGATGATAACTTAAATTGTTAGCACATTCCTTCTCTAATCGTGTCCATAATTTCGATTAGCTGAGAAACAGCATATTGAAATTTCAACAACAATCTGCATATTTTTATGGTTATTTAACACTGTGAAAAAGGGCAAATGTTTCTTAAACTATAAAAAATTACTATAATGACGAATAAAAACTAGTCAGATGTGGCAATCCCAAAACTTTCTTCTATCTTATTCATGTTAATACTGAAAAATACAGCATAGCAGGGCTACCTGTAAGGTGGTTTAAACCAAAATCTAGTCAGCAACAACTTATGTCAACTTATAATAAAATCTGAAATTTGATGAAAATCCGTGCATCAGTTTTTTAGATAGAGCTGCAGCAAAATCTTATGGGAATCAAAAGCTGCATAACAGCGCTACATGTAAGGCGATGTACACTAAAATTAATCAGGATAAATTTTTATCAGATAATAATTAAATATGAAGTTTGCTGAAAATTCATGCATTAGTTTTTGAGATACATTCATTGCATAACCGAGAAAAATACAGCATAGCAGCGCTATCCGTACGGTGACTTACCCAAAAATTGAGCAACACAAATTTATATCAAGGACTAACTGAATCTGAAATTTTAGAAAATTTCGTGCATTAGTTCTTGAGATATAGCTATTGTGATAATCACGAATAATGTACCCTGGCAGCTCCACCTGTTGAGCGATTTGCACCAAAAAGTAATCAGCACCATGTTATATCACGTACTAATTAAATTTAAACATTTATGAAAATCGATACACTAGTTCTTAATATATGGCTATTGTAGAAATCTTGAATAATGCAGTGTAGCAGCGCCACCTGTTGAGCGATTTACATCAAAAATTAATCGGATCTCGATTATACTAATAGAATACAAAGTTTTGCGGAATTTCGTGCATTAATTTTTGAGATAGAGCGCACAAAACATTTTTGTCACATACAGACAGACTGAGAGACAAACTGACAGACTCACAGGTAGACATTTTATAAAAACATGTTTTTTAGGTTCTCTGAACCCTAAAATGTGCAGATCTGTCGACAACGGGATTTCGAATATTTACACTAATCCAATACTTTCTTTTGGTTAAAATAGTTGAAAGTAAAAATATAAATGTTCCTTAAAATACGAAAATTTTCTGTAATGACGAATAAAAATATTCGATAACCACTTTCAAATTCCCAAATATTCCGAAACGCGTTCCTTTCTATCTATCTACCAAACGTATCTGTGCGTAACGCATACGTCATTTTGCGAATGGCAACACTTTCCTCTGTAATTTTGGTTTTGCAATTTTTGCTACTACAAATTTTACACTTCTAATTATTGTACATTTTAATTTTTTTCACCATCGAATAGAAAAAAAAGTGTACTTTTAAATGCAATTTGTTTGAAAGCTGTGTCTCAATTTACTTTTGAGATATTAATTTTTTTTTTTATAATTTTAGTACCAATTTTGTAATTGTGGCAACAGAATCACTCCATTTTCTCTTAAAATTGAAAAAAAGAAAAAAAAAGTAGAAATTAAAATGCGTATACTATTTTTAAAATATCGCCTGCATCCGATGAATTTCGATTTTATTTTCTTTAATAATTTGGATAATTGAGTTTTATAGTATTTTGTTAATTTTAGCTTACAATAATATTTGTTTGTGAGTTAGACTGACTAAGATGCATTTTTTACTGTAACTAATTTTGTAGATATATTATAAATCAATGAAGCTCTTTCTTAAAGATTTTCTTACGTCGAATTTCGACGGGCTCCACCTCGTATCTTTAAAACCGCTGAAAACAATTTATTTTAAAAATTTAAAGAAGAATTTATAAAAATAAATTTTTATTAGTAGTCCGTAGTTTTCAAAATGTTTTCGAGTATATTTTACAATGCATTAGTTATCTTTACCTGGAAAATCAGATTTTTGGATGCTTCACACTGTAAAAAAAAATCTGCTAAGGTACTAAACTTTTTCTTGGAAACTGGGATTCCAAGAACTTTTCCTGTAACGGTAACAGCAAAAATTCAAGTTTCAGAAACGATTACATGAATTTTTCATGTTATCGTTACATGAAAAGTTCTTGGAATCCCAGTTTCCTAGAAAATGTTTAGTACCTTCACAGATTTTTTTTTTTTTTTACAGTACAGACGTCAAATAAACATTTTCATCTCCATAACGGAAATTGTGCATGATATTACAAAAACAAAATCTTAACTTTTACGTTAATGTTAATACTATGAGTTTTTCAGTTAAATTATATATGGCCTTTAATGACCAGACACTTGCGTTTTTAGACGTTTTTTTGAATATATACACTGTAAAAAAAAATCTGTAATGGTACTAAACATTTTCTAGGAAACTGGGATTCCAAGAACTTTTCATGTAATGGTAACAGGAAAAATCCATGTAACCGATTCTGAAACTTGAATTTTTGCTGTTACCGTTACATGAAAAGTTCTTGGAATCCCAGTTTCCTAGAAAATGTTTAGTACTTTTACAGATTTTTTTTACAGTGTAGAAAAATACATGAGGAATTATTATGAAACACAAGGTGTATAAACTAAATAGAACAGGTCGTATATTTCTGTGACGATTTTTCCCCCGAAATCCCAAAGGGAATCGTAAACAAATTAAAAAAGAACGAAGATTTTTTGGATAACCTTGTCAAAACTAATGTAGCAAAAGCGCTCAAATTGCAGATTATGATTACATGTTTTACAGTAATAAATACGGTTAAAAGGCGCCCAAATCAATGTTCATCCTATACTATTTATTATGTAATGGAACACCTTTGTGTGGCCCTGTAAATGAATAAGAAATATTCTTTGCACCACAATCGTACAAAATATATATTATATTATATGTTTCATAGATGCATATCAATTTTTCTATGTTCGAAAGAGTGTAACACCAAAAAAATACACTTGAAACTTTTTTTACCATTGACCATAATACAATGGAATACTTTTGATTGTCCCCGTAATTGAATTATACATCCAATTTTCATAAAATTTGAAATGACTCGACAAAAGTATGAAATAATTATATATTTTAAATTTCAAATGATTCGGTTGGGCAGTTTTCTCGTTGTTATATGCGAACAGACGGATAGACTGAACGACAACTATAGTTGCTGTTGCTACGTATTTACATATAATTACGAACGCACCTAATAATGGGGAGCAGAGAAATAATTACTCATCGGCCCCAATGTAATAAAATTAAAACCAAAGAAAAACATAATTCTTCATATATAATCGTAGCGGTGGTGAGATTATGAAGGATTTTTTTTTTGGATATTCCAATAATTGGACTATAGTAAAAGTTGCATAATTTAAAATGATAATTTCCATTGATAATATCTAAGTAAATTTTGGAACATTTTAATTTTATACCACTTTTAATATAACTTGGTTGATTTATGCAAAATTGGAATTTTATAACCAAATTTTTACTTATTTCCTAATTTGCTAGAATTACATAAATTAGGCTTACGGATTGTTTCAGATGATTGTACAACATTTTAATATTTTTAGAAATAATAAATTATTGTTATGTCACTTATCCGTTAAAAGGAAAAATTTTTAGTGTGGTGCAGCGGATAAATTGCCAAATACTTTTATGGTTAAAACTCTATGAGAATTAAATTACAATTATGCGCCAAACGAGATTCGCTTAAATAGGCCAACAAATGTGCAACTGCTGTATAAAATATCTTGAAAATGAAAGCTAACCATTGTAACAGTCGTATTTTAAGAATGCTTTTATCAATTAAAAGTTTATTATAAATTAAGTTACGTATGTAACGTCAAAGGAGGTCACTTCGCGCATATGTCAGATTAATTTCAAAATGTTCATATGATATAATTTACGAAATCTTGTGTCTTTGTCTGTGAGTACAAATTTTATCTAAAACAACAGCTCTAACGATTTTGACCAAATTTTGTATCCTGCTGTTTTAGGTTACGAGACGACTATTGTGTTAGGTCCCATGTTCGAGAAAATTCGATTAGTTAGTCATTTTGAGGCTACAAAGATTGAAAATGAGGATTGACATAGTTATAATAATGCTGTGCAGTTGACAGAAAACGAAGTCGAACATTGAGGAAATATTAGGACATTTACAAGATTAGGCGGAAAAATTGACATTAAAGATCATTAGTGCCAAAACATATGCCTTGCGTAGAATGAAACAATACCGCCGATTTTGAGGATGTTTCGCGAGAAAAATTGCCTTTTTACAGAATTTGAAGGAATTTTCTAGACATCCCCAATAGGATTCAGCCAATCAAAATTCATAGATTGTTCCGGAAAACAAAATTCAACTTCTTTAGAATCAATAGAACTTTCTAAACACATACTTGGTGCAAATTGAAAAAATGTCGCCAAATTTCGCGATATATTGCGAAATTTTTGAAAAATATAGCTGAAAAATTGGTTTTTAGAATCTGAAATAATTTTCTAGAAATTTCCACTAGGCGGGGAAATACCTGATTCAACAAAATAAAGTCCATGTAATGTTCTCGAAAACACAACTTAGCCAATAAGGGTACATAGAAATTTTTCGCAATTAATGCCACACCATATAAGGAAGTGCTATGGTTGAAGCCTAACGTCTGCTAAGTCGGACAATGAATCTTATGATAGTCAAAAAACTTAGATGGCTTACGAAATGACTGAAGTTTGTCAACAAATTTCTAACTTACTACTGTGCAGCGCAATGCAGACTTTTTTGAACTATCAGAATCGTGATTCTTGTTGCATTGTGAAGACTACTCTGGACTACTGGAATTATTTCCACTGGACGTCCTACGGAACGGAAATATTTTTCGTATCCTGCTGTTCGATTAAAAGTTAATTTTCGATCTTTTATTTAAAAAAAGCTCTACATATGATAGACGATATGTAATTTGTTTGGTCTTCTATATCACATGTTTATGTATGTTTTTTTTTTTTTTTTTTTTTTTTTAAATAAATGTGGTCGACAAAGTCACCCCTTAACAAGCTGTCACCTTGCCCATACTTCATTTTCCCCATTAACTAAGTTACTAACACGTCTCTGAATAAAATAAACCTAAATTATGACCAAAACGACAGCACATCATATGAACAAACTTGGTTAATGACACACTTATGTTATGTTTTAGAAAATACAGACGGAAATACTGAACATAATTCAAAAACTTATTATGGCAAAATAAAATTTGACAAAGGCTTAAAAATTGTTCCCAAAACTGTATACATATCGTCTTTCACTGTAACTTCCATAAGCCCCTGATGATCCATCTTCTGTTCAAGATGCCCATAGATGTTCTGATCTATATAGTCGTTGAGTCAAATGCCAAAATTGATGCTTTTAGTTTCATCTTGGAGGACTTGCCATTTTTGGACTTGAGGACATTTTTGGATTCACAATAGCTCAAAGAGTTCATTTTACGATGATACTATGAAATGTGAGGCAGCTTATAGACGCCATACTGAAGAGATAAGCGTCATCTGTCGCAAATCGTTATGTATGTTTTCTTTTTTTTTTTGGTAATATCATATAATTAAAAAAAATACTATGAAAAATTTCACAGAATAAATATTGTTGAGAATAAAACTTTAAACAAATTATATGTTAAGAAATTATTTTAACATGATGTTTATTCATATATTTAACTTTATGTTTTTTAACGTTTTCATTTGGATAAACAATTCAAATGACATTTGCAATAAAAGCAAGCCAAAATCTTTTTTTTCATTTTAATGTTCATTTTTTTTATGTGGATAAGGCGCATCAATTCAAGAAATAATTGATACTGGTGAAAATATTGTACTAATCTCTTGTAAATTACCTAATAACAGAAATCTTAGTCTTCCTCACTGTTATCATCATCAATTGACATTCCTGTGTCCAAATCACTTCCTTGGAACACTTCTATATTCTGCATGTACTTGCATATCTGATGTTATTAAAAATCACACACATGATGGCACGACACATGTTCATGAACAACAGTATGACTTCAGTTCCAAAGCAGCGTCAGGAGCAGGAAAGCTGAATATAGTTGCTGTTATTCTCCTGGACATCTAGATAACCTCTTCCTTCACTATTTGTTCCAAAAATTCAACTATATTTATCCAGAGATGAAAGATCAGAATTAGCCTGTAGGCACTTCTTCCAAACAAAACCGTGGTAATTATCTTTCATTATTTTTAAGTAGTGCATATTACTACATGGCCTAAAGTGATGCGACTCGTCAGACTCCTTTTTCTTTTACAGAAAAAAATATATAAAATATAGCGCAATTCATCAATGCCAGAGTATTTGTACTTTCCGTAATAGAATGATTTAAGCTGTTTGTTTCATCTGATATATCATCTTTAATATCAAGCGTTTTAAGCGTATTTCGAAATTCAGTGTGCTGAGTCATTACCCTTTGCCGGCAAAAACACTTACTGTATTGCACCCAGACAGTGAAAGGATTCCAGATACTAAATTACGTGTTCTTTTACCTAAAAGTCCATTCATCCACGGCCAACTTCATTAGAGACCTGGGAAGTTCTTGGTTGTTAGGACGAAGTTCATGACATCATATCATGTGAATTAAGACCAATCCATTTGGCAGAGTCAGCTCTTGTCTATAACGTCAGTTACTAGGACAATTTTTGCGTAAGATTGGGTCGGCGGAGATCACATGATCTGACGTCATGAATTCCGTCCTAAGCATCGCCTTAACAATCAAAAGCTTTCATGGCTTCTATGAAGTTGGCCATGATTCATCTCACTCAAGTTATAGTATTTTATCCTGTCATTGGGTCCATATTTTCCAAATATTAATTCTTTGTAGTTTTTCAAATCGTTTTCTGAAGAAAACAGTATAATTATTGCCAAATCAGTATTAATAGAGATGACAATAATATTTTTAAAACCAGACGCTAAAGCATGATGAGCACGAAATAAAAGTCGCTTTTCACCCATTTGAAACGCTTCATTTCATTTATTTCTTCAACCAGTGAATTTATACTTTTTCTTCGCAGATAATGTACATCACTCGTGTATTAAACTATTTCAGTGAATGGTCATTTTGCCATTATTGTGAAATGAAATGTGTAAGTTTTTTCTTGTTTCTTTATCAGATAGAAACTGCTTTCATTTTCATATTAGGTATCCAGAAGTATATAATATTGATAGCAACACCAACAGCTGATTTCTTTTCGTTCATCTTGTTTTTAGCACCTGCCTGCTTGTATTAAATATAACATCTACTCCTTGAGCGGATGCACATTTTTGTATTAATTTAGAAAACAGATTCTTTTCTAGTTGTCCAAATGATTCTAGGTCCTGCGGTAGCTTTTGGACAAAGCACATTCCGTCAATGATGTTAACAACAGCATCATTTGTGAGGGAGTGACCTTTAGTCATAAAGGCGCTCTAGTGTTTCTGAGATCGTGACGTCAATAATTTAACATTTTGTAGGCGTAAAAGTGACATCTATCCTCTCTTTTACTTTAACTTTCTAGAGTGTGTGTGCTCTTTCGAATTCCGCAATTAGCTCGCGGTTATTAGTATTATGTTAATGAGAAGTATCTCAGTTTGTCGCGTATAAAAGCTTGGGTGTGAGTTTGTGGGGTGTGTGTTTCTGTCCTTGGCCAGCAGCCAGCGTCTGTGTGTTTCTGGCCTTGGCCAGCAGCCAGCGTCTGTGTGTTTCTGGCCTTGGCCAGCGTCTGTGTGTTTTCTGGCCTTGGCCAGCAGCCAGCGTCTGTGTGTTTCTGGCCTTGGCCAGCAGCCAGCGTCATTGGACAACGAAGTTGATGATTGTTTAGTAAGGTGCTGACGATTAGAAAATAGCTACGGCCTCCAGTAAAGCGAAAAGGAGTTCAGATAGTGGATTAAAGATTCGGCCTTGGTAAGAAAGTTTAGAATCGTTCCGTTTTGATTATTTGAGCAAATAAAGAAATATCCACAGCCACGGGCTGTGAAATTAAGATTTGTTTAGTAGATCAGCCAGGAAATAGTGTCAAGTGTTAGACGGTGCCCCGGCTGAGCTAGACCGAAGCCTGTGAGTATGATTTAGCTTTTCATAGTGTTCTCAGTGAGTGAAATTATAGACTTGCTCCACTTTCCTTTAGCCCTTATCATTTTAATAAACTGTGTTGTTTTAACCTAAATTAATGAGTATGTCTGCATATAACGTGACAAATGACACCCAGCATGAGTATACCGTCACAAATGGCGCCCAACGAAATGTCGGACATTTTGAGATTGTGCCACGGGTGTATTTCACCGGTGAGGGTGATATTAGTGAATTTTTAGTGAAATTAGATGATTATATTTTGTTCAATAATATACCTGAGAAAAACAGGTACGTAGTGCTTAAATGCTCGTTAAAGGGCGAAGCACTTTTGTGGTTAGAAAATATAGGAAAGTTTTTGATTAATGAAGAAGCGAAAAGATTTGAACAAACTGTAACTGAGTTAAAGAAGGCATTTCCTCCCATTAAAGATAAAAGTATTTTGAGAAAAGAGTTCTATTGTAATAAGCAGAATATTTATGAGTCGGCGTCAAAATTTTATCTTCGTAAGCTGGAACTAAAAAATAAATTAGATTTAGATATTACATTTGAGGAATTGTTGGACATTGTTTTTCCTCTTTTTAATCCAAATATACAGGACTTTATTGAAGTTAGAGCACCGAAGAATTTTGCAGAAATGCATCAGATATTATCGAAGTATGAGTCTCGGCATAGCTCGGATCAACGGGATTTGCGTAACCCTCGGCAGAGACCTGTCACGGATGGTAATTTGAGAAATGAGGGGGAACGTAATTTTGTGAGAGGGGGGCAGCGATTTCCGGATAATAATATGCGTAATAGAAGTGATGGATTTGGTCGTAATATGTCGAATACGAGTAATGGTAATAGGAATGGTGGTGGTGCTAATAATTTTAGAAGTGGTGAGAGAAATATGCATGGAAATAGACAGAATAGTGGTTATGATCGTAGTGGGGGAGTACGGGACAGGAATGTTTCTTCGCAAGTAAGGAGATTAACTTCGGATGAGAATTTTGAAGGTAGATCAGTGCAAAGGAGAGGTGTGAGGAGGTCGGGTCAGTTAAACTGGTAAGTGACTGTATTTCGGAAGGTATGCAGTCACAGGTCAAATCGAAAAAGCCTTCTGTGAGTTTAAATAAAATTACTATTAATCCGGTTGAGTTACCTGAAGTGTTAATTGTGTTAGATGGTATTGTCGTTAAAAGTGTCTTCGATACAGGGGCAGATAAGTCGTTCATTTCTTTTGATTGTTATCGGAAATATTTTTCGTATAAGAAGTTGAAAAGGTCAAGTCTGGTGGTTCAGTCGGCACAGGGAGTAGCTTGCGATAATAAAGGTTCAGTAGAATTGGAAGTTGAAATTCGTTCGGTTAAGACATGTTGGGAGTTTTGTGTGTTAGATGGATTAACAGTGCATTGTATAGTTGGTGTGGATTATATGAAGGATAGAGGAATTAGTTTGGATTTCTTTAAAAAGTCGTTAATCGTGAATAATGATGAGAATGTGAGTAAGAAAGAGCCTGTTTCAGTGTCAGTTAATTTGGAGGAGTCGGGGTTAAGTGAAATGGAGAAGGAGGAATTTAATAAGTTTCTAAATGAATTTGGAGAGGTTTTTTCTGATAAACCGGGTTTAACGCATGTTGCGTGGCATGAGATTGATACTGGTTTAAAAGCACCTGTTGCTAGTAAACCATATCGTTATGATAAAGTTAAACAAGGTATAATTGATTATCATATTCAAAAAATGTTAGCGGACGATATTATAATGCCAATTGAGTCGCCTTTTGCATCTCCAGTAGTGTTATGTCGTAAAAATAATGGGAAAAGTTTAGATAATCCAGAGGCATATAGGTTTGCAGTAGATTATAGAAAGTTAAATGCGATAACGCAATACCCTCAGTATCCTATTCCAGTAATTGACGACATTTTGGCTAATATAACGAGTACGAATTATATGTCAACGTTAGATCTTACGTCGGGTTATTTTCAGATTGCAATGAAGCCGGAGGACATACCTAAGACTGCGTTTATTACTCGGGACGGTTGTTTTGCTTTTAAGAGAATGAGTTTTGGTTTATCGGGAGCGCCGGCAACGTTTCAGAAGGCCATGAATAATATCCTTAAACCTTTGTTTGGTAAGGGTGTCTTGGTCTATCTGGACGACATAATTATAATGGCAGCTACTTTTGAAGAGCATTTAAGATTATTGAGGGAAGTATTTACGTTGTTAAGAGATGCTGGGTTAACGGTTAAGTTAGAAAAATGTAAATTTTTGAGAAAAGAGATAAAGTATTTAGGAGTTAAAATTACGCGTGATGGTATTAATATAGATAATGAGAAAATTGAGGCAATTACGTCAATGAATCCCCCCAAAAATAGTAAGGAAGTGGCGACATTTTTAGGGATGGTGGCTTGGTTTGCCAAGTTCATTCCACGTTTTTCGGAGTTATGTGAACCGTTGTATAATTTAAAAAGGAAAAGGGTTAAGTTTGTATGGTCATCAGCAGCTCAGAGATCGTTTGAATTATTAAAAGAGGCAGTAGTTTCCCCTCCTGTTTTGGCTCACCCCGATTATTCGTCTCAGTTTGAAGTGTATTGCGATGCGAGTGCTGTGGGGGTTGGAGCGATGTTAGCACAGAAAGGTCGACCTATAGCGTTTGCGTCAAGAATTTTAAATGCAGCGGAAAGGAATTATTCGATTACGGAAAGGGAGTGTCTTGCAGTAATTTGGGCTTTGAATAAATTTCGTTGTTTTTTCACTAATATACCGGTTAAAGTCATTACGGATCATTCAGCTTTGACAAAGTTAACTAATGGAAAGGGTTTGTCGTCTCGTATGGTCAGATGGTGTTTGAAGTTAGCAGAGTATAATGTTGTTATAGAACATAGGGCTGGCAAGGAGAATGCGGTAGCGGATGCTTTGTCACGAAACCCGCATGGTGGTTTAGAGGTCACGGAGGAAGTTAAGTGTTGTGCATTGTCGTCGTTGGTGTTAAGGTCACGAGAGCAGTTAATAAGGGAACAGAAGCAAGATGAAGAATTTGGTAGCTTGTATCGATATTTGGAAAATCCTGATGATGTCCCGAGCGCAGATGTGCCTATGTTTGAGAAGTGGTCCCAATCTTTTAAGCTTATCGATGGTCTTCTTTTTTATTCTAAAATTGTAAATTCACGTGGAGAATTAAGAGTTTTTATTCCGGCTAGTCTTCGTAAGGCCATCTTGAAAGAATTTCATGATAATCCATTAGCAGGTCACTTAGGAATCAGGAAAACTTATGCTCGAATTTGTGAATCCTGCTACTTCCCTAAAATGCGGGAAGCAGTGCGCGCTTATGTCTCCAGCTGTAGCACATGCCAACGTTATAATTATAAAAATGTAAGTCCAGCTGGCAAATTAATTCCTATTAAAGTAAATTTTCCTAATGAATGTGTAGGTGTAGATTTAATCGGTCCTTATCCATTGTCTAATCCTAAAAGATATAGATTTGTACTAGTTATAGTTGATTATTTTAGTAAATGGGTAGAATTAGTCCCCCTCAGGAAGGCTTCTGCACCTGCAGTTGCCGATGCATTTTTTGAGAATTATATTTCTAAATATGGTGCACCAATTAGGGTAGTGAGTGATCATGGCCCTTGTTTTATTTCTGATATATTTAAGGCCCTGTGTGAAAAGCTGGAGATCGATCATTCTTTTACTGTTCCGTATCGTCCTCAGTCTAATATGGCTGAACGTGTAAATCGTACATTAATTCAAATGATTTCTTCTTATGTTGGTTCTCATCATGCAAATTGGGACCAGTTTCTTCAGCATTTTGCGTACGCACTTCGTACGGCAGTTCACGAGTCAACGGGGAAAACGCCTGCTGAATTGTTTTTGGGTAGAAAAGTTATTACTCCATTCCAAAGGTTAGTTATGGTGTCAGATGCAGAAAGTCAGTACATGTGTCAGGATATTGAGAGGTTGGTTAAGGAAGCTCAGATTCAAATGGGAAAAGCGCAAGAAAAGCAAGCTCAGTATTATAATATGCGTAGAAGGGAGTTAGAAGTGAAAGTTGGAGATTTTGTGTTAGTAGAAAAGCATTGGTTAAGTTCAAGTCGTCAAAAGAGAGTAGCTAAGTTTGGTCCGAAGTTTGTAGGTCCGTTCGAGGTTTTGGAAGTTCGAAATAATAATTTGGTTGTTGATGTCAATGGTGAAAGAATGACTGTTAATCTGGATCAGGTTAGAGTGTATAAGTTTAGAGAAAATGGTAGTGAAGGTTCTCATATGTCGAGTGGTGTTTCGCGAAATTCCCGATCCAATGAGTGTCCCGAGTCCAGCACTTCTTCGTCTAATTCTTTTCATCAATATTCAAGAAGAAAATTTGGTCAAACAGCTCCAAAGACTGTTATTGAAAGTCGAAAGCCTAGCAATCCGAGAGCAAAGTATAATAAAAATAAGAGAACTGTGTCAAATACATCGGACTCTGTGTGTCATAAAAGACAAAAAATTATAAATTGTCCAGTTCCTCCATCTATTAGACGACAACCTCACAAGCATAAATTAACTAATAGTTCACCATCTTCAGTGATTAATCCCCAGAAAAGATTTCGTTTGGACACTCGTAAAACTGTTAAGCGAACTTTAAATGCCGAATCTTTGCCTAACAAGAAACTACATAGGTCCGGAAAGAAACGTGGCCTAGGATCTTCGGTAACTTCGGGTGCGTCTAGAAAGAGGAGGCAACTCTCAGATTACCGGCAACAACAGTGTGAACCTCGCCATGGAGTGAACCCAGCGAACCGGCCAGAGCAGAGTCGTCGAGTGGAACCTACGAGTATTCCACGGCATCCATTCAGAACCAGGCTGCAGGCACGACAGTCAACTGTGGCGTCACCGTACAGTTCTGATGACGAGAGATCCTTCGTACAAGCCTTCTGGGACAGGAGGAGAAAGCCATCTTGCAGTATAAAGCCTGCCAGCAGCGAATCATCTCTATGATTGGGTGATAATGTTCTTTATTAAATTTCTATTAGAGTGCATATATGTGGTAGCAATGTGAAGGAATAGAAAGCAGAGAGACTGTTTTGTACTTTTGGCCATTTTTGGAATTTTTTGACGGACTCACGTTTAGTGCTTAATTGTGTTCAAAATTTGTTTGCAAAATTGTTAGTTCTATGTATGTTGGAAATTTTGGTCTTAACTGCTTTTAAAAATTCTGGATCTATTGTTAAATTGTTGTGTTATGTGTTAAAAATGTTACTATATTGTTATATTGTTCATGTGTTATAAAATGTATGTTAATGTATGTTTAAATTTTCAGAAAGTACAGATAGTAATTTGAGTTATTTTGTACACGCGCCGCGGTTCAGGCGCGCACGTGTTTTGCGGTCAAGAAGTCCTTGACACGCGTTTCTATCTCTGATACTAACATTTAATGAATTAACTTTCTTCTTATCGTTCGTGTTTTCTGAGTTGCGTTTTGTACTTTAGTTGGAAATGGTTTCCGCAAGTTGCGAAGTTTTAAGCTGCATTTGAATTTGAAATTGTATTGTATTAAAATTGAATGTTAATGTGATTTTCTTGCAGGGAAGTATACCTGTGTTATGTATTGATTCTGCTATTTCTCTTTTAGTTAATACAGATGAAGAGATTGATGACGTCATTTTGTAAATTTTTGATATTTTTTGATTGTTGCATAGGCACAGCGATATGCCGCTGTACGTATGTGCCCCAATTATTGTTCAAGTGGAGTTAAGTCTGAAGAAGTTTGGGAGTTAGTTCATTGGCTAATGGGGATGTAGGTATTACGTAGTAGCAGAGTTAGTTTAGTATGAAGTAAATGTAATTTTAGATGAAGTCGGAATTTGGATGAGGAAAGTTTTTGCGCATTGGGTTTTTTGGACTTGGTGCGAATTCTAGTATATTAAAAGTTATGGAGAAATTTTTGAGTAAAGTTATAGTTGCATTGCAATATTGAGGAAAATTTCGGAAGGTTAGTGTTTTGAGAAATTTTAGCACTCCCAGTGGAGTGGGTTGTTTTGAGAGAAGAAGTAATTAGTTTTGAAAGTTTTACGAGTTTTTTGAAGTTTTACGGAGGCTATTTGTAAGATAGAAGAATGATTGGATTGAATATGTGATTATTTGAGGCAAACTGAGTTTTTTTGGTTGTGATGGGTTAAAGTTAATATTTTAAAAGTTATGTTTCGGCGTTAAATTTCACCCATCACTGTGTTTTATTACGGCTCTAAATTTATAACAAGAAAAAGTTCTGGGCATGCATTTAGCCCAGCCCTTTTTCTCTGCGGAGTTCGAGGGGGGGTTGTGAGGGAGTGACCTTTAGTCATAAAGGCACTCTAGTGTTTCTGAGATCGTGACGTCAATAATTTAACATTTTGTAGGCGTAAAAGTGACATCTATCCTCTCTTTTACTTTAACTTTCTAGAGTGTGTGTGCTCTTTCGAATTCCGCAGTTAGCTCGCGGTTATTAGTATTATGTTAATGAGAAGTATCTCAGTTTGTCGCGTATAAAAGCTTGGGTGTGAGTTTGTGGGGTGTGTGTTTCTGGCCTTGGCCAGCAGCCAGCGTCTGTGTGTTTCTGGCCTTGGCCAGCAGCCAGCGTCTGTGTGTTTCTGGCCTTGGCCAGCGTCTGTGTGTTTTCTGGCCTTGGCCAGCAGCCAGCGTCTGTGTGTTTCTGGCCTTGGCCAGCAGCCAGCGTCATTGGACAACGAAGTTGATGATTGTTTAGTAAGGTGCTGACGATTAGAAAATAGCTACGGCCTCCAGTAAAGCGAAAAGGAGTTCAGATAGTGGATTAAAGATTCGGCCTTGGTAAGAAAGTTTAGAATCGTTCCGTTTTGATTATTTGAGCAAATAAAGAAATATCCACAGCCACGGGCTGTGAAATTAAGATTTGTTTAGTAGATCAGCCAGGAAATAGTGTCAAGTGTTAGACGGTGCCCCGGCTGAGCTAGACCGAAGCCTGTGAGTATGATTTAGCTTTTCATAGTGTTCTCAGTGAGTGAAATTATAGACTTGCTCCACTTTCCTTTAGCCCTTATCATTTTAATAAACTGTGTTGTTTTAACCTAAATTAATGAGTATGTCTGCATATAACGTGACAAATGACACCCAGCATGAGTATACCGTCACACATTTATATATTTTTCCAAGAATCGCAATCTTGTCATAAAATCCATCAGATTGACTTTTTATTTATTTATTTATTTGCATTGAATCATCAGGCGTTGCTAAGGGCCATGGAAGTGGCCCTAGGAAATAGAAAGAGACAGTTCTCATATCACAATTTCTTCGTTCAGCAATGATCATCATCTGAAGAAACACATTTTTTCTGTCTTGGGTACAAAATTTGATTTCTTAAACTTAACACTTTATTTATTCTTCAAGTCAGAAAATGTCTTTAGCTTTTTTAGGTTTGGAGATTTGAAAAACTCTTCTAGCTTTGAGTTTTCAGACAAATAATCTCCTTTCAAAGTTTGGCAAGCTTCTTCACCCACTTTATGAGTTTTGAACACGTGTTCGACAATTTCTAGATATGTCATTGTTGTTAATTCTATTACCATGTCTAGATTTACCGATTCATTGATAATCATGTTCTATAAATATGAGATATCACATTCGTCTTTCTGGAACCTGCTCAAAGAGAGATCTGGATGTAGAACAAATTTTTCTGAAGAATTGATTTTGGTTCTATTACGCATCATCTGAAGGAAACCTGCTCTGATATCAAAGATATTTTTCAACTGTGGCTGGTCTTTGTCTATACGGCGTTATACTTTTTGATCCCTGCGTATCTTTACTTATTGCCTTTTTATTTGTCATATTAATTTAATAACATGCGAAACCAATAAAATCTTTCCGAACAACCTGTATATCGACAACCTTTTTCCAAAATGGCGCACATTAGCTAATCATGGATAAATTTCATTCTGATATTGTAGTGAATCAAAAAATGTATGGTTTAACCATTTCGGGTCTGGTGTACTATTAATAGTACATTTTTTTAATGGAGTATTATTTTGTTTTAGGAAATACTTTTGAAACTATCTACAGAGAGTAATGTCAGTATATGTCTATGTTTTTACTATATGATTTCATTTATGTTTAGGCATTTAGTAATAATGATAATAATTATTATTTGCTTAAATCTTTTTTCGCTGTTTGCAATACTTTTATTTTAAATATGCATTTTACTCTTTAAATTTAAAATAAATGTTACTCTCTTGAAAGAATCATATCTAATAAAGCACAAAAAATATTAGAAAGACGTATTATAAGTTAAATTTTATTGTAATGTAACATTTTCAAAGCATCTCCAAAAATTTTTCCTTAGCCTCTTATGATATGAATATTAATTGAATAGTACGCAAAACAGCAACATTCGTTATCTTTCCATCTTACAATGAAATATTCGTTAAATACTAATCTATTTGAATAGAGTAATGCATATGTATAGAGTAATACTTTTATGTTCATGTGATTAACATAAAAGTATTTTTTTCTAAAAATTAAAAAAAAAAAAAAAAAAAAAAAAAAAAAAAACGAAAGGGTTAAGAAGTCTGCTGACATGGAACCACACGGGCCCCTGGCTTAAAGACATCGGCCATTTTCCAAAATGGTGCACATTATCCTTATTTTATTTATTTATTTGTTATGGTAACTCACAGAAAAGATCAGCTTTAGAAAACTGATTGAAATTATATTGTTTGATCAATTTAATACTGTGCGAGATTGCCTTATTTAAATGATGTAAAAATTCTATTGCTTGATCAATTTAGTACTGTTCGAGATTGCCTTATTTAAATGATGTAAAAATTATATTGTTTGATCAATTTAGTACTGTTCGAGATTGTCTTACTTAAATGATGTAAAAATTCTATTGTTTGATCAATTTAATACTCTTCGAGATTGCCATATTTAAATGATGTGAAAATTCCTCCGATACCATAAATGATACCTTCGTGCAAACATAATTACACTTATTTGCACTTTCGCATCTTTCTCTGAAAGAAATTAACAAAGATTTCGCTTTTCTCCTAAACAGCTATCTAATATTTGAATCCATCGAAAAGCAAACGTAAAGTACATTATAGCAGTAAGTATAGATTTTTTAAGTGAACTGTAGTAGAGTAAGAAGTAAATAGTTAAGAGTAAGTTAAGAAAAGTAAATATACAATGATAAGCGTTTTTCTATTGTATGCGAACGATAAAGAAGTTCACATTTCCCTTCGAAAGTCCTCCCTGTGAGTATAATTTTCACAACAATATAGCTGAAGTTTGCCTAAGTGTAAAAAGCGCGTATTATTAATACAAATTTCCATATTCAAAGTAATCACCTTGCTTTAATTTTATTTTCACCTATTTTTAGATGAAATTACATGATTTAACCTTTGGTCTTTCTAATAATGCCATTTTTCTAATATAATACATTAAAATTTTCTCTTATTTTCTATTTAGATGTTACTTATAAAAATTATAAAATAATGATATATAATGTAGTAAAAATTTAATAGTTTTTAAAAAGATCAGCTTTCGAAAACTGATTGAAACTACAAATTGTTTGAGTGCGGATCAATTTAATACCTTTCGAAATTGCCTTATTTAAATGATGTAAAAATTCTACCGATACCATAAATGATACCTCCATGCAATCATAATTACACCTATTTACTCTTCGCATCTTTCTCTGAAAGAAATTAATAATAAAGACTTCGCTCTTCTCTTTGCTCTTGCTACCTAATACTCGAATCCATCGAAAAGCAAACGCCTACCAGACGATAGATAAAAAGAGAAAACTCCTGATAGATTAAAGCCCGTATCACATTCCTTTTCCATTGGCACTCATAATCGTGTGTCTACATTAGAAATGTCCTCCCCCAAGTCAAGTCATCACCCTCATGCTTACCCCCCCCCCAACCCCCTCACTCCCTTTAACGAATCCTTCACGGAAAAGAGAAATTAGCTGATATATATACACGGACACCTGAAAGAAAACCATGCAAAAGACTTTTAGGGAGAAATAATTAATTTTCGGTGATACCCTATGTTCATTAATCAGGTGGTCCAGGCGCGCACGCTGGTGATTAAATTTCATTAAAACACAAAACTTTTCCTCGGGGCTTGCCATCTATTTCTTCGGGGGGCGAGATTAAGAGGCGGAAAAGAAAATTATGATGCAATATTTCGCAATTTACCCGTCGTCTGCTGTTCGTTTTCGCTCATTTTTCCTGGAGCGGCTTCCTTTTATTCCAGGGAGCTGGATGACGTGCTCTTTTACCATCCCTTCTCCAGCCGCTCCCCTTTGAATCCATTGATACTAAAGCGGTAGAGGTAGGATGGTTTTATAAAAATCCTTACTCATCACCTGTTACAATTGCATTTTAGCAATATCATTAAGATTTCAGCAAAAACTGTTTTTTAGTGGCGTGAAGGCGAAACATTGCATGCAATAAGAGCTCTGACCGGAATGAATTTAGAAAAGGGAAAAAAAAGACAATTTCTTGAAATTAGTAATGATTCATTAAGACTGTCATCCTGAAAATGATAGGATTGCCTTAGATTTCGGCGAGAATATCTGTGGATAATTAGTTATTGTTGATAAATATTATTCATAGTTTCTATTTTTTTAACTTTTGAATTTTTAACTAACAGTTACATAGTATTAGATAAAGTTATCAAAGAATTAGTATGGTGTGAGAAATTGGTCATTCGGATTAAGTTTTGAGTTGCATTCGGAAAAAAAAAACAAAAAAAAAAACAGAAAATTTCTCATAATTAGATTTAAAACAAACAGAAGCTATGACTTTATAAAAATCTTCACTCATCGTCTGTTACAAATGCATTTTAGCAATATCCATTAAGATTTCAGTAAAAACTGTTTTTTAGTGGCGTGAAGGCGAAAAATTGCATGCAATAAGAGCTCGTACCGAAAGGAATTTCTAAAGTGGTAAAAAGATAATTTCTTGAAATTAGTAATGATTCATTAAGATTGTCATCCTGAAAATGATAGTTTGATTGCCTTAGATTTTGGCGAGAATATTTGAGGACAATTAGTTATTGTTTATAAATATTAATAAAAGTTGTTACTTTTTAAAAATCTTTTTAATTTTTAGCTTACAATTATGTATTATTAGATAAAGTAATAAAAGGATCAGTATGTGGTGAGAAATTAGTTATTCGGATTAAGTTTTGAATTGCATTCGGAAAAAAATATATAGAGAGAAAGTTTCTCATAATTAGATTAAAAACAAACAGAAGTATGACTTTAAAAAAAATCTTCATCGTCTGTTACAGTTGCATTTTAGCAATATCATTAAGATATCAATATCATTAAGCAATATCATTTCAGTAAAAACTGTTTTTTAGTGATGTGAAGACGAAACATTGCATGCAATAAGAGATCTGACCGCAATGAATTTTTGAAGGGAAAAAAAGATATTTCTTAAAATTAGTAACGATTTATTAAGACTGTCATCCAAAAATTGATAGGATTTAATTAAATTTCGGTGAGAATATCTTAGGAAAATTAGTTATTGTTTATAAATGTTATTCACAGTTTCTATTTTTTTAACTTTTGAATTTTTAATTAACAGTTACATAGTATTAAGTAAAGTTA
Organism: Maratus speculifer; assembly: GCA_964019185.1. Classification (NCBI taxonomy): domain Eukaryota; kingdom Metazoa; phylum Arthropoda; class Arachnida; order Araneae; family Salticidae; genus Maratus; species Maratus speculifer. The sequence goes on along the minus strand of OZ025300.1, from coordinate 88,238,867 downwards.
TCAAAGAATTAGTATGTTGTGAGATATTGGTCATTCGGATTAAGTTTTAAATTGCATACAGAAAAGAAAAACATAGAAAATTTCTCATAATTAGACTAAAAACAAGCAGATGTATGATTTTATATAAATCTTCACTCACCATCTGTTACAGTTGCATTTTAGCAATGTCCTTAAAATTTGAGCAAAAACTGTTTTTTAGTGGCGTGGCGTGAAGGCGAAACATTGCATACAATAAGAGCTTTGACCGGAATGAATTTCAGAAGGGGAAAAAAGATAATTTCTTGAAATTAGTAATGATTCATTAAGACTGTCATCCTTAAAATGATAGGATTGCCTTATATTTCAGCGAGAATATCTGAGGATAATTAGTTATTGTTTATAAATATTAATAAAAGTTGTTGCTTTTTTAAGAAACTTTTTAATTTTTAGCCAGCAATTATGTAGTATTAGATAAAGTAATAAAAGTATTAGTATGTTGTGAGAAATTGGTCATTCGGATTAAGTTTTGAATTGTATTCTGATAAAAAAAAAGAAAAAAAAAAGACGGAATGTTTTTTATAATAAAATTAAAAACAAGCAGAGGTATGACTTTATAAAAATCTCCCCTCATCGTCTGTTTCAATTGCTTTTGCCAATATCATTAAGATTTCAGCAAAAACTGTTTTTTACTGGCGTGTATGCAAAACAATTAGAACTCAGACAGAATTCAATTTCTGGAGGAAAATAGATAATTTCTTGAAATTAGTTAAGTTTCATTACGATTGTTATCCAGAAAATGTTAGGATTGACTTAAAATTTGGTGAGAATATCTTAGGAAAATTCCTATTGTACATACTTATTATTAATAATTTCTTTTCTTTTTTTTTTTTTTACTATTTAATTTTTAGCTAACAGGTACATAGTATTAGATATAGTGATCAAAGCATTCGTTATGTCATGTCGTGAGAAGTCAGTAATTCAGTTTAAGTTCTGAATTAATTACTAAGAAAAGCTTCAAATTTTCTTATAATTAAATGATATATAATAGAGGTATGGCTTTAAAAAAATCTTTATTCACCACTTGTTACAAATGCGTTTTAGCAATAAATATATCAGCAAAAATTGGTTGCTAGTGACGTGAAGACGAAAAGTTGTATACAATAAGAGCTCAGACTGGAATAAATTTCCGAAATAAGATAATTTTTTGAATTTAATAATGATTCATTAAGACCGTTATTCAGAAAATAATAGGATTACAATAAATTTCGGTGAGAAAATCTTGAGCAAATTAGAAGATAGATATCAATAATAATTTCTCTTTTGTTAATTTTTTAATTTTCAGCAAACAGTTACATAATATGCGTTAAATAGACCAAAGAATTCGTATGGTTATGAGAAGTCGACCGTTGTGATTAGGTTCAATTGCATTCTAATAAAAGTATATAAAATTTCTTATAATTGGATAATAAACAAACTGAGGTATGGCTTTATAAAAATCATTACTCATCACCTGTTGCATCTGTATTTTAGCAATATCATAAGATTTCAATAAAAATTTGCTTTTACTGGCGTGAGGCAAAACATTGCATACAATTAGAGCTCATACTAGAATGGATTTATAATAATAATAATAATAATAATAATAATAATAATAAAATAATTTCTTCACATAAGTAATGATTCATTAAGATTGTCATCCCGAAAATGATAGGTTTGTCGTGAATTTTCTTGAGAATATGTTAGGAAAATTAGTTATTGTTGATAAATATTAATAATAATAATTTTTTTTTTTTTTTTTACTTTAAATTTTTAGCTAGCAGATACATAAATATTAGATAAACAGATCAAATCATTCATGTGCGTGATAAGCTGGTAATTCTAATTACATTCGGAATTACATTTGAAGAAAAGCATAAAATTCTTGTAATTTGTACAAAAATTTTTACAAAAAATTTAAATTTTTTATTTTAGTAAAAAAAAAGAAGATTGAAAAAAACTGTAAAGTAGCACATTCTTATTTTCAATTAACATTTTTCGAAAATTCTGGAGTAAATTCAATATTAGAGAAGCACAATTATTTGACTCTGAATTTAAAAGGGTTAAAATATCAGGTAAAATTTTGATTACGAAAGCATGTCCTTTGTTAAATCTTAAAGAAAACATAATTGATAAACTATATTCATAAATTTAGTATTCAGCAGTAAAATTAGAAAAAGATAAATATATTTATTGTATAAATATTTGACATTTCTGCATTTTATAAACCTATTTAATCGGTAGACATTTTAAAATTAAATAGATGTATATTGATAAGTATCGTAAAAGGAAAAAAAAGTATCGTAGTTTTAATTAAAAATATCTGCGTTACTAATGTAGTATTTTGAAACTTAAAAACATGTATTTCCATTTAGAATATACCATTGTAGCTGCTGATGTTAAAAATATATACTATAGTGTAATAGTGATCTGAAAATCGAGAAATATTAATTTTAACATCAATCTTTTTTATAGAGGGAAAATCTCGCTTTTGTCGGTTCCAGCTTCAGAAGGGCGATTCTCCGCGTTACCATGGCTACGCGTCTGCTTCCTCTTCGCTTATTCATTCCGACGTCAGGTACTTACTGTCACTCCTATAGTACTCCAGGGATGGCCTCTACAGGCCTACGGTGATGTGAACAGGGCAGCAATAAATATCACTTCCCAGCTTGTCTGTTCTTAACATAAGGATATGTGACACCAGACCTAGAGACACGAGTCTCTTGGACTCTGTTTCGACTCTTTTTTTTTTTTCTTTTTTCTCTACGCTACCCATAATGTAATAGCATGAAACGTTGTGTTGTTTTGTGTGGTGCATAAATTTTGATACTGTCGTAACTGGACAGTATTTGAAATGCAAATTTTATTTGTCCAACAGTAGGAGTTCTGGTTTTCGCTGATATTTCACCAGAGTTTCTCTATTTCTTATCTATTTTTTTCTTTGTTTTTCTCTTTTTATTTCTTTCCGGTTGACATCATGCTTTATATAAAATGTAGCAGCTTTGTTTCGAAGTACTCTAATTTTGTCTTGCTATTGTTAGAATTCTTATAATGAATTTTATAATATAGATTAGACAAATTGTATGTCCTTTTTCAGTTTGTTTTAAATAGAGATCAACAGAAAATTCGGATTCGTTTTCTGCCCAGATTCTAAATTTCGATGAAAATTGATTTTCAGCGAAAATTCTGCCTAAATTTTGGCCAGATTGAAAGTAGGCCAAAAATTTATAGTATAAAAAACTTGTTTCTTCTTTTGGAAATTTTCAAAGTTACTCATTGATTTGGTGCAAATTATAAAGTAAGAAAGGGAAACAAGACTAAACTCTGAAGATGCTTTTAACTTGCTCACTAAAAGCTGCAGAGTTTCCAATAATTAAAAATTTTTAGTTTGAAACTGTCGAAATGTTTAGAATGTCATTTAAGAGCTTCTTGAATATCATAAAAGATAAATCGATGTATGTACAACTAAAACAATTTAATTAGACGAAATTCATACAGTTAGAAAATAATTTTGTGTCTTGGATGAATTTATAATGTTTTATTTTATACGAATTAACATAAGGATACGTGATACCAGACCTAGAGACACCAGTCTCTTAGACTCTGTTTCGACTCTTTTTTTCCCCCTCTCTACGCTACCCATAATGTAATAGCATGAAACTTTGTGTTGTTTTGTGTGGTGCATAAATTTTGATACTGACGTAACTGGCCAGTATCTGAAATGTAAATTCTATTTATCCAACTGTAAAAATTCTGGTTTTCGCTGATATTTCACAATTTTTTATTTCTCTATTTCTTCTATGTTTTTCTCTTTTTAATTCTTTCCGGTAGATATCATGCTTTATATCAAACGTAATGATTATATTTGGCAAAACTATCTAATTATATTTTGTTATTGCTAGAATTTTCATAATGGAAAAGTAAGTTTTTTAAATATAGATTAGACGAGATATGAGTAATTTTCAATTTTTTAAAGAAGAGATCGACCGAAAATTTGGTTTCGTGTTTGGCCAAAATTCTAAGTTTTGATGAAAATTCCTTTTTAGCGAAAATGCTGCCAAAAATTCAGCCAGATTGAAAATCGAACGAAATCTTTTTTATTCTAAAAATGTCGATTCTTCTACCGGAAATTTTCAGCATTATTCATTGGTTTGGCGCAAATTATAAAGTCAGCTTAGATTATCCTTTAAGAACGTATCTGGTGATTTATAAAAATCTTTATAAAAGATAAATCGATGTATATACATACACCTAAAACAATTTAAGTTGACGAAGTTCGTACTGTTAAAAAATTTTGTGTCATTGATGAATTTATTACGTTTTACTTCATACGAAAATATAAAGCTTTCTTCAGAAGCACAAGGAGTCAACTTCGGCCACACTTTAAAAATACACGAATAATTAATAATTGTGTAAGTATTTATTATTTAATTTTTTTTTTTTTTTTTGTACATTTTCAATTTCGTTTTTAGCCAACAATAAGTAAACAACCAAAATTCGATTTCAGATTAGGTCTTAAAAACTTGTGTTTGTCTATTTTTTGTTTTAACCCAAAAATTTATTCCTCTCCCCCCCCCCCCATTCGACAACGAAAAATTTTCTGATTCATGTTAAATATAAATGGATGATACATAGCAGCATATTTGTTAAAGAAATGTATAATCGAACAGTCTTTTTTTTCCCCTTATAAATAAGTTGCCTGTTGAGTTATAAATGATTTTCATTCCCAGGATGGCAATTTTTTTTCTATTATTTTTGTAATTTCATGTTAGGAAATTCTTTTTAAAACTCAAATTTCAACAGCATTTTCTAAAAAAAATTTCCTTTGCCGAAAAACGAGGAAAAAAACCCCTGTTGGATTATATACTTTTTTTTATGCCAATTTGATGGTTTATCGAGCAAATTAGAAAATGTGTCAGAAAGTAGCCAGGTTGAGTTTTAAAGGAGCTTTAAGAGCCCACACTACTGATTGAAAAAGACCCGGATATTAATGTAAAATCTATGGGGGCGTTCTTTTCAAATATCTCGCTCAAATTTTAATATTTTAACTTTTTTTTTTTTTTTTTTTTTTTTTTTTTTTTTTTTTTTTTTGCAGAGGACGATCTACAACCAATCTAGTTTTAACTTTTTTGATTTTGGTTACATTCTTTTTATATTAGAATAGTTTCAGTTTCATAACCGGTTCAAAACAAAATATATATATATATATATATATATCTGACACCAAAATCGAAAAAGTAAAAACTAGGCCGATTGTGGATCTTCCTCAGCTATCCTATGCAAAAAAAAATAAATAAATAAATAAATAAATCACGTCAAAATATTGAAATTTGAACGAGATATTTGAAAAGAACGCCCCCATTGGACTTTACATTATCGTCGAGGTCTTTTTCAGCCAATAGTGTGGCGTCTTAATCTATTAACCGTCAAAGCAACTGTAAAATAATGCTTTCTATGCCCCATATTCTATTTAATGTAAATCGTAGAAAATGTTATTACTGTATTTAAAGCATTAAAACAATTATTTATAAGTTTTAGGGGCCGTTTACAAATGAAACAAGTTAGAAATTACACGTGAACGTAGCAAATGAGGTGCGTTCATACGATAACGAAGTTTTAAAAATATTCAGATCTTGCTGATATAGTAGAGCGTACTTCGGATACAGTATAGTAGTCGAAATCTTTGTATTTCTGTAAATATGCAGAAAGTAATTTTAATTACACCTCAGAAACGTATATCTTATTCATAAAATGTGAAATAGTTGAATATAATTAAAACACGCCCCAAACAATGCTTCCCCGTATACCATTATGTAGTGGAATATTTTTGTGTGGCCCTGTAATTTAATACTAAAAATTCTTTGCATCCCAGATTGTACAGAATGCATATTTTAGTATATATTTCATAGATTCATATCAATTATATTATGTTCGAATTAGTGTAACATCATAAAAATGCATTTGAATATTTTTCCCATTAACCGTAATGTAATGGAATAACTTTGATTGTCCCTGTAAATGATCTATGCATCCGACTTTCATAACATTTGAAATGACTCGATAAAATTACGTAATAATTATATGTTTTAAATTTCAAACGATTAGAATGCATTTGAAATTTTTTTCCCCATTGACCCTAATGTAATGGAATCCTTTTGATTATCCCTGTAATTGATCTATCCATCCGATTTTCATAAAATTTGAAATGACTCGACAAAATTATGTTATAATTATGTATTTTAAATTTCAAACGATTCGGTTGGGTAGTTTTTGCGTTGTTATATGCGGACAGACAGGCGGACAGACAGATGGACAGACAGACGGACAGACAGACAGACAGACAGACGGACAGACGGACGGACTGTGCGACAACAATAGGTGCTACGAATTTACATAATTACGAACGCACCTAATAAAAGAACAATATATTCAATCTCAAGTTTAGAGTCAATTTAACATCACAATAAAAGTATTCGTAAGAAAGTGACGTCATAGATAAGATCTTATGAGATGATTATTTGTTTTCCCTTGAACATTTTTTAAATTTAAATGTTTGTATTGTAGTAGCATATTTTTAACTCCAAATGCATTTAAATGGCGATACTACGTCATTTTAAGACATTTATAGCAAATTTTTATATTTTTATGACCGAAAATTGTACATACTTTGCACGGATTGACGTCAGTTGCGTGTGCAAAAATAGAGCTAATGAGTCTGAATTTTTATTGAATTATAAAAATATTTCCCATATGCAGCTTCATTTTTTGGCAAGGAAAAAAATTGTACAATAATAAACAATGACAGTAGTATTAAAGGATGATTGAATGGTTGGAAGTAATATTAAAAGGTGATTTGATAAAATTTTTATGTACATTGCATATTTTACATTGCTTATGACGGCTACATTGTTCCCCTTTATTTGTTTTTTAGTATTTAAAAATTTGAAAAATCCAATTCCTTTTGTAATAATTTTATATCTTACAAACTAGCTGTATTACTAAAAGCAAAAATATTAAATTTACAAGTAGAGTAGCTCAGAAAATAAGAAAAATAAATGCAATATAAATCAGAATGAGCAATATAAACGATTATATTAAAAAAATAAGTTAGTCGATAACACACAAGTAGATGTTTTACATCTGGTTTCTACGCATATTACGTACTAATTTTTTTTTCATTTCTTTTAAGTTTTTTTCTTATTAAAATTAATGGTAGAGAATTACACTTATTATAATTAACACACATGTAAAATTAAAGAGTTAAATTATAACTTCCTTATTTCTTCCTTTTGGGATAGAGGTAAAAAAGCAATAGAATGGTGGTTGGCTTCTTCACTGTTATAAAATTTTAATAGTGTAGTTCGTTGTTAAAAATAATAATTTTCTACAAAAGTGATATTGAATAATTCTTAAATAATTACAATAATAATAATAATAATAATAATAACTCAACTAATATTTTTTTCATTCTTCTTTATACGTATGAATTTTTTACTTTTTCTATTAATATTTTTTAGAAATTTGGATAAATTAATAGATATAAATATTTTAGGAATTTCCCCTTTTTAATAACATTATAAACAATTATTTTAGATATTTAAAACAAATATTGTTATTTTTTTTTAAGGAAATAACATAAATATACAGTCACGTAAATATTGTTTAAAATTAATTTATAAGTTTGGCTGATGCAGTCTCTTGCATTTATGTAGACAGTGTAAAAAAATTATAACTGTGAGAGAGAGAGAGAGCTGGAGAAAGAGATCTTACAGTTGGATCATGCCTGTAAAAGGAGTTTTTCCTTTACAGTTAGGCTAACGCTCGGGAGAAAACTACAAGTGACTCTTTTGCCACAGCTCTCTCTTTATAACAGTGCTTCTAAACCTGCGTGCTACGACAGATTGCTAATTGTGGCGCGAAGGTTTTTGACAAATACGTTTTTACTTGTGTACAACGGGCACTTCTTTTTTCAAAAAACATAGGAAAAAACTCCTAGGTGTGCGTTATGCACGGAGTATTTTTTTACTGCTGGATATAATCACACGATATACATATGAATCATGAAATGTATTCAAAGAAGACATAATTATTCGAAAACCTTATTTAGCTGAAGTATTACTGCATCTTTATTTCACTCCTTGCAAGAGAGCGAAAAAACTTCATTTAAACACTAATTAGCAACTCTCATTGTTGTCATGCAGTCCTTACCCGAAGTCTAAAAATGTATTTTCGCCTTGTTTTCTATCTGATGTAATGTTTGTTTCGACTTTCTTTATTCAAATTCATTTAGTTACTTATTCATTTGCATATCAAATTTACGGTGCGCGTTACATATGATATTTTAAAAAATTGTCATTTCTTCTTGGAAAGTACGCCTGTGCGGTATACACGAGTAAATACGGTAATTAAAATTTTATGGTGTGGTATCAATGATACGACATTTTTACTTTCTTCTATCTTTACAAGAAGAAATTATTGGTTTCATGGAAATTTTCGAATTCTGGTTTTTGTCGGATTTACACGTTTTAGGGGTAAGAGATTCCAAAAAGAAAACATGCTTTGACAAAATGTCTGTCAGTATGTGACATAAATTTTGTGGGCACTTTATCTTAAGACCCAATCCACGGAATTTAATAAAAAAATATATTCAAGTATTGCCTCATACAAATCGATACTGATTAGTTTTTAGTGTAAATCACTCAACAGGTGGCGCTACTATGCTGCCTTTTTTACGAACTCCTCAACAGCCTTATCTAAAGAACTACTGCACGGATTTACACCAAACTTCAGATTCCGTTAATCATTGATATGAATGGATTTTGTCTACATTTTGGTGCAAATCACTCAACAAGTGGCGCTGTTATGTTGACTTTTTTATAATTTCCTCAACAGCTTTATCTCAAGAAGTACTGCACGATTTACACCAAACTTCAGATTATTTACATTTAGAAGAATTTTAATTTGAATAGGGGGGGGGGGGGATTTCGTTGTTAATAAACAAAAAATATAAAAAAGTTACAAAATTGGTAGCTGCAAATTATCAGATACGGAAAAAAAAAAAAAAAAAAAAAAAAAAAGAGGTCTGATTATCGATCTTACCGATTACGAATGTGCTATTGTTAAATTTTTTTTAAGCTAAATACTAATATGCATTTTTTCCTCCTATTTTAAACGGATTAAAAATGTTATAAGAAATAGTCAAAGTGTGTTATTTACTAATTTTTAATGTACCTCAATTTTTTATTATTTTTGTTTATGTTGACTTGCAAACAAAAATAAAATGTTTTTTCATAATACCTGAATTTTCTCTTTATATTAAAAGCCATTTCCACAAAATGAGTTCTTTTTTATTTTCGCTTTGTTTTAACACCGACAGCGTTTTTTAAACTCCGGTATTTGATACGTATTTGTTATAATCCAGCAGTAAGAACTCTGAGTAGTTGGGTTTTGTCTACGACTCTCCTGAGAATATATATAGTGGGCACATTCCCTCTGTTATAATGTGCACGAGGAAAAACCGAGTATAGTGGAAGCTTTTACGTTAACCAATGGAAATGCTATAGTCTAGTAATAAATATCAGTTCCAGGCTTCCATTATCTGTGTGATCCCGCACATTAGGGTGGCCGATGACAGTTAAGGGTCTCTGGTGCCCTCTTACGATCATCCGCACCACCGTTCTGGAAAGCATCAGGGCGCTTTTTGATGAGGGAGTGTGAACTATAACAAATCGTATAACAGGTGGTACAGCCGCATTACTGAATTTAGAGTTGACAGCCGTTACAAATATGGATATGGTATGGATTGCAGAAGAAGAATGATCAAATAAGTTAAAAACATATAGTAAGCGTGCAAAGCTACGATGGAAAGAAAAAAAGCGTTATTCTTGAGTTTTTAATGGCGAACAAGGAAAAAGTTCATATTCTAAAATTGTTCTGAAGCAATTTTTCAATGGTGCACTTTTAAATCTAGCTTTATTTAGTTGCATTTTAGATATAGCTCACATTTCATACAGACGGATTACTGAATTTAGAATTGACAGCCGTTACAAATATGGATATGATATGTATTTCAGAAGAAGAATGATCAAATAACTCAAAAACATATAGTAAGCGTGCAAAGTTACAATAGAAAAAAAAATACTTTTTTTTTTAAATTTTTATTGGCGAACAAGGGCATATTATTCGGTGAATAATCGTTTTCTAAATTTGTTATGAAACAATTTTTCAAAAATGTACTTTTGAAGCTAGCTTTGTTTAGTTATATTTTAAGTACTAACGCACATTTGGTATAGCCACATTACTAATTTAGAGTTGACAGCCGTTACCAATATGGATATGGTATGGATTGCAGAAGAAGAATGATCAAATAACTCGAAAACATATAGTAAGCGTGCAAAACTACGATGGAAAGAAAAAATGTATTATTCTTGAGTTTTTAATGGTGAACACGGCTTTTCATGTTCTAAAATTGATCTCAAGAAACTTTTCAGATTATTTCAATGATGTACTTTCAAAGCTAGTTTTAATTAGTTACAACCGAACATTTTGTACAGCCACAATACCGAATAAAAAGTTAACAGCCGTTACAAATATGTATATGGTATGTATTTCAGAAGAAGAATGATCAAATAACTCGAAAACATATAGTAGGCGTACAAATTTACGATTGAAAGAAAAAATACATTTTTCTTGAGTTTTTAAAGGCTAGTAAAGGCATTTTAATCGGGAAATGTTCATATTGTAAAGTTGTTCTGAAGCAATTTCTCAGTGATGTACTTTTAAAGCTACCTTTGTTTAATTACATTTTAAATACCGACGCACAATTGGTGTAGCCGCAATATAGAATTTAGACGTTACAAATGTGGATAAGTGGATATGGTATGCATTTCAGAAGAAGAATGATTAAATAACCCGAAAACATATAGTAAATGTACAAAGCTACACCAGAAAAAAAAAAAAAAAGTTTTTCTTGAGTTTTTAATGTCGAACAAAGGCATTTTATTCGGGAAACGTTCATATTATAAAATTGTTCTGAAGCAATTTTTCAATTATGTACTCTTTATTTAGTTAAATTTTAAATGCAACCGCATATTTGGCACAGCCGCATTACTTTATTTCTTTTTCCTAGCGCAGCATGTTCCTAAAAGGACTTTGCGCCATAAAACCATATTCAATTAACCAATCAACCTATTTAGTGTTTTTTAATGGAAAAATTCCGGGAAAAACGGAATATTTTCCGGAATTTACGGAAATTTTTCCGTTAAAAACAGTAAATAGTACTGGCGTCCTGATTATCAGTAATACTTCCGTAAAATCGTGTGGTTTTTTACAGTGTACGATAAGACACTGACAAGATAAGATGTGGTTTTTTACAGTGTAAGAAAGAAAAAGTACATTTTTCTTGAGTTTTTGATGCGAACAACGTCATTTTGTTCGGTAGATTTTCATATTCAAAAACTGATCTAGAGGAACTTTTCAATGAGGTACTTTTAAAAATAGCTTTATTTAGTTACATTTTAGCATCAGAAGTGTTCTTTCAGCCTTCCATTTTGTATATTCAAATAATCATTATCCTAATGTTTATATTGTTTGATAAAAGGCTATTTAATTTTCTACTGACTTTGTCACCTAGCAACCAAGATATACCTAATTATTTCAAAATGTAAAAAGTTTTCTGTGCAAACGATTTTTTGTGATAAATACATTATCTGTTTTATTTCTTCAGCTTTTACCTAAGCTGTGTGAAACGATATTCTTTTTGTTTTGAGTTTGATTAGAATGTTTTTTAATGAGAATATGTGTAAAAATGTTACGGTTTTTATTGGAGTTGTGTTTTGTTAAATTATTAATGTTCGAAAGAACCTGAGTTGAGTTTACTCATCAGAATAAACTGTTTAAAATGAGAGATGCGTATTTAATTTTGAGTTGAGTAAAATATTAATAAAATAAACTTTCGAACAAATTGAATTCTTCATATGGTCCGTCTTATACGGAGAAAAATCAGCGAGTTGTTATTCTACGTCAATGATTGAAGGATAACTGGTGAATATTTTGTGCTGTTTTGCTATTTCTTCGATGTTAGAACTCATCTTTTAAAGAGCCAAGAGGGGTAAGTGCACCCATTTAATTTTTATTCATTAAAAATGAGTATGAAAGAATTAAAAGCAAAAAAGAAAATTTTCAAAACAAACTTGACAAAATTAAAAGAAAAATTATCGAATACTGAGCTAGAATTAAATGAATTAATTCTCATAAAGGAGAAACGGAATAAATTAGAGAAAAACTTTTCTAAGTTATTTGAGTCTATTTATAAGATAAGTAAAGAAGATGAAATTGAGGATTTTATTAAGGAAAACGAAGAAATTAATGAAATTTTAGAAATAATAGAATTTGAACTTACAAAAAAGTTATCAAAAATGAAAGTGCAAACTGTTAATTTAGAAAACGCCGCAAAGGCTGATAATAACATTAAATTGCCAAAGTTAACTCTTCCTGTATTTACGGGTAATTTGCATGAGTGGCTTTCTTTCAAAGATATATTTAAGGCTACTTACTGTACATGAAAATTCTAATTTGTCAGGGGCAATGAAATTACAATATTTGAAGTCTTCATTGAGAGGAGATGCCTTTCGTATAATTCAATCTATTTCAATCGTGGATTCTAATTATGAAGTTGCATGGTCGCTTTTGGAAGAACGGTTTTCAAATTCGAGAGAACAAGTTTACGCGCATTTAAAACGTTTTTTAAATATTCCTGTTATTCAGAATGAGTCCCCAGCAGCATTATTAAATCTAATAGATATAACAAATGAATGTATTAGGTCGTTAGAGATTTTAGAACAAAAAGTTGAGGGGTTTTCTACTACTATGTTTGCTTATATTTTGGCTCAAAAATTAGATGTAAATACAAAAATGTAGTGGGAAAGACATCTTAAGCGGGATAATTTACCGAGTTTAACTGAATTGCTAGAATTCTTGAGAGACCACGCGCGTACACTAAGTGCGTCCAAACAAGTAAATACAAAGCGAAATTTTCAAAACGAAAGCCAAACAAAGCATAGCTTTTCAAAGGTAACATCCATGGTTGCGAGTTTAAATGAGAAAAATATGCGCAAATGTGTTGTATGTAACCAGGAAAATCACAGTGTTTTTAAATGTCCCAAATTTCAAAAATTTAATGTAAAGGAAAGAGTAGATTTTGTGAAAAAAAACAATATGTGCTTTAACTGTCTTTCAGAATTCCACTGCGTCGAAAAAATGTAACTCAACATTCTCGTGTTCAAAATGCCATAAACGCCACAATATACTTCTTTGTTTTGATAGGCGTGAGAGAAATTCCAATGCAATGGGAAACACAAAAAATTATAGTGATAAGGAAGTGCCAAATGCATTGTCGACGAATGAAAGTAAACCAACATTAAATGTTGACGCCATACCATTTGAGTTAAATAACCAAATTCAAAATTTCACTGGTACTTCAAATGTGAGATCGAATAATGTTAAAACAGTTCTTCTTTCCACTGCTATTGTTTATATGAGAGATAAATTCGGAAATAAAGTTCCGGTGCGTGCTTTATTGGACAGTGGTTCAATGAGCAATTTTTTAACATTGCAGTTAGTTGAAAGATTAGGAATTCGAAAAGAAAAAAGTAATATTTCGGTATCGTGTTTAAGTGGATCCTCTGTAGCGGTAAAAAATAAAACTACTGCCTTGATCAGTAATAATTCGGGAGATTATAGTCGGGAGTTAGATTTCCTTATCATACCAAAGATTTCGCAAATTATGCCCTCGAAATATATTAATATTTCAGAGCTAGGAATTCCAGAGTCTATTATTCTTGCTGATCCTGAATTTAATAGACCAGGGAAAATAGATCTTTTGCTAGGAGCTGAAGTATTTCTAGAATTGATAAAGATGGGTCGTATGAAGCTACCAAATTCTAATTTAATACTGCAAAATACGGTGTTCGGTTGCATAGTAAGTGGGAGTGTTTACGATTGTAACGATCAAGAACAAATACATTGTGGGTTAATTACTGAAACAGATTTAAATTTCGAAATGAAAAAAATTTGGGAAATTGAAAGAGTAGAAGAAAGTACACCATTGAGAAATACAGAAGAATTAGCATGCGACACCCACTTTATAAACACACATCAGAGAGATATAACGGGCAAATTCATAGTACAAATGCCGTTGAAAAAAGATCCTAGTTCTTTGGGAGAATCAAAGCAATTTGCGGAAAATAGATTAAATTCACTTTGGAATAGGCTAGTCAAAAATCCAAATCTTTTAGAGTTATATTGCGCATTTATGGCAGAGTATAGAGAGTTAGGCCATATGGAGGAAGTAGAGAAAACAGATGAGCCAATACATGCGAATTATCTACCTCATCATGCTGTTTATCGCCCAGATAAAAGTTCTGCAAAATTGAGAGTTGTCTTTAATGGTTCACATGCAACTTCATCAGGAGAATCCCTAAATTCCATACAGCTGAATGGAGGTGTCATTCAAGATGATTTGTTTAGCATAATACTTAGATTTCGTACACACCGCTATGCATTTACAGCAGATGTAAAAATGATGTATCGCATGATACTTATCGATAAAAGTCAACGTGATTTACAGCGCATAGTTTGGAAAGATTCTGTAAATGGTGAGATGAAATATTACAGACTATGTACAGTCACATATGGCACAACTAGTGCCCCTTATTTAGCCATGCGCTGCCTTAAACAGCTTGGTATAGATGGTGAATCTCAATTTCCGTATGCTTCTGGTGTGGTACAATCAGACTTTTACATGGACGATGTCCTGACTGGAGCAGCTGACCTAAAATCGGCTAAGAGACTGCAAATTGAGCTTATTCAACTATTAAATACGTGTGGCATGAACTTACATAAATGGTTTAGAAACCATCCAGAATTAATGGAGCCAGCCTTCAAAAATGAGAATTACACTTTTGAAAATATGAGTGAAACTAAGGCACTAGGACTTTGCTGGAATGCCAATGATGATACTTTTACTTTTAGTGTATCATTCAGTGAGCAAACCAAGGTAACTAAAAGAAGTGTGCTGTCAAATATTGCTCGCATTTTCGACCCCTTGGGTCTACTTGGACCAGTTGTGACGAAAGCAAAAATTTTCCTACAAAGACTGTGGAGACTGCAAATTGATTGGGATGAAAATCTCCCTACAGCTGAGCTTGATGATTGGTTGCAGTTTTTAGAATCATTAAGAGCCATCAATAATATAAGTGCTGTTAGATACATTTTTACAAATAATCCAGTGCAAATTAAAATTTGTGGCTTTTCAGATGCTTCGGAGAAAGTCTACGGTGTGGCATTGTATGCTGTGTCTTCAAATTCTTCAGGAGAGCAAATTTCTCAGTTGCTTTGCAGTAAAAGTCAAGTTGCACCAATCAAAACAATCACTATTCCTCGCTTGGAGCTCTGTGGTGCAGTTTTATTAGCCAAATTGGTGAATAAGGTTGCCAAAACCTTAAAAGTTCCTAAAGAATCTGTTTACTATTATTCAGATAGTACTATTGTATTATGTTGGATTCGAAAACAGCCGTGTGACTTAAAAACCTTTGTGTCATCACGTGTGGCTACGATTCAGAATCTTTCTGATATCAGTCATTGGGGACATGTGGCTTCTTCTGATAATCCTGCTGATCTTGTGTCACGAGGTGTAGATCCAGACAAACTTCTCCAGAGTAACTTATGGTGGAAGGGTCCACTATTTCTAACACAACAAACTGAACCTTCTTTAAATACTGTCGAACTTGAGCAAAATGATAATGATCTATACATAAGTGAACTTAAACATACAGCTTCAAAGACTACACTTTTAATATCAGACTGTTCATCTTTTATTGATTATTTTTTTCAATTGAGTAATAATTATGCTAAATTAATAAGAATTCATAGCTATGTTTTCAGGTTCATTCAGAATGTCAAAAAGCCAAAAGAAAGGTATTCAGGTAAGCTAACATCTGCTGAATTGAAGAAGGCTGAGCAGTTTATCATAAAATCTGTTCAAGAAAAAGAGTTTAGTTCTGAATTCACGTTGTTATCTAAGGGTAAGGAGTTACCAAAAAATAGTAGATTACTTTCATTAAATCCTTTCTTGGATAAAAATAATTTAATCAGAGTTGGAGGTCGTCTCCAAAATAGCACGGTAAATTATGCCCAAAAACACCCAATTGTACTGCCCTCTAAACACAAATTAACAGAATTAATTATTGAGTTTTATCACAAAAAATATCTACATATAGGACCACAAAATTTACTTTATTGTGTTCGAAGAGAATTTTGGCCTTTAAACGGTAGGGCTATTTGCAGAAAAATTGTACATAAATGGATTACATGCTTAAGGGCCAAACCTAAATTGTTAGAGCAAATTATGGGCGAGCTCCCGAAAGAAAGAATAAATGTAGACTTTGTTTTTAATTGCATAGGAACTGATTTCTGTGGTCCATTTTTGATTAGATATAGAGGTCAACGTAAAGGCATTTATCATAAAGTTTATGTTTGTATTTTTATTTGTATGGTAACAAAGGCAGTGCATTTGGAATTAGTCAATGATTTAACATCTGAGGCTTTTATTGCAACATTAAAGAGGTTTTTTGCCAGACGAGGCAAACCTCGAAAAATTTTCAGTGATAATGCAGGCAATTTTGTGAAGACTACTGTAGAGCTTAAAAGGTTGCATGAATTGGTAAACAAACCAGACCAGAACCTTACTAATTACTTGATATCTGAAGGTATTGCTTGGGAATTTATTCCCCCTAAAGCTCCAAATTTTGGAGGTTTATGGGAATCGGAAGTCAAGTCCTTCAAGTATCACTTTAAACGTGTTGTGGGCAACTCTAAATTAACTTATGAAGAAATGTTAACTATAATTGTCCAAATTGAAGGTATCTTAAATTCGCGCCCGCTTACTCCCTTGAGTTCAGATATTGATGACTTGGAGGTCTTGACCCCGGGACATTTTCTTATTGGTCGCCCACTTAATGCCATTGCTGAATCTGACCTGAGTAATATTGAAGATAATAGACTAAACTTATGGCAAAAGACCACTAAAATGGTTCAGACCATCTGGAAAAAGTGGAAAAATAGTTATTTAAGTACATTGCAGCAAAGGCATAAGTGGATGATATCAAAAAACAACCTCAAAATAGGAGATATGGTTGTAATAAAGGAAGATGATCTTCCAGTGTCTAAATGGTTATTAGGGAGAATTGTAGAAGTATTTTTTGGTAATGATAATAGAATAAGAGTTGTAAATATAAAAACCCCAAATGGAATATATAAAAGAGCAGTATCCAAAATTGCTGTATTACCTCTTGAAAAGTAATTCAGTTTTTATAAGAAAGTGTACATTATTGTAAAATTTCTTTATTTATTATGTATTATGTAAAATTGTTTAAATATTTGCTTAAATTTAACTTAACTGTGACTCATTTATATTGTATTTAATTGTATTGTTCTTTATATTTTTTACAATGGTTGTAATTGCAGTGTTTTAGTTTAAAACCCCCCTCAGAGGTTTCAAGAGGGGCGGTATGTTTGATAAAAGGCTATTTAATTTTCTACTGACTTTGTCACCTAGCAACCAAGATATACCTAATTATTTCAAAATGTAAAAAGTTTTCTGTGCAAACGATTTTTTGTGATAAATACATTATCTGTTTTATTTCTTCAGCTTTTACCTAAGCTGTGTGAAACAATATTCTTTTTGTTTTGAGTTTGATTAGAATGTTTTTTAATGAGAATATGTGTAAAAATGTTACGGTTTTTATTGGAGTTGTGTTTTGTTAAATTATTAATGTTCGAAAGAACCTGAGTTGAGTTTACTCATCAGAATAAACTGTTTAAAATGAGAGATGCGTATTTAATTTTGAGTTGAGTAAAATATTAATAAAATAAACTTTCGAACAATTGAATTCTTCATATATGTGTGAATATTTCATACACTACGCTGTAATTAATGGATTAGTCAACTTATCTGATGGACCATGATTTACTATAAACTCGTTTAAATGATTATCACATTTGCAATTATTTTTTTTCAACAGTTCACTACATGTTTCCAATTGAAAGAAGTCTTACGCAAAGAATAAGTTCATTCACAGGATCACATAAAACATTTTAGACACATTAATATCAGCCGATGGTAATTGTTTAAAATACCTTTCAATATCATTGCACGTGTTAAAAAAGAGAAAAATTGATGTGTTTTACGGAGCTAAATTGTTAAATGTTATGTGTTTTATCATTCACTGTAATGAAAAAAAAACCTTTCAATTTGACGAAAAACAATTGTTAATTTTGGCACTAATGGAAAACCGTTTAATTTGTGTCATCTGTAACGTTCTCTTCAGTTTTTTCTGTAAAAAATAGTTTTTTTTTCTTTAAAAATTAAAGAAAAAAGTTTTAAAGGAAAAATAAATTTTGTAAAAGAACATGGATTTTGTAAATTTTACAGGAAAAAAAAGTTTTAATGAACAGTTTTCAGTTATTTTCTGAAAAATTTTAAAAGATTTTCTGTTGGCACCAAGTTTACAAAATTGACAGTTTCTTTTTCAATGTATTTTTTAAAGTGCAAACAAGTTTTCTCTCATAATCAAGTTGCACAAAATTCATATTTAAGAAATGTTTTAAAAAGCATTAAAAATCAGTAAATAGAGATACAGCTTTCAAACAAATTGCATTTGAAAAACAGTTTTTTCTATAAAAAAAGTACAGTTTTTTTTACTGTGTTGGGATTATCTACGGCAGTTAAAGGTCTCTTGTGCTGTTTTACAATAATCTGCATTACGCTTATGGGAACCATCAAGGTTCTCTTTGAGGAAAAGTGGGGAGTGAAGTATAACAAATCGCAAAACAGGGGCTGGAGCCATTATACTGAATTTAAAATTGGCAACCGTTACAAATGCAGACATGGTATGTATTGTAAAAGACAAATGATTAAAATTACACGAAATTGTTAAGGGTGTTTTCGAAAAAATATTTTCTACCCTCAACAGCTTGAAATTTTCTGAAAAATTTTCAGACTCATTTTTAAAAGTAAAAGCATGGAACTTGCTGAGGTGATTTTGGAAATGAAGTAGAAGAAACCGAGTGATTTCATTTTTTACTCACTTAGTTAGAATTTGATTTATTTATATTTATTTTATCAATATAACCATTTTCTTTTTCGTTCCCAGACCTCCACGTCGGTCGAAAACGTCTTATTTTACAGTATTTTATGCATTTATCAAAAAATTGACAAGCACGACACATTGTGTACTTTCTAAATAAGAGAATTGGCCAGCTTGATGCGTTTGAGAGCAAAATTGAATTTTAAAAGAAATCAGAAAATAAACAATTTGGATTGGAATACACTTTTAATAAAAATATAAAGCTACAACAGAAAGAAACAGTAAAAGTTCCTTTAGTCTTTAATGTAGAACCAAGGCAACTCATTCGACAGAAATTTATACTTTCAAATTATTCAGAATGGTTGTTTTAATGAAGCCCATCTAAATATAATTTTATTAACTATTTAGAAAAAATAGTTGTTGCTCTCGGTAGAGAATTGGGAAGTCTAAAGTGCATCTGAATCTTTTTATTGGTTGAATTCCGCAACTTATTTTATTTTATTTGTTTCCTGATATTGGTCCAAGTTTAATGTCCAAAAATTGAATACTTTTGTTTTTTATTTTATTTATTTTCTGATTGGTCCACGTTTAATATCAAAAAACAGAATACTTCTATTGCCACGATGACAAAAAGAGTAATAAAAACTTAAAAAATAATAATAATTTAAAAACAAATTGTGATAGAGATTTCTAACAAATTTCATTAAAAAGTGTATTTTCTTCTCTACGCAACGCTATAAAAATTAAAAATGTGCGATGTTAAGAAGTTTAAAAATTTGCAATTCCAAAAATTGTAAAACTGAAATTTTATTTAAATTTGTTTGTGATGGATCCAGGAATATGAATGTTTAATCCATGTCGTACGTAATATGAGGCATTCAGAAGTCAGTCTGATTAAGGGGGCTCAGGGGTTGAAAACTTTTCAAAAAATCGAATTTTTTATGATCTAATTTGATTATTCAATTAATTCTTAACTCAATGCAAAAAACTGCATAAAAATATTTGCATTTTTAACGGAGTTATAAGTATTTATGCATCAACACTTTCATAGCCGCAACCATATAATTTCAACTTTAAGTCGCGTTTTTTCAAAACTTGATTTTTGACGACTAACACCAATATTTTAAAAAACTATTCGATGGAATGGCTTAATTTTTTTTGCATGCATATAATATCATTATCTAGAGAATGAATTAATATAGTTTGGATAAATTAATATTTTGAGTATTTTTAATGCAAAAAAAGTTGTATTTTTTAGGGGTTTTTTTAATTTTTAAGTTTGAGATTTTTTTTAATAATGTTTTTTTCGAGTGATTGTTATATCCTTAATTCATTCTATAGTGCAAAGTTTCTTGATCCTTTTAAAGCAAAAATCAGGTTCTTAAGTCAATTCAACGTTAGGATATTTTGGTGTTGGTGATATAACACATAATTTCTTTTTCGAAAATTGTGTTACATAAATTTTGCTGTATTTCTTATTATATTACATTGAAGTATTTAATTTTATAATTTTATAAGACTACAAACATACCTTTAAAATATCAGAAAGTTTAAATTAATTACACTGAATACTTTTGTTTTTATATGGACTCAAAGAGAGAGCTCTGTTTACATGTTTTTCCGTATCGATCAACCCCTGAGTCCCCTTAACAACATCCAATAAAAATGCATATTTTTAACAGTTAAAGTTATCTATCTATAAATTATTGTTTTTTTTATCATTGGTTTAGGAATATAATGTTTAATGCAAGCGTACGTAATATAGGACTCGTCACAATTATCTTTAAAATGATGTTTATTATTATTAATTTAAATATAGAATTTCTTTGAAAATATCACTTTCCAAATAGTCATTGTAATTTGTTAAATTACATTTTTTTTATTATTTACTTTTTTTTTTACATTAGAAATAATCTTTCAGTTTTCAATTTCGAAACTACAAACGATCATAACTTAAAGTGCATATGTGTGAATATTTCAGATGCCATATTGTAATTAATGTAGTAAAAATATTAGGGTCAGGCGGGATCATTATGACCAGGGGATAAGTATAACGACCTCCACACTAGAGAAAACTATGTACGATAAAGTTTTGTTTCATGCTGAGATATTGACCTCATATTTTCCACTTTAGATATTCTTTATCACTTGTCTCAAGCATTTTTGATATCCAAATAGCAATTTGAAAAAAAAAGGTGTACAAAAAATTTTCATAAATGGATTTGTCAGTTTGGAATTTTAAGGGTGTATTCGAAAAAATGATTTTCTACCTTCAACAGCTCGAAATTTTCAGATACAATTTTGGACATATTTTTAAAAGTAGAAGCATGAAACTTGCCGAGGGGATTTTTGAAGTGACGTACAAGATGACGTGTGATGTCATTTTTCACTGAATTCATTAGAATTTGATTTATGAACAATTATCTTCTCAGCGTGACCCTTTTTTTCGTTCTCAGACCTCCCGCTTCAGAAAATTTGGTCCAAAACGCCGTTTTTGACAGCATTTTTGCATTATTTTCTGCATTTATCAAGGAATTGATAATCACGGCGCCTTGTACAGTTCCTAAATAAGAGAATCTGAAAGTTTGGTGCATTTGAGAGAGAGCAAAAATGAATTCAAAAATAAATCGGAAAAAAGGCAGTTTGGATCGGAATACACCCTTAATGGTCACAATTACCCCAAACAAATGTCTATAGGGAAGTATAAAACGAAAACATAGCGGTCGTAATTTTTCCACTACACTGTAAAAAAATTTTGGAAAATTACAAAAAAATTTCTAGTAGAATTATATTCCAAGAACTTTTTATGTAACGGCAACAATAAAAATTCATGTAACAGATACAGATTTGCACTTTGAATCAAACAAATTTTAAAGTTACTAAGAATTTTTTGGGGAAATCGTATTCCAAGAACTTTTTAATTAACGATAACGAGGATTATAGATAAAATTTTAGTAAAATTACCAAAATTTTAGTAAATTCTTTTGTAAAGTTACAAATGTCTCTAGTTTTACTTACAAAATTTGTAGATTGACATCATTTTCTTGTACAGTGTACACATAAAATTTTAGTTAGCATAAGAGATTTCGGTTAATTTAGATTACTAAGGTTATAGATTTTTTTACAGTGTAGTTGTTTTAATTGCCTCAAACTTTTGTGATTGTGAGATTTTGATGGGGTAATTATAACCACACTTTTAACTTAAAAAAAAAAAGAAACTGCTATGAGAATTTAAACTTTAAAGAGGTCTTGTTAAAGGGTCAAAGTTACTTTCTATGTACTAAAAATATCACTTTTCCAAATAGATAGAAGTAAATAATAATAATAATAATAATAATAATAACAATGTTGAAAATGTACAAAATTGTCATAATTACCCCTACTGACTCAACAAGATTAACGATGTTCTATCATAATAGGTTTAGATGTATATGTTATAGATGTACCCAATAGCATATTTCAAATAGAATATTATACATGAGAATAAAAAAATAATTTACAGTGCTGAAAAATATTTCAGATAATTATCACCTTGCGGTAGTAATTGTTTAAAAAGTATTTTTTTTTTTTTTTTTTTTTTTTGAAATGAAAAAAATAATTATCAATTACCTCTTAATATAATTATTTGAAACTGGTGTTGATAAACTGAAGTGAAAAAAACTTCTTTTAAACACCTTAGAATATGGTGTTTTAAAGAAGTTTTTCACTTCAATTACCTCTTGTTTTGCATATTATCAATATACAAGTAATAGCTTTCTGAGAAAAGTATATATACGCAAATGTATATTTCCATACAGCTAGATACCCGAGTTTATTTATTTTTTTATTTTTGTTGGTGTAAAATAACTTTATCTTGTTAAGGCACCATGCCGCTAATCGCTTGCGAACGTAGGAGGTTGTTGGGATTCGATTCCCACTGGCCTGGCCCCATTGCATGTTCTCTTTGTGTGGAGCTCTCCTGTGTTATAAAATTTCCTTGTGCTATCTCGTCCCTGAATAATGACGATGGCAAACAAGCAGAAATTCACGTCGAGCACACAAGTCAGATGTATGTTGTTCAACAAATAAATAAATAACTTTATCTCTACAATAAGAGCTAATCAATCACCTCATACTACTCCCAAATGCAAATTACTTAGATGCCAATTTATTTGTAATTTTACTGATTACTTAATAAATTTGTTAACTAATCTTTTTAGACATTATATCTTATACTACCAAAGTGTGTAACTATAAAATCAACCAAAAACTAAGATTTTTAATTTGACAAATTGTATAATATGTGAATTAATAAAGAGTAAATAGAAATTATGTTTGAATAATTTATAAAATATTTTGGAATATTTATTGCAAGCTTAGTTTAAATTTTGATTTGTACTTCTAATTTAACAAACAGTTTATTATTTAATAATTAATTTAATATTGCACCTCAATGTAATGCAGAAAATATTACAAAATCTCTTTAATATCTTTTTAACTGGATCTCTCTTATTTAGGTAGATTTCGTATGAAATATTAGGTAGATTTCGTATGAAATACTATCTATTGCATTCTCTCCCATGTTGGAATTTCTGAAAAAATTTTGCAGATCTACACCGATCATGACTCCTAGACCCCAAAACTACCATCAGTAAAAAAGTTTATCTATCTATCTATCTATCTATCTATAGGTGAATATCACTTTCTTCTGGACTCGATAACTTCCATAATTATGCTCAGATCTTCTTCAAACTTTTACATAAAATCAAAGAGCATAAAATCTCGGTTGAGTTCGTTAATGGGCAAAATCGGACCAAGGGCGTGGAAATTAGGAGGGTTTTTGTGAAAACCGAAAAAACGCGATAACTTCTTAAATAAAATAGATATCGAATCAGTTTAAAGTTTATATTACTTCTCAAAAATGGGCTAAAAGTTTATGCATGACAGATTTTTCGTAAAAATAAAAATGGGCTCAAGGGGCGAAAAAAACAGGGTTTTTGGGAGAAAAAAAATCATAACTTCATCAATTCTCAAGATATCAAATCCAAATAAAATTTTTTATAAATGTACTTAACATTATCTAAAACTTTTGCATTTACAAGTTTTTGATAGGACCAACTTTTACCGATGAAAAAAATTAAAAACCAAAAGAAAAAGGGGGGAGGAAAAAGAAAAAAAAACCATAACATACTCAATTCTTAAGCAATCAAATATAATTAAATTTATTTTTCATCTTCTTAATAATATCTACAACTTTTATATTGACAAGTTTTTCATGGGACCAATTCTTCTAGCAAAAATAAATTAAACAAAAATAGGAATTGGAGAAAAAACCACAAATCGAAACTGCTTATAGTCTGACTCATTTTTAAATTCATTTTTGATTTTAAACGCATCCAAATGGCAGATCCTCTTATTTAGGAACTATATATTGTGAAGTATAGGCCAGTGTTTTGATAAAGGCAGAATATATTTCAAAAAATGCTGCCAAAAAGAGTATTTTGAACAGAATTTCCCGAAGTAATAGTCATTGAAAAATTGAGAAAGTATAACAAATTGCGTTTTTTCTGAGTCATTTTTAAATCCATTTTTGTTTTCAAACGCATCCAATTTACAGGTCCTCTTATTTAGGAACAATATAGTGGGACAGATTGGCCAGTTTTTTGATAAAGGCAGAATATATTTCAAAAAATGCTACCAAAACGGGCACTTCGCACAAATTTTCCCAAAGCGATTATGATTTAAGAATTGAGGATGTATCCAAATAACAAATTGGTTATTTTATGACTCATTTTTAAATTCAATTTTGCTCTCAAACGCATTCAATTGACAGCTATTTGTTATTTAGGAACTGTGTAATGTCCATATTGGTCAGGTTTTTTTTTTTTTTTTTTTTTTTTTTTTTTTTTTTTTTTTTTTATAAAGGTTAAATATATATTTAAAAAATTCTATCAAAGTGGGCCCTTCGCACAAAATTTCCCAAAGCGATTTTGATGAAATAAGTGAGGATGTATTCAAATAACAAATTGGTTATTTTATGACTCAGTTTTAAATCCAATTTTACTCTCAAACGCATTCAATTGACAGTTTTTTGTTATTTAGAAACTATATAATGTGTGTATTCATCATTTTTTTTGATAAAGGCTAAACATATTTTTTAAAAAAGCTGTCAAAGTGGGTACTTCGCAAAAAAAAAATAAAAAAATAAAAAAATAAAAAAAAAAAATAAAAAAAATCCAAAGCGATTATGATTAAGTAATTGTGGATGTATTCAAGTAACAAATTGGTTATTTTATGACTCATTTTTAAATTCAATTTTGATCTCAAACGCATTTAATTGACCATTTTTTTTTTTTTTGTTATTTAGGAATTGTATAACGTGCGTATTGGTCGATTTTTTTTAATAAAGTCAGAATATATTTCAAAATATGTTTTCAAAATGGGCATTCGAGCCGAATTTCGTTTAAGATGATTTTGATATAATCAGTTCTTACAGAAAAATGAATTTTTTTTTTTTTTTTCAAAAGCGGCCAAATAAAATAGTTAAACTGGGTATATCACAAATAATATTTTATTTTTTGTTGTTCAAATGAAAACTCTTCGAAATCTACCTCCACCTATAGACCAAGCCGACAGGGATTTTTCCTCATAAAAAAGTAAACTTTATATATATATAATTTTGTTCAAAAACAAATTAAATTAAATTAAATAAAAAAGTATTTGTGTAATATTTTTTTTAGCATCGGAAACGCAGAGGTTATAACGAATATATGTATTTTTTTCCCTACTGTAGTCAATTAGAAATTCCAAATATAAAGGTAATTTTGTTCATAAATAAATTAAATTAAATTAAAATAAAAAGCAAGTTAATTGCCAATTGAGTTTTTCATTCAATGGAATATGTTTAAAGGTAATTATGTTTAAAGATCATATTTAACTATTTCAACTATTATTGAATAATTCGATGCTTTACGTAAATTTAGTTTATTTATTTTTATTCCTAACATATTCACGACATAATTATTTTTCACTTTATAAAACATTTGTTTGTTTTTAGATCTTCCTTTTAATTTTGAATTATTTATTCTAATATTTAATGGTTGAATATAGCCTTATGTATATTACTATTATCAATTGTTATTTAAGGGGACAGTAGACATTTATTTGAGCAAAAACGTCGCAAAAAGGTCTATTTCTGTGGCATAATAATACCAAAACAGTTTTTTTTCTTATTAAAATATCATTTATGAAGGTTTTAAGAAGTAAATATTAAAGGTAAGTGTATTTATATACTTTAAATCTGTTTTTCTCAAAACTAATTTTTCATCGTTTTTAGATTTTGAAATGCTTTTTGCGACGTAATTTTTTATCAATATTTATAAAATTGATAAGGCAGTATCTTGGCGTTATTTAGAAAGAAATTGTGTAATTTTTTTTTCGACTTTATAAAACAGTTAAATTTGATTTTTTACTTATTAAAAGGCAAAATTTTGATGAAAATCGATATGGAATTTAGAAAAAAAAATCTGTACAATATTAACTATTTAAGATATTTAAAAAATCTTACACAAATTTGTTTATAATAGAGTTTTAAGTGATAAAAATGTAAAAAAATATCTGAAGAATTAAGACAAGAGGAGCATTTTAAAGTTTCGTTTAAAAATTAAAAAAAAATTAAATTTAAAAATTTTAATAAGATTAGAAATTTTTTTTGAACGTGTTCTATATGCTTTTGGGGAAATGTATATACAAAATTTCATATAGCTAAGATGAAATTTAAAAAAAAAAAAGAAATTTAGCGTCCACCGTCCCCTTATTGTATTTCTTAGATCAAACATTTGCGATTTGTGGATAAGAGGTGAGCGAAGCTCAAAAACTCTAGTCGTCGTACTTCTGAGATGTTTGTGAATTTTTCTCTCTAGCATTTGTACTTCCCTGAAGAAAAAAATAACAGTTTTACAAGAAACAGGCAGTTTTGATTTTTTCTTTGTATTTATATATAAATAGTAGGTGATCTCAATAACTTCCTTACTGTTCTCTAAGGATGCTTCTGAAGTTTTTTTTTTTGAGGCTTTGAATTTCTCTGAAGGAAAAACTGATTTTACAGAGAACAGGAAGCTATGGTTTTCATAGATAAATGGTAGATGATCCTAAAAAACTGTTGTAGCTTCCACCAAGGTAAGCTTTTGAAGTTTCCTTTTGAACATTTGAAATTTCTGAATGATAAACTAATTTTACAGGCAACAGGAAATGTAGATTTCTCTTCTCATTTATAGAAAAATGGTAATCGATCCTAAAATTGTGGTGGCTACACTTCTGAGAAGCTTCTGAAGTTTCCTTTCGGGTATTTGTAGTTCTCTGAAGGAAAAACCGGTTTTACAGGGAACAGGGACCTATGATTTTTCTTCTCATTCATAGATAAATGGTAGGTGATCCTTAAAAACTGTTGTAGCTTCGCCAGGGCAATCTTCTAAAGTTTTCTTTTGAGTATTGAAATTCTGTGAAGGAAAAAGCTGAAGCGGTTTTATAGGGAACAAGGAACATAGATTTTCTTTCTTATTTATAGTTAAACGGTAGGTAATACTCAAAAACTGTGATAACTCCACTCCGGAGAAGCTTCTGAAGCTTCCTTTCGGGTATTTGTTGTTCTCTGAAGGAAAAACTGGTTTTACAGGGAAGAAGGAACATTGGATTTTCTTTGCATCGACAGGTGTATTCATGAGATTCTTCCGAAATTTCTTTTCGAGCATTCGTACTTCTTTGAAGAAATATCCGATTTTACAGGGTACAAGAACCACTGGTTTTCCTTCGCATTATATATAAACGGTGCTATTCATAAAAATTGTTGCTGTTTTCCTGAGATTCATTTGAAATTTCTTTTCGAGCATTTTTACTTTTGTAAAAGAAAAACCATTTCATAGGAATATAAACTGGAGATTATGTGCATTGATTCCATCACAGACTCAATTTCAATAAGATACAAACCTCAATTATGAATTCTTTTACGTGATATGAATGACGAATATGTATTATCAAATAAAAAGTCAGTAAATTATAATAAAAATAACGAAAACAATAAAATCTTTGAAGATTAACCAGCTCCTCTGTTTATCACTCTAAGTTAATAAAATTATGAATCAACTCATGATTCGATTCTTCAGCTTCAAATTAAAGAAAAATTAAAACGGATTCTCATCTCAGAAATACCATCTACATACTCTTTCCCCTTTTGATAGTCATGCATCATATTACAAGAGTCATTTTGAATGTCTTCTAATTATATTTCGTTTTCATTTTTATAGGAATCAAGTGAAGGAATTTCTGGCTGTATGAGATAATGTCTACTCAAAGCTATGGAGAAAGTAAATCGGAACTGACCAGTCGCACAAATTAGGTATTTGGTTCAAGTACGATACTATACAATACAACATCGATGGCAGATCACTATATGTAAAATGAGTTAGCTTCACTGGACAAATTTGGATTTCCAGGAACAAATAAAAAAAAAAGTCAAATAACAACAATAAAGCAACGAAATTCAAGAAAGCAAATGAGCTTCCGTATTTTCTCGTACGGCATTTACGAATAAACTCACAGGATTCAACTTCAAAATATCGGAAAATAAAAGTAAATTTTTATCACAGAATTTCTATGCTTTTTTTTTTACTTTTTAGAGTTAAGTCACGATATTGAAAGAAGTACTTTGAATAACTTATAATCAGCTTGTCTTTTTTCTCTATGCGTAAATCAGTCGAAAAAAGTTCTACAGTGCTAAAAATCTTGTCCTGGTTCAAACAGAGCTCCAATTGTTGGAACAACATTGAAATAGGAGGCTCCAAATATGTTGGTACGAGATTTCATCATCTGATGGCGACAGCTACTGGGCACCAAGGTTTGGTTCAAACTAGGACAAAATATTTAACAGTGTACATAAGAAGAAAAGATGTTTATTCAAGGCTCAAGAAAAAGAAATCATAACTGACTGGTCACACAAATTTCCAATTTGACTAAATTTCGATAGGATACAATATAGTATCAATAGCGTATCGCTTTACTTGGATTGAATTAGCATCACTGGGCAAAAATGATTCGCTAAGCCTCCAAATAAATAAATAAAATAAAAAATAGCAATGAAAAAGAGCTTTAAATTGTAGAAAAATAAAGGAAAAGTTTCCTCTCGGAAATATCACATTTAAACTTTTTTCTCTTTTTACAATTTTGTCATCATAATACAAGAAATATTTTGAATAATTTCTAATCATCATGTCTTTTTTTTCCTATGTAGAAATTAAGAATTTAAGTTCTATGAAGGATGAAAGAATGGTTGCTCAAATTCCAAGAGTAAAAAAAATCACAAGTGATCAGTCACAAACAGGAGTTCAGTGTAGAAAATAAGATGGCATACGCCGTTACCTTTTGGATTAAAAAATAGAGCATATTATTTACATCTTAAATAAAATTAAAGAGTATACCTTTTTTTTAGCGTTTACTATGTGTGTGTAACCCTTTGGTATTTTAGGACTACAACACTGATCACAAACTCGGTATTTGACTCAAATTCGATGCGATACAATACAACATCGATGGCGGATCACTCTACGCGGAATGAATTAGCTTCACTGGGCAAATATGGATCGCCATGAAAAAATATAAAAATAAATTCAAACAACAAGAAAAAAAATACAAGGGTCAAGCGGCCTTCTCTCTCTCTCTGGCTCGCTCTGCGTTGATAATATATAGGGTCTTGAGTTTCAAATGCGGAAAACTAAAAGAGGAAATTTATCTCAGCAATGTATTATACCATCTCTCCCATTTCCATCCCATTGTCTGTCCAGAATGGCCCCTGGGAATATCTAGGGTGGGTGGGTAGATTCGATCTGCAACCCTCCGTCGCATCCCTTCTAGCTATGGAACGATTTAATCATGCCCTAGAATTCGCAATGCAGATTGTTGAGATTTTCTGAATGATTGGAGGGTGAACGTTTTTAGTGGAGGGTGTCCATTTCAAGAAGAGGAGTGAAATGAATTGAGAGCCATTTATATCGTCTGCTGTTTGTTGCCCCTTTTCTGTTGCCATTCCATATTAGCTGGCGAAACATTATAGATACATTTTTTTTTTCCTTTGGATGTTGAAATCCATAAATGTATATTCGATGATGGAGGTATTCTTTGGAAACGAACTTTATCATCGATTAAAACATGATGATTTTTTTCGTAGTAAAATCCTTTTGAGATTTATTTTTGACTGAATCTGAATTTTTTAATGTTATTTAATAACTATTATTTTGTTATAACTAGCTTTTACAGAACGTTTTCATCAATATAAATGAGATCCCGATTTCGTGGTGTATATTTTA
This sequence comes from Maratus speculifer, assembly GCA_964019185.1. Taxonomy (NCBI): domain Eukaryota; kingdom Metazoa; phylum Arthropoda; class Arachnida; order Araneae; family Salticidae; genus Maratus; species Maratus speculifer. The sequence continues at coordinate 88,208,371 of OZ025300.1, read as the reverse complement.
AGTTAAAATTTTTAAAAATATAGAAGTTGATTTTTCCTTTCAATATCCTGTTTTTGTGTCACTTTTGAAACACACATTAATTGGAAACTACTTGCACGAATGTTTAACATATATTACTTGCACTAATATGTCAAAGAATGTGAGCGTTTTTAGTGGAGGGTATCGGTTTTAATAAGAGATGTGAAAGGAATTGAGAGCCATTTATATCGTATGCTGTTTGTTGCTCCTTTCCTGTTGCCATTACATGTTAGCTGGCAAAAATTTATAGACACCATTTTTTTTTCTTTGGATGTTGAAATCCATAAATCTTTCTTCGAAGATGGAGTTATTTTTTGGAAATGAACTTTATCATTGATTAAGATATGATGACTTTTAGTACTAAATTTTAAAGTAAAGTAGAGATCCTTTTATTGTTGACTTAATATGAATTTTTCAGAATCATTTAACAAATATAATTTTGTAATAACTAGTTTTATATTGACAAATTTTCAACAATACGAACCGATTTTGTAGTATTTCTTAAAAATAAAATTTTTTTAAATGCTCCTTTTTTAAAAAAGAAATGGTTTCTCCTTTCAATCTTCAGTTTTTGTCTCATTTTTAGAATCATTTGCATGAACTTTTAACATATATTATTTGCACTAATATGTTAAAGAATGTGAACTTTTTTTGGAGTCCATTTCAAGAAGAGAAATGAAATGAATTCAGAGCCATTTATATCGTCTGCTGTTTGTTGCCCCCTTTTCTGTTGCCATTCCATATTAGCTGGCGAAGCATTATAGATACTTTTCTTCTTTAGATATTGAAATTCATAAATGTATATTCGATGATGGAGGTATTTTTTGAAATCTAATTTTATCATCGATTAATATGTTATGAATTTTTAGCTATATATTTTAAATTAAATTGGAAATCCTTTAGTGATTTTTTTTCTACTTAGTCTGGAAAATTTAAAACTGTTTAAGAACTATGATTTTGTAATAACTTGTTTTACTGACAAACATCTATCAGTACAAATGAGATCCGGATAGCCGTATATCTTTCAAGTTAGCATTTTTAAATACCGAAGTCGGTTTTTCTTTTTAATCTCCAATTTTTATGTCATTATTAAAACACACATTTAATTAAAACCATTTGTAAGAACTTAAAATGTATATTATTTTTACTAATAGCTATGTTAAAGAGTTTAAATTAGTTTTTCTCTCTTTTTAGCACTTAAAAACAAAGTTGAAAAGTGTTTATGCGGGTACACGCCATTTCGGTCCCACCACTTCGGTCCCGCCATTTCGGTCCCGCCGTTTCGGTCCCGAGACATTTCGGTCCCTGGCCATTTCGGTCCCGAGACATTTCGGTCCCCCGTAACTTTAGTCCCTTGTTGTTTCTTTGCTCCCTACCTGATAAGTCAGATTCTAATTGTTGTGGGCCTGCAAAATGGTATAAGTTCAACATTATTCGGGCCTTTTTTAATTTTTTTAATTCTCTCCCTCCCCCCAAGTTTTATAAAAAGTTGAATATAAGAGTCCGATAAATTTAAGCTTTTATAACTCGTGATAATGAAATCACGGCGAGCTGAAAATTTTCTTTGATTAAATAATGTGATATAAGTTTAAAGGATATTGTCTTTTGCTTTTAGTAGTATTATTATTAATCAGAATAATTATTTTAAATTTTATTATTAATTATTAGTATCAGTATTTTATATAAACTTCTATAAACTACTATAAACTAAAACGTATTTTATATAAACTGCCATAAATATTTTTTTGGTTGTTTACGTATATTTTTTAGAACCTTTAAATTAGCATTAATTAAATAATAAAAAAACAGTGTTTATTTTTTTTTCTTCCAATTAGTTTAATAATAAATGTCTTTAATAATTCAATTAGACAGTTCCATCTACACCCTCTTCCTTTGATAATTCAGAAATGAGATATATTTATTGAGGAACACATTTTTTACTTTTATTATTATTATTATTATTATTATTATTATTATTATTATTATTATTATACAATGTTGCATCTTATAAATTTGTTTTCATAAGTTACTTTCCATTATTAACATTGTGAAAGCAATAGTGATCTAGTAACTGGGTATGCTATGAAAAAAATTTGTTTTTAGAAATTTGCCTCCGCCACATTTTTTCCCCCTAATAATAATAGTATTTAATGATTGCATTGTTTAACAGTCTTCTCACGCCATGAAGACAATTTTTCTGAGTTAATTTTATTAAAACTGGACCTATTTCATTCTAAACAGATGATTATTTTTTTATTTTTATTTACATAAAATATAATAATATTTTAAAATATAATAATATAAATATTATATATAAAATATAGTGTATAGTTTAATAAAATATATTAAAATGTAATATATTGTTATTTTAAATAATTTTATTTTCAATTTTTAAGTGTCAAAACTAAGCTTTCATTTATTTATTTATCTGTATCCCCTTTTCGCTCCTACTTTTCCAGAAAAAGTAATAATAATACTTATTTTAGTCTTATTTTTAACTATACTAATTGTTTTAAATTTCTGTAGTTTTAAATATACAATAAATAAGCAAGTAAAAGATAAATTTCAGTTTAGAACTACTGGGAAATGTAATGATGTATTGAATATAAAATTAATTATGTATTGAGTTTATTTTAAAGTAAAAATCATTATGTAAATTAATAATGTTATTAATTAATAAATATATTTAATAAAATATTAATTTAATATTTATATTAAAATTACAAACTGTTTTGAGAATTAGGATTACCAATTATCATTAGGATTACCAATTATTATTAGGATTACCATACAAAATTTGTGTGAATTATAATATTTTGGATAAGAGTTATACGTGTTTGCGGTTTTTAGCACTTATAATCGCATTATACTAAAATTTTATGGCCTTCAATTTAAAAACTCTGCAATGTTCCCTTTAAAATTATGTCTTATTTCATAAAATTTCAGTGTACAGGAGAAGGGACCGAAATGTATTGGGACCGAAATGGCTCGGGACCGAAATGTCTTGGGACCGAAACGGCTAGGGACCGAAATGTCTTGGGACCGAAGTGTCTCGGGACCGAAATGTCTTGGGACCGAAACGGCGGGACCGAAATGGCAGGACCGAAACGCCCTGGTTCCTGTTTATGCATTCGGTTTGTCTGTCCGTCTGTCCATCTGTCCGCACTCTAACTCTCGTAAATATACTCGGATTGTCATGAAATTTTTGTAAGTTAATGACGTTTATCCGAACATGGACTCTATTGAAAATGAAGGTTCTGCCATGATTAGTTTATTTACAGTGACAGTCAAAAGTTTTCCATTACATTCCTACCTATGGGGAAAAATTGTTACAAATGAATTTTAAAGAGGTTAAACCCTGTCAAACATCTTCAAATTTATATGCACCTACAAAGTGCACTAAAATATGCATTTTGTAAAGTATGCAGCGAAAAGAATAGTTATTATTCATTTACAGGGCCATACAAAAGAATTCCAATAAATAATAATAAAGGGGGGGGGGATAGTTTGCGACATATTTTAATTTTGGTAAACGATTTCAAATACAATCAAATTGATATACGTTGCTGAAGATTAATATAAGTTATTTCATGCATAATACTAGTGCATAGCATTTACAGGGACACACAAAAGATTTCAAGTAGTATATTCTATCAGAACTCCTGTATATTATGGAAGATGGCTGTTAGATGGATGAAATGCATTTTTAATTATGATATACGCTTTTAAGTTTCACTAGATGTATGCATATTATAGGGTTTATACAAATGCTAATTGTTGCACAATTTAGATATACAGGGTTGCACAAAAGATCTCGGAAACGTTACTGAATATGAGCGTAATTTACTTAAAGGTGTTTTTTAAATATGTTATGCCTTTTTAAGAGGAAATGCATTTAGTTTACTAAGAAATGTTTGTAGAATATAGATATAATGATATACAGGGTCATGCAAAGAACTGGATACAGGGTCGCCTTTGATGATAATTTCTATAAATTTGATTTAAGTAGTTTAAAGAGAATTAATTTTTAAACTAAAATTTAGCAAAATACTTTCATGTGTTAAAGGTACTATGTATTTTACAGGACTAAACAAAAGTATTCAAGTATATTTCCAGCTATTAGTATAAACAGCTGAAAGGAGAATTTCAACCAGTTAGGCGTTTACTTCCTAAACTAAATTTTACCATTATATAATCTAATATATTAACCGACTGATCCAATACAGGGCTTTTAAAAAGTATTGGAATACAGATTTGGATATGAGCAATCGTACGTTATTTCCCTACATAACGAAGTTTTGTTAACCCTTTCCGGTGCAGTGTTGCCGGGTCGGCAACGCCTAAATTTCCCCCTGTTTAGAGACACAAAAACTCCGTGAATATTTCAAAAACTACTCTAATGGCTACTTTAAATCTTTCTTATGAGTTCTAGATGGTATCACCATAGAGATCAAATTCTACTGTTTTTAAATAATAGGTAAAATAGTTTACTCTAATACGCGCTTCACAGCAATGCTCTTCTCACTGCGTTTATCAATGCTGTACTTGCACGGTGTTACACTTCGGAAATAGCTGTATAATTAAAATGGTTTGTGCAATCTTTACAAAACTATACCTGTGTACTCCTCCAAGCCTAAATAAATTGCCTATTTTTTTTTTTCGCTTTAAATTCCAACTTTAAAGAGTAGTGCCCTGGAAAGGGTTAAAGATGTCAAGAAGTGTTGGAAAGTGCTTCATAATGTATGCTTAAGGCATAATTTTTCTTACTTGTTTGTATTATGTTTGTCAAGAGCTCAAGCAAGTGATTCTACGTGATAAACCAACAATTATCTTTTTATCACAGCTACTATACTGATAAATGACTATTTTTCATACAAATGTACACTCAAATAAAATATACGCTAGCAGACCTCAGCCTGATCATGGAAAAAGATAGAGTAACATCGAGATCTGCAAATCCGGGAGTATCTTTTACCTATTGTGGCGTCTAGGAAAATTACAAATATTTTGAAAATATTATATAAACAATTAAATACAAAATGTATTAAATGGAATCATTATTAAATAAATATTAAATAAAAGTTGTTTTATTAATATCTCTATTATGTTATGCAGATGCAGCTATACAAATATCCATTAACTATTACTATACCAAAAAAGGGGGATATATACGTGTGTGTGTGCTTCTAAGACATGTTAAAAATTCATAACATAGTATCATAAAAAAGCTTTAACTTTATTCTTAAAAATGCATTTATTACTGCTCTATGTAAAAGTATGACATTTTCATTTTAAAAGTAAATCGGTACTTTCGAGTTGTCTAATAAAATTTAATCAACCGCTAAAATATTACTCTCATACATACAACAATTGAGCTAAAATGTTATCATATATTTTTTTAATAATTATTATTTTTTTTTTTTTACTTTATAGGATTGCTACGAATTCATTTAAAATAACTGTTTGTGTCCTTTCAGTTTTATAAAAATTCATGGTCCCCCTTCCTCTCTCTAATTTTGGTCCTGACAAGGAAGGTCTCTATACTGGGCATACTCAGATTGTTTTGAAAAAAATATACTGATTAAGCTATTCATGTATGTAACAAAGGATCAATGAAAATTAGCGGCGGAATTGCAGTAGAAAAAATAAAATATGGCGTGAAAAGACAAAAGTGTCACTCGATTTGGTGAACAGTATACTTTTCTCTGCCAAAAGCAAATGATTTTAATGCAACTGAAAATTTTTGGATTTTTAGAATCCGTGTAAATGGTATTTAATGAATTTAAACATAAACAATCAGAGAGTTTAATATATTATATACATATACATAAAATTCCACATATATGTATATATATTATTTGTTGCTGTTGTTATTTAATTTACCTATGGAAAAAATATTTTCATATATAAAATATTCTTATTCAGTGAAAGTATTTTCATACATTTAAGCGCATTCAAAAATAAAAGGCAGATGTTTCCATAGCAACAAAACCGAATTGACAATGCTCAACTGGACATTGAACATGGGACAATTTTAATTAATTTAAATTTGAATTTCGTTTTAAATCTCAAATTTTGATGGTTAAATTTGAATATAAATACATATAAATATCAATATAACAAAATTATACTTAAAAAAAAAAAAAAAAAAAAAAAAAAACTAAAGGTGACAAAACCAAAGATATTTAATTTATCTAAACACATTGAACATGAAACTTTTTTCCTTTAAAATGCATTTGACCATAAGAAAAAGAAAAAAAAATTGAAATTGCTTTTCATTGCTAACCGATGATAAATCGCCAAATAACATATTTATTTATTTCTTTATGTATTTATTTATTTTTATTTTTTATTTATTTATTTTTATTTATTTTTTATTTATTTATTTATTTATTTATTTTTTTTTTTTTAAGGACAAGGTACGGAGGTTCCGCCGAATTTTTTTTATAAATGTATATGTCCTCATGAGAAGAACATTCAGTTATTTTTTCAGATTTTTCAGAGTATGCACATATGGAGACCTTCCTTATGAGTATATAGATTAATAAATACTCTTGAAAAAGTTTTGAAAAATTATGCATTTTATTATTAAAAATTATTTGTTTTCATAAAAATGGTCAATAACTCCAAAAACTGAAACCAATCTCATTTTGAAAACCATTAACTGACACAAATTGAACTTTTTTTTTCAGAAATCCAATTGGCAAATAATAAATTAAAATAAATGTTTTATATTTCAAGGAATTTATGCTTTAATTTTTTAAAGCTTTTATTATATATAAAAAAAGTATTTAAATCTTATTTATATGAGGTGGAACCCGTCGAAATTCGACGAAAGAAAATATTTAAGAAATAATTGTTTCATTGATTTATAATAAATCTACAAATTTAATTACAGTGAAAAATACATCTTATATTGATCATTCTAACCCTCAAACAAATATTATTTAAAGCTAAAATTAACAAAATATTATAAAACTCTATTATCCAAATTATTCAACGAAATAAAACAAAAATTCACCGGATTTTATAACAGATGATATTTTTGAAATACTGTACATATTTTATTTTTTTTTTTTCAAATTTAAAAGAAAATGAAGGGATTCTGTTGCCACAGTTACAAAATTGGAACTAAAAATAATAAAAATAATAATATCTCAAAAATAAATTGAGATACAGCTTTGAAAAAAAACTGCAGTTAAAAGTGTGTTTTTTTCTCTATACGACGGTGCAAAAGTTTAAAATGTACGGCGTTTAGAAGTGTAAAATTTGCAGTACCGAAAATTGCAAAACCGAAATTGCATTGAAAAGTGTTGTGCATTTTAATATCTATTTTTTTTTTCAATTTAAGAGAAAATGGAGCGATTCTATTGCCACAATTACAAAATTGTCACTGAAAATTATTAAAAAATTAATATCTCAAAACTAAATTGAGATACAGGTTTTAGACAAATCGCATTTAAAAGTCCTTTTTATTTCTCTATACGATGGTGTAAAAATTTTAAATGTGCGATGTTTAGAAGTGTAAAATTTTCAGTAGTGAAAATTGCAAAACCGAAATTGTAAGGGAAAGTGTTGCCATTCGCAAAATGACGTATGCATTACGCACAGATACGTTTGACCTTTATAATGTAAATATGATATCTACTACTGATGCATGCGTCCTCTTTTTTATTTTTTAAATTATTATTAATGGAAATATCCAACAGCTGGCATTTTTATGAAATGGTAATTGACAAATGGTGTTAGGTCCTTGTAGAATGACTTGAATTTTAATGGCATTAAATACAAGATAAATTTAATTTATTATTTTTGTTAAACTGATCAAATATATTAGATTTCAACTTTCTTTAATATTACCAATAGTTAACATCTGTGTCAAAAACTGGTGAAATGTAATTACTGTAATCAATAACTGGTCCCTCACCCCATTAAAATAAATGAAATAAGTATAAAGTTATTTATAAATGTATGAATTAGCTATAAATTATAGTCTTAAGGGTGTTCTTAAATAAAAAAAGGTAACTTTGTGACATAAATTTTAATTTATTTTTGTTCGGAAATGCGTGAAACTTGCAGGTTTTGTTATTCAGAAACTGTTTAATTGCACTCAGTTTTCTCCTTTTTTACAAACGCAATAGATCTTTCACAACAAGCCTTCAAAATTGACATTTTTGAACACATTTACTGACGAAAGCAGAAAAGCCGGTCGAAAAGCAGAAGAAAAACGAGTGATCATGTGATCGAAATAGCTTAGAAGTGGATAGTTAATTTAATTATAATAAAATGAAAAACTAAGTTCGATTTGAAATCGCTTCCATAGTCAGGCCTTCCATTTTTATATCTTTCTGTTAAAAAACGAATTTGTAAATGTGTCAAAACGTTTTGCGCTTGTTGAGCGGAGCAATTGAGAACAACCTTAAAGCATCATAGATATCTTTTAACAAACTTCTACAAATGTAACTTAAAAGTATTATGATGGCTGCGTCACAAATGGATTAAAAAAAAAAAAAAAAACACTGTCTTAAATTTAGAAATAAGATGGATGCTTCAAAATAGTACTTTATCCGTTACTAATTTTTTTTTTCCTTGTTGAATATGTTCTTGACTTTCTAGCGGCGAATAAATTTACACCAAAATAAAAACAAGTTGGAAATTGCACGAAAAGCGTAGCAAATAAGGTGCGTTCTAACGATAACGAATTTTTTAAAATATTCAGTTCTTGCTGTTATAATAAACAGTACTTAGGATACAGTAAAATGGTCGATTTTTTTTTTTTTTTTTTTTTTTTTTTTTGTGTGTGTGTGTGTGTGTGTGTGTTCCTGTAAGTATACAGGAATAGTAACTCTTATTACATCTCAGCAACGTATATCATATTCATAAAATGTTAGTTTATTATAATTTATATTAATAATATAGTTTAATATAATTCAAACGCGCACCAAGCAATGTTCTCCCTGTACAATAATGTAATGGAGTATTTTTGTGTGGCCTTGTAAATCAATAACAAATGTTCTTTGCACCACAGTTTGTGCAAAATATATATTATAATATGTACTTCAAAGATTCATATCAATTTTATTATGTTCGAATGCGTGTAATACCATTAAAATGCATTTGAATCTTTTCCCCCATTGACTGTAACGTAACGGAATATTTTTGATTGTCTGTGTAATTGATCTATGCATCAACTTTCGTGAAATTTGAAATGACTCCACAAAATTATGCAATAATTACATATTTTAAACTTCAAACGACTAAAATGCATTTGAATTTTTTTCCCCATTGACCATAATATAACGGAATATTTTTGATTGTCCCTGTAATTGATCTATGCATCCGACTATCATAACACTTGAAATAACTCGACAAAATTATGTAATAATTACATATTTTAAGTTTCAAATCATTAAAATGAATTTGAAACATTTTCCCCATTGACCATAATGTAAACGGTCGGACAGACGGACAGACGGACAGACGGGCGGACTGAACGACAACTATAGGTGCTACGTATTTACATAATTACGAACGCACCTAATTAGTCGTTGGGGGCCATCGTAATACTTACCTATCACCAGAATATTTCAAACGCGGGGAGAGAGGATGGGTAATAGAGTTTTAATGGGGAAATATTTACTGCTAAACTATTCAAAAGCATAAAATACGGAATTTAAAACTAGAACATAGTTAAAAACGAAATTATAATTCTTCCCTCTAAGTTGTAATTTTATTATAAGCCTATTTTAATCTGTATGTCACCAGACTTCAGGTTTTCATTTCCGCTTTATTAACCACTGGGTACCACTTAACCAAGAGAAAGCTGCGCCCGGTGTAAAGTTTCAATTTGGCGCCCCCCCCCCCCCCACCCAACCTTTTCTTGTAACAGGCCAAAAATGACGTTGGTAATATAAATTTGGTGCTTCCTAAATTTCCGCGCCCGGTGAGACCGCCCCTTTTGCCTCCTCTTTCGCACGGTGCTGATTAACCACCACTGTTCCTTTTCAAAATCCGCGTTTTAAATCCCATTTTATTTTTCAAACGTCCTTTAAAATACATGTCACAGTTTTGTTTATTATTTAATTATTGTTTTATTTGTTTTGTTAACCCATTAAAGCCGGAATTATTTTCCTTTTTAAAATGCAAAACTTGTATTTCACACCAGTTTTTTTTTTTTCTATAGCATATTTTGCTTGATTTTATCGCGAAGATTAAGTCACAAAATAATGTTTCTGTACAAAAATATTGGTATTAAAAAAAATAAAAAAAAATAAAAAAAAAAAAAAAAAAACCCTGTCGACTTGGTCTACAGGTGGAGGTAGATTTCGAAGTTAAGTGCTCATTTCAACAACAAAAAATAAAATCTGATTAGAGATAAACCCAGTTTAACAACTTTATTTGGCTGTTTTTGAACAATTTTTAATTTCATTTTTCTGTAAGAGCTGGTTCTATCAGAATCATCTTAACCAAAATTCGGCTCAAATGCCCAGTTTGACAGCATTTTTAGCACTTTCCAATAAAATTGAAAAGTACTTATGCATTCGGTTTGTCTGGCCATCTGTCCATCTGGCTGCCTGTCCATCTGTCCGCGCTCTAACTTCTGCAAATACACTCGGAATGCCCTAAATTTTTGGACGTTATTGACATTTACCCTAGCACAAACCCTTTTGAAAATGAAGTTTCTACCATGATTACTGTATTTACAGAGATAGTCAAAAGTTTTCCTTTACATTACGGCCTATGGGGAAAAATCGTTTCAAAGGAATTTTAAAGACGTTACACCCTATCAAACATATTAAAATTTATATGCATCTACGAGGTGTACTAAAATATGCATTCTATAAAATTTGCGGTGAAAATATAGTTATTATTTTAGCTATTATATTATCCACACCAAAGAATTCCATTACATAATGGTAAAGTTTGGGGGAGGGGAATGGTGTGCGAGACATTTTCAATATGTTAAACTGTTTCATGTATAATAAAATTGATATATGTCACTGAGGCTTAATATAAATTATTCGATACTGTCTTGTATAATATGAAGTACATAGCATTTACAGGGACACACAAAAGATTTCGAGTAATGTATTCTTTCCGAAGTACTGTATATGTATCGGATGATGGCTGCTATTTGGATAAAATGCATTTTAATTATGATATGCGGTTTAAGTTTCATTAAATCTATGCACATTATATGATGTATATAAATGTTATAGTTGATATACAGAGCTACCCAAAAAAGTTCGCCAACGTACTGAATATGAGCATAAATTACTTAAAGGTGGTTCTTAAATAAGTTATGCTTTTTTACGCTGAATTGCATTCAGTTTACTAAGAAATGTTTGCAGAATACAGATAAAATGATATACAGGGCCACGAAAACGGTTGGGAACATGGACGATATGAATGATAATTTATGACAATGTGATTTTAGTTGTTTTAAGAGTGTTTGAGTTTAAAATGAATTTTAGCTTAATGCTAACGTGTATTAAAGGTACAAGGTAAACTACAGGGCTGAACAAAATTATTCAAGTATGTTTCCATCTATTAGTATAAATTGCTGAAAAAGAAATTTGAAGCTACTAGGCATTTTCTTACTAAACTAAATTTTCCCATTACATAGCATGTATATCAATTGACAGATCAAATACAATGCTGTTCAAAAGTATTTTGATACATATTTGGTTATATGTCCTTATTTCCCTAAATAATGAAGTTTTGTTAAAGATTTCATAAATTGTTGGAAAGTGCTTCATTATCTTTGCTAAACGCATGAATTTTCTTACAAATAAATAATTAATAAATTCTGACTTGATGAAAAAAATCGACCAATACGGCACATTATACAGTTCCTAAATAAGAGAATCTGTCAATTGGATGCGTTAGAGAGAAAAAAAATGGATTTAAAAATGAGTCAGAAAACAAGTAATTTGTTATTTGAATACTTCCTCAATTTTTCAATCACGATCGCTCCGGGAAATTCTGTTCAAACTGCCTACTTTGACTGCATTTTTTAAAAATATATTCTGGATTTATCAAAAAACTGGCCAATAAGTCATTTTATATAGTTCCTAAATATGCCTGTCATTTGGATGCGTTTAAAATCAAAAATGAATTTAAAAAAAGAGTCAGAATATAAGTAGTTTGGATTTGAGATTTTTTTTTCTTCAACTCCCATTTTTGCTTAATTTATTTTTTTCTAGAATAATTGGTTTTATAAAAAACGTGTCAATATAAAAGTTGTAAATATTATTGAGAAGATGCAAAATAAATTTAATCAAATTTTATATCTTAAAAATTGACGAAGTTATGAAATTTTTTCTTTTTCCAATCCCATTTTTATTTTCGTTTTTGATTTTTTTTCCCACTAAGAGTTGGCCTTATCAAAAACTTGTAAATACAAAAGTTTTAGATAATATTAAGGACATTTATAAGAAAATAATGGGATTTGAGATCTTCTAAATTGACGAAGTTATGAACTTTTTTCTCCCAAAAACCCTATTTTTTCGTCCTTTGAGTGCATTTTTAACTTTATCAAAAATCTGTCATGCATAAACTTTTGGCCCATTAATTAGAAGTATTATAAATATTAAATTGATCCGATATCTATTTTAAATAACAAGTTATGGGTTTTTCCGTTTTTCACAAAATTCCTCTCTATTTCCACCCCCTAAGTCCAGTTTTGCCCATTAACGAACTTGACCGAGATTTTATGCTCTTTGATTTTGTGTGTCAGTTTGGAAGACATTTGAACAGAATTATAGAAGTTATCGTGTCCATAAAAAAGTGATACAGATAGATAGATAAGGTATTTACTGATGACAGTTTTGGTGTCTAGGGGTCATAATCGGTGCAGATCTGCAAAAGTTTCTCAGAAATTCTAACGTAGGAGCAATCACAATAGATAGTATTTCTTACGAAATCTGCCTAAAGAGTACTATATGGTACCACTAGGCATTAATGGAATGATATATAAAACGTCACATAAAAATATTGACTTTGTTATACACTGAGTGTTGATTTCAGGCATTTTCCCCCTGGTGGAATTTCTGAAAAGCTGGGTGGACAATGGAGGAGGATTCATAGAGTTCCGTTGTCGAAATATTTATTGTTAAACAATTAAAAAGTATAAAACCCGGAATTCACAAGTAAATACAGTACTGAATTAATACAGTCAAAGAAGAAATTTTAATCCGCATCTTTCCTCTAACTTATTATGTTATTATAAACCTATTTTAATCTATATGTCATTAGATTTTAGATTTTCATTTCCATTGTACCAGTTATCACTGTCCTAATGTATCTAAAATCCGCGTTCTAAATCCCAACATACCTTTTAGACGCCATTAAAACGATAATAATAATAATTAAAAAAAAAATACGAGTTTGTTTATTATTTAACCATCATTTAATTTGTTTTATCAATAAATAGAATGTCACAAAAGATATTGACTTTGGTAAACACTCAATATTGATTTTAGTCATTTTACTGTAGAATAACTGTATAGGGATGAGGGGAAGGGGAGTATATTGTTCCGACGGGGAATATTTACTGCTAAACTATTAAAGAGCTTAAAAACTCGAATTCATAACTGAATACAGCATATAATTAATACAGTTACAGAAGAAATTTTAATTCTTCCCCCTCTCTTCCAACGTGTAATGCATAGTAATCGCATTTTAATCTGTATGTCACCAGATTTTGGATTTTCGTTTCCGCTTTATCAGCCATCATTGTTCTTTTTTAAAATCCGTACTTGTCAAACACCCTTAATAATAATAATAATAATAATAATAATAATAATAATAATAATAATAATAATAATAATAGTTTTTAAAAAATGCACATCCGATTTGCTTATTATTTAATCATCATTTAATTTGTTTTATTTTAATAAATAAAATGTCACAAAAATATTGACTTTGGTATACACTCAATATTGATTTCAAACATTTTTCTCCTGGAAGAATAACTGAGTGGGGGAGGGACTTATAAAGTTCTGATGGGGTAATATTAACTTCTAAACTGTTTAAAAGCATAAAACCCGAAATTCATAACTGGATACAGTACATAATTAATAAAGTCAAAGAAAACATTTTAATCCCTCCTTCTTCCCAGCCCCCCCCCCCCCCCCACCCTCATCCAACTTGTAAAGTAATTAAAGGCCTATTTTAATCTGTATGTCACCAGATTTTGGATTTTCATTTCTGCTTTATCAGCCATCACTGCTCTCTTCCAAAATCCGCGTTCTAAATCCCAGCATACTTTTCAAACGCCCTTTAAACCGCAGTGATTAACTTCCAATGTACTTCAGACGATCGTTCTGGGCTGTCCACCTCCCCCCTTGCCCACCTCCCTCTCGCTCGCATCTTGAGTACACAGAACCGTTTAAAACGCCGCACTACCTCAACAAACAATAAAATTTATTGCCGAATAAAAGCCATAATATATTACTGCAATAAATAAAGACCGTGTCCCGAGCGACGCAACATCAATTTTCCCAGCACTTAGGCCTCTCTTAAAAGTCCGCTGAAACTTCAGCTCTTGTTTGCTGTGTCAACACAATGCCCGTCCTGAATTTTATGGCTTCATACGCCATACGGTGGACACAAGGATTTAATGAATTGATACAGGGAAAACAAGGTAAAGTTCGTTCCAAAACGTTCTCAGGAGCACGCAGGAATTTTTACGAGCTCAAGTTTTATACAGTCGAAGTGAAGTGAAAAAAAATGATGCAAATGAATTTTTGAGGTCAGCTGATTATGAACAGATTTAACTAATCTGTTAAACTGAGGTTTCGTAATTGTGAAGAGTTTTGAAGACTACTGCATTGGTGGTTTTACATCCTGAAATTGAGTTTCTTCTTTCTTTTACTTTTCTCCCCATACCCCCTTTTTTTGTAATAAATTTTATTTTGACAAATATTAAACCAAATAATTAAAATTCTGATCACCTAATAATGAGTAATGGCCACAACGGAGTAAAATTAATGCAATATACCCTGAAATTAAGTTTCTTCTTCCTTTTTCTTTTCTCCTCATCCCCATCCCCTATTTTTTTTTTCTGTCATACACTTTATTTTGAAAAAAACATTTAACCAATATTTAAAATTGCGATTACCTAATAGTAAGAGATGTCTACAGCGGGGTAAAAAGGATGCAATATACCCAGGTTCTGCTCTTATAGTGGATCCCCATAAATGGAATAAAGTTAAAAATAAATAAATAAATAAAAAGACTTGTAAAAAAAAAAAAAAAAGAGAGAGAGAGAGGGTCGAAAAAAAATTTCATCTTCGGTATTTCAGCGATGGGTGTTTTCAATGAGAGTCAAAGATTTTTTCTAATCTTGAAAGATAATAATAATATAGTGTTTTCGAAGGAAAACATTCACCTGCATAAATGTTATATATACAGGGTGATTCTAAATTGTTTTTACAATAAAAGAAGGGTGATAGTACAAATGAAGACATACAATATTAAATAGGAAACCAAGGGTCCCAAACGTTTTCCAAAGGAGGTAACCGCCATTAAAGAATAGGGTCCAAAATTTCAAATAAGCATAAAAAACGGAAAAACTGGTCGATTGATTTGCGGTTTTTCACTAAAACTGTTCTTTATGTCGGTATTTTCTTGAAAATAAATTATAAAGATTAATTTCGAAAAATGCCGATAGAGGGCGCTTTAGACTTTGGAGTAACGAACAACTATTTTTTGCCGTTATTTTTTTGCATCTTATTAAATGCTATTCGTAAGCTTACACTTAAATTTAAATTTTGAGCTCAAAATGTGAATAGTTGGGAGTGGTTAAGTAGCACAAACTGAACTGTGTTCAGAGGGATCAAATTTCAAATGATTATAAAAAATGGAAAAATTGGTTGACTGATTTTCGGTTTTAAATAAAACTATTCTTTATGTTGGTATTTTATTGCAAAATAAATTATAATGATAAATTTCAAAAAATGCCGATAGAGGGCGCTTTAGACTTTGGAGTAGCGCACAACTATTTTTAACTGTTAGTATTTTAAATCTCATTAAATGTTTTCAAATGCTTAGACTTAAATTTTGAGCTTTATTCTGCATCGTCGCGTCGGGAGTATTTAAGTAGCGCAAAATTGAACTGTGTTCGAGGGGCGGGGAGTTAAATTTCAACTCCTGAACACACTTGAGTTTGCGCTTCTTAACCTCTTCCAACGATTCAGAATTTGAGTTCAAAACTTAAGTTTAAATCTAAGATTTCGAAAATATTTAATAAGCTTTTGTAAGCATTTAATGAGAAGCAAAAAATAACGGTTAAAATTAGTTGTTGAAAACTCTGAAGTTTAAGGCGCCGTCTAAAGAAATTTTTAAAAAATTATCTTTAAAATTTATTCTTAAGAAGATACTGACTTAAAGAATAGTTTGATTTTAAACCGCAAACGAATCGACCAAATTTTCCGCTTTTTATAATCATTTGAAATTTGAATCCTCTGAACACATTTCAGTTTGTGCTACTTAACTACTCTCAACTATTCAGATTTTGAGCTCAAAATTTAAGTCTAAGCTTAGGAAAACATTTAATCAGGTGCAAAAAATAACGCAAAAATAGTTGTTTTTACTCCAAAGTTTAAAACGCCCTCTATCGGCATTTTTTGAAATCTATCTTTAAGATTTATTTTCAATAAAATACCGACATAAAGAATAAGTTTTAGTGAAAATCACAAATCAATAGACCAATTTTTCCGTTTTTTATAATTATTTGAAATTTGAACTCTCCAAACACAGTTCAGTTTGTGCTACTTAACCATTCATAACTATGCAGATTTTGAGCTCAAAATTTAAGTTTAAGTCTAAGCTTACGAAACCATTTAATGATAAGCAAAAAATAATGGCAAAAAGTAGTTATTCGTTACTCCAAAGTCTAAAGCGTCCTCTATCGGCATTTTTCGAAATTTATCTTTATAATTTATTTTCAAGAAAATACCGACATAAAGAATAGTTTTAGTGAAAACCGCAAATCAATAGACCAATTTTTCCGTTTTTTTTTTTTTTTTTTTTTTTATTTTTTTTTTATCTACCCTTGGTTTTCTATTTAATATTGTTTGTCTTGATGTGTACTACCACCCCTCTTTTATTGTAAAAAAAAAAAAAAAAAAAAAAAATAGAATCACCTTGTATATATGACATATGACATTTGGTAATAAATTAAAAAGTTTTCCTCTTTTATTTCAAATTGAAAAAAAAAAAATGGTTTAATAATTTTTTACAAAATCTTATTATTCTTTTAGCAATGGTTTTTTAAATAATTAAGGGGCTCTGACCCCTACTATACCTACGCTTGTCAATGCCCGTTCTAACACAGCAGACTGTAAAAACATGCTAATCTGATCGGCGTTAAAAAGGTTATAGAATATTGAATTATAATTAAAAAAACCAGTGGCGATCTTCTTGTAAACGGGTTTCCATTCATTCCCGTTTGATTGGGGAATTTTAAGTTCTTCAATTTAAGAAATCCAATAGGTGTTTTCGTCTTTGATTTAATAAGATCAGTTAAACGTTTACAAATATGTCAGTTTAGAATGAATTAAGTAAATAGAGTCCGGTATTTCTGAACAACGCTATAAGAAAGCTATTTTAATTAAGTCATTTAAATGTATCATTTTAAGTCTAACGCATTTTCTCCAAAGTTTTCTTTATTTTTTTAACATTCACGTAAAAATATTTGTCTTGTAAGAAAGGAAATATTATATGCACTATCTTAGAACTCATAACAATTGTTAAACAGACAATCTCAAAATAAGGAAATAAAATTGTAAAATAATAATTTCATTAACATGCAATAAAAGACAGTAAATGAAGAAAAAATTGCGCCCGATTTAAAATCCTTTCTAACGATAAAAATATTTTAGCCTAAATATTACAAAAAGAAAAAAAATGGTGAAAAATGTGTCAGATTTAAAACATTACATTTAGGAAATACTTATTTAAAACCATTACCTTATAGCGTTGTTGTAAAAATACAGGGGAAATGAAATTCTGTTGGCTAAGTTCATTTTATGTTAGCTGATTCTGAAGTGTTTAAGTAATTTTATTTAATCATTCGACTTTTTTCGCATTTTGACATTTTTAATTTTTTTTGCTTTGGGTAGTTGAGGTCCCTCTCAAGATCTCTCTTTGATTACTTTTTCGATGTTGGCAGCAGATATTTTTTATAAAGTTACTTTCACTTTAAAAACCGGTTCAGAAAGTGTAAGTAACTTTATAAACAACATCTACAAGCTAAACAGAAAAAGTTATCAAGGAGCGATCTTGAGAGGGACCTCAGTTATCCAATGCAAAAAAAAAAAAAAAAAAAAAAAAAAACTAAAAATGTCAAAATGCGAAAAATTTATTAGAAAAATGCCTCCCCGTAGGATTTGCATTAGCTCGCGAGTGTTTTTGCAGACAGGGACAGAACCCTTAAGGCTAGACGTTCGGTTAGTTCTGTTATAAGGTACCTTGGGGTAATAACGCCACTTTAAGGTTCTACCAATTTTCACGGCTCAGTTTTAGTTGGTATTTTTCAAACAAATATATGATTTGATACAGCAACTCATTGACTATCTATATAAAAAAATAATTTAACAGATATGTATTCATAAAATGTAATGGCGTGATTTCTTGACCAATGCTATTTAGCGTTATTACCCACCTATATGGGTAATAACGCCATGCAAACAAAACTATGAAATAAGATGGAATAATTGCATGTAATTGTATGCCCAATTCTAAAAATACAAACTCTACAAACTTAGAAATTGACAAATTGCATTCTAAGCTATTGAAAATGTTAAATTTTTTGTGAAATTGTGAGAAAAATAAAGGTGTGGTGTGTGTGTGTGGGGGGGGGAGGGGGGGAGGATGAGGCAAAAGAATATCAGACCGTGAGCTTCTTTTTGCTTAAAAAGGACCGCTTAAATAGAATTATTAGAAATATTGCACAGTTTTAACTGTGTTTATTTGAATCAGTATTTAAGATGTAGCTCGGCCACTGTAGGGAATCAACCGGGGTATTAATGCAAAGGATTGGCGTTATTACCCCATTATAGTTATTGCGCTGTACATTTTAAATTACAAATTATCTCGAGAAGATATCCAAAATCTTCAACAGCATTTTAATAGTCCATGAAATGTACTACAAATTTATGTAATTAACAAAGTATTTCCGGATAAAAAAAAATATTCTTCACATCACAAAGCGTATCTCGCAAATTTTAGATCAAGCGATAATTTTAGTTGCTTGTAAAAACAATAAGACCTAAAAATGAAACAAATTAACTTGAAGCTGTTTTTTGCGATTTACATGACTCAAAACCCTTCTGCGCAAAGCACATGGGTGCCATTTACCAGATTATTTCATAATTATGCAAAATATTAGCACTTGGCGTTATTACCCCGCCTGGCGTTATTATACCAGACCACCTTATTTAGTTTCTAATAATATTAATACGCTGTTGTGGCTTGTAATTTTTTTTTATATATGTACAGAAATAACTTTTGTTCAATCATGAACCGCAAATCAAGAAAGTATTTTCAGATTTGTATGAAGAAAAAATTTTGAATTTGAGGCTTTTTTCGTTTAAAAGTAACAAGTAATTACGGGCACAATGCCGAGAAGGGGGTCAAAGAGTATAAGCTGTACTGGGAGCTGAGCTTAAAAGTTCCTCGTAAGAGGGTAATTTAAGTTTTATGTATAATGTATAAAAAATTGCATGCAATTAAATTTACGCATAAATAATGTGTTAATTATTATATGTAAGCATAAATGTTGCATACAAGGCAATCGTAACGTAATCTTTAGAAACCCCATCTCATCTGTATCGAGTCTTACAATTGTTGTAACAATAGAGGAGAGTGGGGATACTAGAGCATAGGGGATACTTGAGCCACCCCTATTATCTCTACAATTGGTTATTTTTTTTTTTTTTTGTAAAACTGTAAAGATGGTAACATATTTATAGTTCTGAACATGTAAAAAAGAAATCACATACCTTGGTACCATTTTGAAAGTATGGTGATTAATAGTTGTTTTTTCCCTATCAAAAGTAAATATTTAGGTGCATGTTTTTTTATTTTTTTTGTAATCAAAGTTTTGTTTAAAGTTGCAACAATATATATAAATTTAATAAGTATAATTTCAATTGTATTTTGAATCTAAAATAGTTCACATACCTGTATGCTTTACTTAGTAAAACTCTAATAAACAAAAATAGTGGTACTGGGGATACTTGAGCCAGTGAGATTGGGGATACTTGAGCCAAGGCTCAACCATCTCCACTAGGAAATTAGACATGGGTGAAAGAAACAAAAAATAAAATTACGTCCTTATATTCACTAATAGATTTTTCTTTCTGGATAAAAAGGAGCATATTTTTTTTTCTTTAAACAATAATGATTAGAAAAAAAAAGTTTAAAAATGTATATTTTTTAAATGAAAATATCCATTTTATTTTTCATTTTGATTAACAAAATAGCCTGTTTAGATAAATGTAAACATAGTTTTCAATTTAACATTTATTACATTAAAATAACTTTTTAAAATTGTTTTACAGGTCATAATCTCTAATACTTTAATTTAAATTGTAAATATTGAAATTGTAACCTCTGTCACTGTAACTTTTTTTCTAATCAAAGAAATGACTTCTATTGTATCCAACAGAGGGCACTATTGAGTTACCATGTAGGTAAGTTCTTCAAACATGTTACCAAAGAGCTGAAACATCTTAATTCCAATCTCAGTTGGTTTTGAAGGACTTTATGTATCATAATTTATCATTCTGTAAAATATTTGTGCAAAAATAAAGCAAAAAAAATTACTTTTGCTGTTATTTTCCCCACACTGGCTCAAGTATCCCTTCACCATGGCTCAAGTATCCCCCTCATGGGGATACTTGAGCCACGATGTAAAACAAAAAGTAAAAATTTATTAGACATAGAAAAATAGTTCAAAATTAATTGAAAGTGGTTTTCAATTGAAGAAAAAATATCAAATTTTAATTTTTAACATTTAATTTTGTTCTAAAAATTATAAAAAAATTAAAAAAATTAAAAATTTTAAAAATGGCTGAAGTATCCCCATCTTCCCCTACTCCCTCTTTCGGGATCCCTTGAAATAGGGATCTTCTGGTAATTGCCTCTCGATTAATCTTAAAATTCCGCCTCTCTAAGTACCTCATTGCTTTCTGATACTAATTCTTTTCATTCATCACTAATACGGAGCTTTTATTGGACGCTCTGTAAATAATATAAATTGTAATGATTTTTACTTCCAATTTTTAATCGAATCAAAGGTAGTTACAGGATATTTTATTTGTCTCTCTCCGAATTCTATCGGCCTCAAAATATTAAGAAGACTACGAGATCGAGTGCCCCTTTCGACAACAGAATCTTTCTTCGATAAATCTCTTCTTTTCATCCATATAGACTCCAGTCATGAAATCTAATAATACAAAATACTTACCTATTTCCAATGTTATTGGACTATCGGAAACCAGTTACGTACTTGCCTATAGGCTTCAAAAGCCCCCTGTAGCTATCGAAAAGGGGGTGAACGAGGGCAGGGAGCGAACAACTCAACTCAACCCCCCTTCATCACTATAGAGCAACAACTGTCGGTTGCTTGTGCCAGATATTGATTAGTTTTAATTAATGCCCCTTTGGTTTGACAAGAGCTGAAAACGCCAGATGTTTCCATTGATCGAATTCGGTCGTTCCATCCCACCCCCCTGCCCCCCTACAGTAAGCTCAACCCCCCTTCCATCCGCTAATTTATATTTTTGACAAGTTAATTTTACACGCGGCTGCAACACTAACTAATAGTCGATAGCTTTAGCGCAAAAACATTTGAGGCACTGCCTGTCTTGTTTTCTCATTTTTCTTTCTTTCCATCCTCCTTTTCCCCTTCTCTCTCTTTTTATTTCTTATTTCAGAACTTTTTTCTACATATAATATTATATATAAATTGTCCTTTCTTACTTACTTTCTTCTTCTTTTTATTATTATTTTTTTGAATTATTCTCGTTTGTTTTCTGCTGAAATAGAATTTAATACAGCCTGTGCCGTAAAGATAATTTTTTTCTTCTTCTTGTGCGAAAATCCAACTCTTGTAAAACGAAATTTCTTACGGCATAGAAGGATCAATTAATTAAATAGAAATTTAGTGGGGAAAAAAATAAATTAAAAAATAAAGCACTTTCATAAAAACCCTTTTCTTAGATTTCCTATTTCCGGAAATATTATTATCGATTACGTTTTGAGTTTGCTTTTAAATAATGCATGCTAAAGATAGTTACAAAATAATTAATATCGATATTATTTTTATTTATTTATTTATTTTAATTATTTGTCAAATTTCCAATTTCGGAAATTATTATTATCGATTATGCTATGAGTTTGTTTTTAAACAACGTATTAGGCATGCTAAATATAATTTCAAAACAATTAATATTAACATTATTTTTATTTATTTATTTGTTTATTTATTTATTTTTCTATTATTTGTCAAATTTCCAATTTCGGAAATTATTGTTATCAATAATGTTTTAATTTTGTTTTTAGGAATATTCGCAGTTATATAAATAAGTGGCAATTATAGTCATTGTCTGGTTAATCCGTCCGTCCGTATATCCGATTCTAGATTGGAATGGTGATTATGTCCCATTTAGGATGGAGTCGTATTATTTCCAACTCTTGTAAACTCTTCAAAATCAAACTATTGTAAAACGAAATTTCTTACGGTATGGTAGAATCAATTAATTAAATAGAAATTTAGAGGGGAAAAAATAAATTAAAAAATAACACAATTTCATAAAAACCAGTTTCTTAGATTTCCTATTTTCAGAATAATTATTATCGATTACATTTTGAGTTTGTTTTTAAACAATGTATCAGGCATGCTAAATATAATTTCGAAACAATTAATATAAAAAAAAAATATTTATTTGTTTATTTATTTATTTTAATTATTTGTCAAATTTCCAATTTCGAAAATTACTATTATCGATTACGCTATGAGTTTGTTTTTAAAAAACGTATTAGGCATGCTAAATATAATTCCAAAATAAATAATACTAACATTATTTTTATTTATTTGTTCCTTTATATTTATTTCTCAATTATTTGTCAAATTTAAAATTTCGAAAATTGTTATAATCAATAGTGTTTTAAGTTTGTTTTAAGGAACATTTGCAATTATGTAAATACGTCGCAATTATAGTCATAGTCTGCTTCATCAGTATCTCCGCATATCCTCTGATAGGTAAGGATTCTAGGTTGCAATTATAATTATGCCCCATTTAGATGGAGTCATATTATTTCCAACTCTTGTAAACTCTTGAAAATTCAACTCTTGTAAAACGAAATTTCTTATGGCGTAGTAAAATCAATTAATTAAATAGAAATTTTGTGGGGAAAAAAAGTAAATTAAAAAATAACACACTCTTATAAAAACCCGTTGCTTAGATTTCCTATTTCCATTATTTTCCTATTTCCTATTACCTATTTCTAATTATTATTATGGATTACGTTTCGAGTTTATTTTTAAACAATGTATCAGGCATGGTAAATATAATATCAAAACAATTAATATCAATATTATTTTACATTTTAAAAATTATTTTAATTAAGGTATTTGTACCCTATATGGACAGGGCTCTCAATATGGACACCCCTAATATTTTAAAGGTAATAATTTTGATCGAGAGATGGCTAAACATTTTCGCGAAGAAAAACAGTTGAAAAGATAATTAAGTCTGGAAAGTGTAAAAAAGCGCGTTGTTCGCCATTTAGGAGGAAACTTGTTATTTCGAGATGTGCTGATCTTAATTTTTTGTAAGCTTAAATTCTTATTAGATATGGTAAAATTACATTAAATGTTGAAAAGTGGAGTATTTTAGAAAGCTAATAAAACATATTTTCGATTGCTATTGCATATTTTGCTTAAAATAATTTTCCTTATTCATTTGGTTCAAGATTTAGTAAAACTACGCCCGGTTCCCAATATGGACAGCTTATGTCCCCATCGACTACAACTGTAAGAAAGAAGAAAATTCAACGGTGCCAAGCAATAACTTGAAAAGTCATCAAAGTGGTAAAATCTTTGTTCAACAAGATGCTATTTGAACAATCCCCCCTAATCTTCCTCCAAAAACCCTTGCAGAAAAATAAAAAGAAGCCCCTTAAAGATGATTTTTTTTCTAAAATTGTTTTAGGTGCGTTCGTATTTTTATAAATAAATGGCACTTGTAGTCTTCGTTCAGTCCGTCTGTCCTTCTGCATATAACAGAGCAAATGCTACCCAACCAAATCGTTTGAAATTAAAACTATACAATAGTTGTATAATTTTGTCGAGTCATTTCAAATTTTATGAAAATCAGATGGATAGTTTAATTATAGGGACAATCAAAAATAATCCGTTACTTGACGGCCAATGGTAAAAAACATTTTCGAGTTCATTTTAATAACGTTACATTCTTTGGAATATAATGAAATCGATGTGCGCCTATTAAGCACACTAAAATATACATTTTATACAATATGCGGTGCAAAGAATATTTGCTATTTATTTACTGAGCCGCACAAAACTATTTCATTACATAATGGTATAGGGGGAAACATTGTTTAGGGGCGTTCTAATAATATTAAAATATTTCATATATTATGAAATTGTTATACGTTGCTAATGTTTACTACAAGTTACTTCCTGTATAATAGAAAGCAGGTAGTATTTACAGGGACACACAAAAGATTTCGGATATGTATATGCCAGTTACGCAAACCACGCTTTCTAATATATTTACTTATTTCTGATGCCCTTTATAAAGCAAAGGTAATATATTGAACACGGGAATTATTTTTGAAGAGATAATATTTTTCTATTAAGTGTACAGTTCTAAATGTATTACACATTTTCTTTCCATAATTTCAAATGTTTACCTTTTTAATTTCAGGCTTTATAAAAGGTAAATTTTAGGCTTTAAAATATTGCATGCATGAAAGAATTCATTAAGAGTTTTGTTTCCATCTTTTTTGGAAGAATTTTAAAATTGTATTGCAATATTATTCATATTTATTTAATTATTTTTCTTTGAAAGGGTACTAACACGTATGTATATATATTTAAACACGTGTTTCAACAAATTAATTGTATGACGATCTACTTTAAACTCAGTATAGATAATTACTAAGAGTTATTAAATTAAATTTGCTTTTTATAACTTAGATAAACGTCAATATTGTAATAATTTCGTTAATATATGTCAAACATGTTTTGTATGTGAACTTCCTAAAGTAAATATATTAAAACAACATATTAAAATTAACAATACATTTTTCCTCATTTTAAAATATCCTACACACTTAAAAAAATATATATATACTATAAATAAATTAAACAATTTTTCAAGACCACAATGAAAGACAAACTAACTTTCCTTTTCAATTATCTCAAACTTAAAAAGAATTAATAAAATTTTATTTATTTTAATATATATTTTTTAATATCATAAAAATATGTTAGCTTTTTATTGTTAAAGGAGAAAGAAAGAAAGAAAAATTTTATGGCGAGTTCTTTATAATACCTGTTATGGATGACGCCGTGATATTTGTAGGTTTGAATATCAATTTAACATCAAAACCGTTTAGAAAAAAAAATGGCAATTACTGGAATGAATTCATCATGAAACCATATCTAGACAACATGTAACAGTTCATTGAAAATAATACCACTGTAAGACAAGTTTACAACTACAACAATTAATTACTTCACTTTCTTAACAGAGCAGCTATTTCTAAACATCATTTATGGAACTTGTACTGTTTTGAAAGCAATATAGATATATTCCGAAAATTTGACGGAAAACTTACTGGATTTTTAAGGATTTGGAATTTTAAGATGTCAATTACGGAAATTGTACTGTTTTCTCGGAGAAATGAAACTATTCCGAAAATCTTTACGGAAAATTCTTTTATATTAACGGATTTTTTTTTTAACAGTGAACGTTTGACGTGCAATTTCCGACTTGTTAAAATTGTCATTATAAATAACAATTCAATATCCTGGAATTTTTTTAAATTATGTTTTAAATATATACTCAAAGGAAATAGATTATTCTTAAGCTGATTTATTGAAAAGTTTGTGAATGATTCAATTTAGAAATTATTAACGTTTTTCATGAATTTTCTGCGTTGTTTATCGTTGTACACCTGTAACTTTTAAAATAACATGTTAGTCTCTACAAAATAGTTTACCTCTTGAAACAACATTATTATATTTATTATGCTATACAAAAAATATATTTATATTTGTTTTAAATTTAAATAGATTTAAAATTTTTTGTCTGTAATTGTTTTTAAATAAAATAAAATAAACTAAAATTACTTATTTGTATTTTTATGTCGCATTTTTATGACTTTTTATCGAAAATAAATACTTTTAAACTTAAAATTTACAAAAATTTAAAGAATGCGTTCCGAAAACATAAAGACTCCTAGAGCATATTTCTATTCAAGAGTCGACATCATATGCTAATATAACCCATGAAGTTACATTAGCTTACCCGTGGCTTCTTTATAATTATCTCGTTTGCCTTTCAATATTTTTTAATGATTCTTTTAGCGTAAAATCTATCATCGATATGTAAAGTTGTACCTTGGATTTTTTTTGATTTTGGTATCTGTTTCATTCTGAGAACACCTTCAATTTTGGAATAAAAAAAGGGGTGGGGGGTTGGTTGTTTCAAAACTGAAAGTGCCTCAGAATAATACTGCAACCAAACTCAGAATAATAATTTAAAAAAAAACACTGTATTGTATTTTTTAGATTGTGGTTTAATTTCATTCTCAGTACCACTTTCAGTTTTGGGGGAAAAAAATGGTTGTATATGATCTTAAACTGAAAGTGCCCCAGAATGCATCTGAAACCAAATTCCAAAAAGTACAAAATCACATTGTTTTGTTATTTTCTAGACATTGCTACCTGTTTCATTCTGAGGACACTATTAATTTCGGAAAAAAAATGTTGGTTTCTTCAAAACTGAAAGTGCTTCACAATAATACCGTAACCAAAATTCAAAATTCAATAATACTGTAACCAAAATCTGAAAGTACAGAAATACAATGTTTCGTACTTTTTCGACTTTGTTTCATTCTAAAAACACTTTCATTTTCGAAAAAAGAAAAAAAAAATCATTACTTGAAAATTGAAAGTGCCTCAAAATGACCTTGAAAAGTAAGTCTAAAAAACTCAAAAATGTAATGTTTTGTACTTTCTAGACTTAGCTTTCATTCTGAAAATCGTTACAATTACAAAAAATTGGTTCGTTGCACGAAAATTGAAAACGAGGAAGAATGACTGTGCAACAAAAGTCTATAATGTACAAAAAGACAAATAATTGTATTTCAGTTTCATTCTGACGCTTTCAATTACGGAAAAAAAATTGGTTGGATACTCCGAAACGGAAACAGCTCCAGTATGAATTGGAAACTAAAATCGAAAAATACAAAAATACAAAGTATCTCGTTTTCTAAATTTTAATTCAAGTTTTATTCTGAAATACTTTAAATTTCGAAAAAATTAATTGGTTACACTAAAACTGTAAGTAATTAAGAATGACCCTACAACTAAATCGAAAAAATACAAAAATAAAATGTTTGTCAATGTCCTCCATTATTCGATTCAAAAATATTGAAATGAAAACGAGAAATATGATATCATACATTTAGATTTTCATAAGCATGTTACATGCGCATTACATTTAAATGGTCCATGCAAGTTCCAAATCATTGTCAACCACTTTTCAATTCCTATTAACATCATTTATAACATGAAAAGGACACGTTATTTGCCAATGTTCTTATCACTTAGACAGCCATTATTTATTTCCATGTATCATTGCGGGATCATCTCACCAAATCTATACGGTTGCTCTACAGCAGCTGAATTTATTTTGCAAGCAAAAAAAATGACACATCATTTTTTTTTTCATGAATGAGGACTTATATGTTTATAGTACACGCATTTACATTTTCATAGACATATTACTTGCACGTTACATTTAAATGGTCCATCCAAACTCCAAATCATTCTCAACCACTTTTCAACTCCTATTAACATCCCTTGTAACACGAAAAGAACACGTTATTTGTCAATATTCTTATCATTTATACAATCGTTATTTATTTCCACATATCTCCGCGAACCAAATCATCAAATATATGCGATTGCACTACGATAGCTGATTCCTTTCAGCAAGCAAATAAACGACGCATCAAAACAGAAATTTTATATGAATTATGACTTTTTACTCTTATATGCTTGCATTGCATATATTTATAATTTAATATGCATGTTACATGCACGTTACATTTAAATGGTCCTTCCAAACTCCAAATCATTCTCAACCACTTTTCAACTCCTATTAACATCACTTGTAACACGAAAAGGAAACGTTATTTGTCAATATTCTTATCATTCATACAATCATTATTTATTTCCACATATCTCCGCGAACCAACTCATCAAATATACGCGATTGCACTACGATAGCTGATTCCTTTCGGCAAGCAAATAAACGACGCATCAAAACAGAAATTTTATATGAATTATGACCTTTTTACTCTTATATGCTTGCATTGCATATATTTAGAATTTCATATGCATGTTACATGCACATTACATTTAAATGGTTCATCCAAACTCCAATTCATTCTCAATCACTTTTCAACTCTTATGAACATGATTCGCAACATGAAAATGACACGTTATTTTCCACTATTCCCATTCTTACACAGCCATTATTTATTTCCACATATTCTTGCCGATCCATCTCACCAAATATATACGGTTGCTTTACAACCGCTGATTCCTTTTGTCAACGAATAAGCAACAGATCAAAACGGAAGCTTTATGTGAATGCTGACATCGTGCACTTATATGTTCATATTACATACTTTTACATTTTCGTATACATATTACATGCACATTACATTTAAATGACCCATGTAAATTCCAAATCATTCTCAATTACTTTTCAACTCCTATCAACATCATTTGTAACATGAAGAGAACACGTTATTTGGCAATATTCTCATCAGTTAGACAACCAATATTTATTTCTAACTTTCTTCGTGGAATCATCTCCTCAAATGTATATGATTGCAGTACGACAGCTGATTCCATTTTTGAAGTAAATAAAAGACATGTCAGAATAGAAGAATATCCGCTTTATGTGCTTATACGTTTATATTATATATATACATTTACATTTTCGTATGCATGTTACATGCACATTACGTTTAAATGGTCCATGCAAACTACAAATCATTCTCAACCACTTTTCAACTCGTATTAACATCATTTCTATCATAAAAAGTACACATTAATTGCCAATATTCTTATCACTTAGACAATCGTTATTTATTTCAATATATACACGGGTAACCTTCTCACCAAATATATGCGGTTTGGAAAGCAAAGGACACATCAAAACAGAAGTTCTATGTCAATGAGGACTTTTACCCTTATATTTTTATAGTACATACATTTACATTTTCATACACGTTACATGCACGTTTCATTTAAATGGCCCATGCGAACTGCAAATCATTCTCAACCGCTTTTCAACTCCTATCAACGTAATTTGTAATATGAATAGGACACGTTATTTGCCAATATTCTCATCACTTAGACAACCATTATTTATTTCCACATATCCCCGTTGAACCATCTCACCAAATATTTACGGTTGTACTACAACAGCTGATTCCTTTCGGCAAGCAAGCAAACAACGCATCTAAATATAAGTTTTATATGAATGATGACTTTATACACTTATATGTTTATATTAAATACTGTTGCATGTTACATGTACATTACATTTAAATGACCCATGCAAACTCCATATCATTCTAGACCACTTTCAAATTCTCTTATTAACATCATTTGTAACATGAAAGGACACATTATTTGCCAATAATCTCATCACTTAGACAACCATTATTTATTTCCATACATTCCCGTGGAACCATCCCTATGAATTATGACTTTTTACCCTTACATTTTTATACCACATACGTTTACATTTTCATACACATGTTACATGCACAATACATTTAAATGACCCATGCAAACTATAAATCATTCTCAACCACTTTTCAACTCTTGTATCAACACAATCTGCAACATGAAAAGGACACATTATTTGCCAATATTCGCATCACTAAGACAACCACAATTCATTTCCATGTATCCTCGCGGAACCCTCTCAGCAAAGATATACGGTTGATCTAAAATTCTGAAGCTGATTCCCTTTTTAAAGCAAATAAACGACACATCAAAACATGACATATGAATGATGACTTTTTGTGCTTATCTCTTTCTATTACATACATTTAGATTTTCATATGCATGCTGCATTTAAATGGTGCATGCAAACTCCAAATCATTATCAACCACTTTTCAACTCCTATCAACATCATTTGTAACATGAAAAGGATACCTTATTTGCCAATATCCTCATCATTTAGACAATCATTATTTATTTCCACATATCCCCGTGAATTGTCTCACCAAATGTATACGGGTGCAACAACAATTGATTTTTTTAGCAAGCAAATGAACGACACTTCATAATGGAGCTTTATATGAATGATGATTTCATGCGTTTATATGTTTATAGCTTTACATACATTTACATTTTTAAGCATGTTACATGCACATTACATTTAAATGTCCATGCAAACTGCAAATCATTCTCAACCACTTTCCAACTTCTATCATCGTCATTTGTAACGTGAAATGGACACGTTATTTGCCGATATTCTCATCACTTAGACAACCATTATTTATTTTCCACATATCCCCGAGGAACCATCTCACCAAATATATACGGTTGCTCTACAACAGCTGACTCCTTTCGGCAAGCAAATGGAATGCATCAAAACGCATGCTTTATATGAATGATGACTTCATGCACTTATATGTTTATATTACATACATTTACAATTTCATATGTACGTTACATGCACATTGCATTTAAATGGTCCATCCGAACTCCAAATCATTCTCGACCACTTTTCAACTTCTATCATCGTCCTTTTTAACATGAAAAGGACACGTTATTTGCCAATATTCTCATCACTCAGATAACCATTATTTATTTTACACATATCCCCGCGGAACCATCTCATCAAATGTATACGGTTGCTCTACCACAGCTGATTTTTTTTTTTTTTTTTGGGAAAGCTAATAAACGACATGCTAATTGCTAATATTCTCACCATTTAGACAACCGTTATTTATTTCCACATATTCCCGCGGAACCATCTCACAAAATATATACGGTTGCTCTACAAACCTGATTCAATTCGGTAAGCAAATATAAATGACGGGTCAATCCATTTCAAGTGGTCCAGCACTGGTCGCTCGACTATTTTTAAAAAATCTGAAATTTTTTGTACAACAACCCTAACATGATGGAAGTTCAAAATGATCGTTATTTTAATTCTACTAATTTTTGTTTGTGCATGGTGGCTATCTTTGTTTCATCGTGTGGAGCGATTTTCTCAGATACTAGGATACACAAAATTGTAAATATCTCGTATTCTATTTTTCCAATTGAAATGGGGTTTGCAGCCTTTTGTTCAGAATAAAATAGGCTAAATACACAGTGTAAGAGAAATTTTGAAAAATAAATTTTTACAGGTGAAATTTTAGCACAAAATTTACGATTTTTCCCAAAATCTATCCGTTTGCAAGAGGAAAATTTTCATGCAAGGGAAACTGTCAACCTTACACAATTTTTTCTACAAATAAGTCAAAAGTGCGTGTACTCATACACCAAGTCCCAGATCTGGGAGTTAATTTCTCTTTGCGAAACAAATTCCGAAATTCGTCAAAAATTTCAAAAATCGCACTTTTTAGGCTTTGATATCTCTGGTGAGGCACGAGATAAAAATCTGAAATTTTGGCCTGTGATAGTATCATGTAGTAGCGTTATGTACAAAAAATTTCAAGAAGGAGATTTGACTACAAGCTGAGATATGACATGGAAAATATGTGAAAACAATACTACCAAACTATTGTAAACCTACTATGTAATTGTTCAACAAGACTGTCAACCTTGCACAATCTTTTCTACAAATAGGTCAAAAGTGCGTGTACTCATACACCAAGTCCCAGATCTTGGAAATGATTTCTCTTTGCGAAAAAAAATTCCGAAATTCATCGAAAATTTCAAAAATCGCACTTTTTAGGCTTTGATATCTCTAGTGGAGCACGAGATAAAAATCTGAAATTCTGGCCTTTGATAGTATTGTGTAGTAGTGTTATGTACAAAAAATTTCAAGAAGGAGATTTGACTAAAAGCTGAGATATGACATGGACAATATGTGAAAACAATACTGCCAAACTATTGTAACATACCATGTAATTGTTCATACCTTCAAAATTTTAAATTAATTATTTATGGTTCAAAGTTAAATGTTAGTTACAAATATCTTTTTCAAATGCTTCTGTGTGATTTAAACAATTCAGAATGTATGCTAAGCCAATACACTATTTGTCCAGATGAACAAATCTACTAGAAATACTATTGCAACAATTTTACTCGGAACACATTTCAGGAAAAGTAAATTACAGACAATGAATTGCAACTGATCGACTTGACATGGCTTCAGTTATTAAACCTAGAGAATTTCATTCAAGTTAACAAGGGATGACAAGACTTGGGGGGCTTCAAATAAAATTTTTAAAAAGAACAGCCTGATGGACTGACAACAGTAACTGGTCGAACTCATAACATCTCTCGTAAATATTATTAAGCTCTTTGTTGAGCATATATAGTATTTTGTAAATTAAATGCTTATTATTTAACTGTTTTCAACAAACGATATTTTCTGGGTAAATATTGTAATAAAAGAGACTAATCTCATTTCTCCTAATGTACTCGTAATAGCATTTCTTAACATTTCTTTAATCACCGTATCTCAGCTTGTAGTCAAATCTCCTTCTTGAAATTTTTTGTACATAACACTACTACATAGTACTATCAAAGGCCAGAATTTCAGATTTTTATCTCGTGCTCCACCAGAGATATCAAAGCCTAATAAGTGCGATTTTTGAAATTTTCGACGAATTTCGGAATTTTTTTCGGAAAGAGAAATCATTTCCCAGATATGGGACTTGGTGTATGAGTACACACACTTCTGACCAATTTGTAAAAAAAATTGTGCAAGGTTGACAGTCTTGTTGAACAATTACATAGTATTTTTACAATAGTTTGACAGTATTGTTTTCACATATTTTCCATGTCATATCTCAGCTTGTAGTCAAATCTCCTTCTTGAAATTTTTTGTGCATAACGCTACTATAAAATATTATCAAAGGCCAGAACTTCAGATTTTTATCTCGTGCCCCACCAGAGATATCAAAGCCTAAAAAGTGCGATTTTTGAAATTTTTGACGAATTTTGGAATTTTTTTCGCAAAGAGAAATTAACTCCCAGATCTGGGACTTGATGTATGAGTACACGTACTTTTGACCTATTTGTAGAAAAAATTGTGTAAGGTTGACAGTTGCTCTTGCATGAAAATTTTCCTCTTGCAAACGGATAGATTTTGGAAAAAATCGTACATTTTGTGCTAAAATTTCACCTGTAAAAATTTATTTTTCAACATTTTTCTATCACTGTATATTTAGCCTATTTTATTCTGAACAAAATGCTGCAAACCCCATTTCAATTGGGAAAATAGAAGACGAGATATTTACAATTTTGTGTATCCTAGTATCTGAGAAAATCGCTGCACACGATGAAACAAAGATGGCCGCCATGTACAAACAAAAAGTAGTAAAATTAAAAGAACAGTCATTTTGAACTTCCGTCATGTTAGGGTTGTACAAAAAATTTCAATTTTTTTAAAAATGGTCGAGCGACCAAAAAAATATTTTCTGGACCACTTGAAATGGATTGACCCTGACACATCAAAACAGAAGTTTTATATGAATGATGACTTTTTACGATTATATGTTTATGTTACATACATTTTGATTTTGAAATGCATGTTATATCCACATTACATTTTAATGGCAGTGCAAACTCCAAATCATTCTCAACCACTTTTCAACTCCTATTAACATTATTTGTAACATGAAGAGAACACTCATTTGCGAATATTCTCATTTCTTAGACAACCATTATTTATTTCCGCACATCCATGCGGAACCTTCTCACCAAATGTATGCTGTTTGGAAAGCAAATAAACGGTACATCAAACAGAAGTTATATATGAATGATGACTTTTTGCTCTTATGTCTTTATATTACATGCATTTAGATTTTCATATGCATGTTACATGCACATTACATTTAAATGACCCATCCAAATTCTAAATCATTCTCAACCACTTTTCAACTCCTATCAACATCATTTGTAACATGAAAAGGACACGTTATTTGCCAATATTCTCATCACTTAGACAACCATTATTTATTTCCACATATCCCCGCGGAACCATCTCACCAAATATATACGGTTGCTCTACAACAGCTGATTCCTTTCGGC
This sequence comes from Maratus speculifer, assembly GCA_964019185.1. NCBI lineage: Eukaryota > Metazoa > Arthropoda > Arachnida > Araneae > Salticidae > Maratus > Maratus speculifer. The sequence continues at coordinate 88,173,779 of OZ025300.1, read as the reverse complement.
AAGCAAGCAAACAACACAGCACAAAACAACTCGTATATGAATGATGACACAAGTTGATGATGCCTGCTTTTTTCCCCCGAGTGGCAAATCAATTTAAGCCTAAACAGTGAAAGTAGGGCCATTTCTTAAATTCGGAGTGAGTAATCAAAAAGAGTAGGGGGTGGAGTGTCTACATGGATGTGGTTTTATATAGATGTGTGTATCTGCAGAGCGACAAAGATTTTTCGTACTGCGATAGAAGTGGGAGAATGTAGCGGCCAAAAGACTGATGAACATTTTTGATGGAAGAGTTTTTTTGAAGTGCCTGCTGCTTTTCTTTTCTAGTCTGAGCTGTCATATTTAAGTGCTGTTGGAATCGAGCGATTCACTATATTTGGCGATAGACACTGATAAACTTACTAATTTAAGTGAAAAAAATGCACAGTTTATGTTAAAGAATAAAACATCTTCTATAATTGTTTCATAAACAATACATTGGAAATTAATGAGCTGCTTTAGTCAAGCGAAAACACCCGTTTGTTAATGCTAATCTGAATCCTATGGACGAAATTTATAAAGCCATCTTTGTTTCAATTAAATACTTTTGAATGACTTTTTTCTTATTGGAAAGATAGCTGAGATTGGTCTGTACAAAATCCGTTTTTAACTTTTTAACTTTTTAACTTTTTCGATTTTTTTTTTTTTTTTTTTTTTTTGGTGTTTTTATTTTTGAAACCAGTTTTTTAAATCAAAGTGTCTTTGTTAAAAAATCTGTAAACCAAATCAAAAAAGTAAAAAGCGGTCTTTGTACAGATATATTTCAGCTATTTAATGAAAGAAAAAAAATCATTCCAAATTATTGTAATGCAACCGAGATATTTTTATAAACTTCTTCCATAGCATCAGCACTAGCGAATGGTCTTTTCGCTTGATTAAAATTGTTTCTTAACATATAGCAATGGATTAAAGCTAATGCATTTTTTTTAAATTTGATATTTAAATATTTTCTTTAAGGGCTATCGTCATATTAAAGTAAGTAAAAACTTATTTTTCTTTTTCGATCAATAATCATTAAATTTGGCATAATAAAAGAATTTTATACCCTTCAGCTTTTTTAAATATAAATTTCCCCGACTTTTTGTTCGAGCAAATTTTCCTGATCAGTGTGTCGCGACTCACGTGTGTTGCATAAAAATGTAGTAGGCTGATCGCAATTTATTAGAAATATTAGGCTCTTTTTTTAATATTATTACTAAGAAAGTGCATATCTCAATTCCTTTAAATATAGTCTATTAAAACCTTTGAATAGGACCCATTTCATTAAACCGTCAGCACACGTGTCTACATTTGTAGTATTAGAAAACGTGTGTGGGGTAAATCTCATCCCTTTTGTCTCCTATTATATTATTGGCTAAATGCGTTTTAAAAACAAAAATACTGCATGGTATTGTAAAATACAATAGCACTATTTTTCTTTTTTGGAAAAGCATCGTACTTTTTGTATTTATTTTCAGATTTTATTACAGTACTGTAAAAATCACGTTTTTTCCTAGAAAATATGCAAACAATTTATTTTATACTTTAAAACATGAATTATTTCACAAAATGGATTTTAATCACATCTAATAACCAATTATTTTCCTATAAAACATGCAGTTAAGGCTAAATTTTGCAATAAATTCAAAATAAAATTGCAAAATAATGTTTTTGCTAACAGAAAATGTGCAGTGATGCAAACCAAATGAGGAGTATTTCATAGGATCTGAAATCTGAAAAAAATAAAATTACATTCTAAATAACAATTTGATTTAAGTCGAAAATAAAATTTGCAATTACAAACACTCTATTATGCTATTTACCCCGAAAACACCATTTCTGGCGTAATTAGGTCATGCAGATTATTAACCTACGTTTCGTCTGTTACAAAATGTAACCATTTTTTCTTCAAAACAATCTTTTTCTGAATTTAAATCAACAGCTACATTTCAATATTCCGAAATTTTTTTACACAGGACTTTTTTAACTAAAATATTCGCACTTTAACGGACAACGTTTTGTTGTGTGTGTGTGTTCGTGGAAAACAGCTATTACTTCTATAGGAACAAACATACATTTTTACTCCAAAATAATCTGCACATGTAGAATAACAGCCAGACGTCATAATTAGCATGACCATTTTTTTATCTGATACAGATTGCTCCTGAAATGTCCTTGATCCTAACCACTCCTACCCCCCCCCCCCCTAAATTAATTATAAAGCGTCGTCGTTAGTAATGTTAACTAACTTCAGTATTAAGTTGAACAGTTATGTTTATAGCTGTGTTAGTTAGTTTACCTCTATGCTGGACTTGTTTCGAGTGAAGAGGTTATTATTTTTTTTAACCCAACCTCACTGACAAGCCCGTGTTAATGCGTTCACTCGCTCCAGGTTTCACTGCAATACAAGCAATATTTAAAGTAATATAAATCTAATTATTTAATGGATTTTTAATTCGTTGTTCAATGATTAGTACTCTCGAGGTTTAGATTTATATTCGTGATCACGTTTTTTATATAATGTTCAATAATTCAGCATTTTTTAGCATTTAAAACTAAATACAGAGAAAACAACTTTATAATTTTGCGTTTTTGGAAGACTGTCAGAGGATTTTAAGTGACATGTCGGGTAAATAGGGGAATAACGATAGCAACAGACTTAGTAAAAATAAAAACAATTTTTTCAAAGAACCTATCACTTGTAGATATTGTACTACCGATTAAGATCAAATAATCAAAACGTATTTACTCATTAAATAAAATTTGATTATTCCTGTAAATAATGTTTTTTTCCGCAGTTTTGATATTTGTTATAACTTTATTCTACATGATCCGACTGGTTTAATACCCCCAATTATTTTTTAAAAATCTACACATTGATAACATAATGTAAATAGTTTTTCTTTTACTTTAAACGTATTAAAAATGTGTTAAGAAGTAGTTAAAATTTGTAGTTTACTATCTTTTTATGTAACTCATTTTTTTAATGTTGATTTATAAATGGAAGCATGAATGGTATTCCATAATACCCGAATTCCCTTTAATAGAATATTTTTAATTTGAATGGAATACGCTCTTCTAACGCATAGACGTTGTTAAACAAAAAAAAATGGGTAAGTCTGATCGCTAAGCGCACAGAGGAGTTTCGTTTAATTTTATCTTCAAAACTCTTCATCCTTTTATTAATTAACCAAATTGTTAATTTATGATTATTAACACCGTACATAGATGGCAACACCAGTAAATTTAATTTTAAAATAATTATAAAATGAACTCCTAAAACGGCTAAAAAATGATAATTTTCTTTTAATTAAATTCATTGGACAATTTACCCTTTATATATAACAGATGTAAATTCTCCAATTTTTTTTAACCCTTTATCTACCGACGATACTTATAAGTACTATTAAAATTACTTATTATAAAATTCTTTTAATGCGTCAATTAGTTGTAATACTGTATAGAATGAGTTACAGATACATTACTTTATTTTGCTTTAAAAGCATGATTAGTTACACAAAACAAAAATATTTTTAAAAGGATGATTTCTTTTGCCTCTGTATCTTTTCAGCTTTCTTGGCGCTGAGGGAGGGGGATGGGGATTTTTGAATTCGGAAATATATCTATATTTGTATTGTAAGAACATCATATTTGTACATTTTATAATTCTACAAAATACTAAGAATACTAAGAATTTAAATTAAAAATACTAAGAATTTAAAATAAAAGATTAGAATGTAAAATTTTCATGAATTCATAATTCAGTAGATAAAGGGTTAAATATGAAAAATTGAAAAATTGAACATCTGCCGACATTCTTCAAACTCTTGACCTTTCGTTTAGAAATAACACATTCTACACTCTCTACAAACAAATTTCACAGGACTATACCGAGATCACTAAAAGATAGTCGAAATTAAGATTGAGTTTTTAAATCGCAAAAATGGCGGGATCTTATTAATTTATTTAATTAAAATAACAACTTTTTCAAAATTGTATGATTTTGGGTATGACAGATTTTTTTAGCTCTATTAAAAAAAAAAAAAAAAAAAAAAAAAAAAAATTGTAATTTAACAAATTACAACGACTATTTGGAAAATAATATTTCCAAAGACTTTAATTTTAGACACATAAATGATTTCTACATTTAAAAAAAAATAACAATAACATCATTTTTATGATGATAAAGACATAGCTTACACAATAACAGAGTCATGTTAATATTCCTGGACATTTAGTGTCACGTTACTATTTCTGGACCAATCATAAACATACATTAAAAGAAATTTCAGTTTAATAATTTTTGGTACTGCAAATTAAAAAAATTCTGACCATTGCACATTTTCAATTTTTACACCATCATATATAAAAAAAAAAAAAAAAAAAAAAAAAAAAAAATTACTTTTTAATGCAACTTGTTTGAAACCTGTATCTAAATTTGTTTTTGATTTATAAATTTTTTTGTAGATTTTAATACTTTTTTTTTTGTCATTGCGTCAACAGAATTATTTCATTTCTAGACATTAAGCATGGATCAATCAGAAAGCCAATAAAATAAAATAAGTTATAAGTTGCGGAATTCAACGAATAAAAAGATTCCATACGCTTCAGATTTCCCAACTCTCTACCGAGAACAACAACTATTTTCCAAATAGTTAAAAACAAGCATATAATTTAAATAGTTTACTAGCACGAGCGCATGTTGGATAGACAAAAAAATAAGAATTTAAGAGTCTCCTGAGAAAGAAAGAAACCTTAAAAAGAAAACAAAACACTTGATGCTCATTTATAAAAGTTATAACCTTTGTATAGTTAAGAAATAACCATTAATTATTTAATTTGCTCTTCATTTTAACGACATGGCTAATTAATATTAATGAATACCTACCATTTTTGATTACTATAAAACAATAAACTATAAATTTTGTATTGTTATTTATGTTTTCTTTTATTTTAAACTTATATATGCACACATATACAAAGATATATGTATGCATATTTGTAGGAATCTGTTTCCATATACATAAAATTAATTAATAATTTTATATAAATATGTATCCATATATTATAAGTACTTTTATAAATATAACCAAAGTAATTCAGATATTACCATTTTACATTTATTTTTAAAAGAATTCGTTTGCGGTTCTGTTTCGGTCAAACAATAATTGCAATCATACACTAAAATCAGTATAATTATCTTTAGGAACGTTAAGTACTTTATGTTGCCTAATAGGAGTGGTAAGAAGCGCAATTTTAGCAAAAATTCTCATTGTGATTATTGTGATTACTTGCGTACATGTGATTATTTCGTTTACATATTGATAGCGAAACGCCGTTCCTGAAATCTACCTTTCATGCCACGCAGTTTGTCAAATGCCCACAGATACGTAATATGTTGTACTGAAATGAGTTCCATAAGAGAAAAAATCTTAATCAGTACTTAAAAAATAGATGCTAGAAATGGGAAATTTGTCTACTGAGTATTAACAAAATTACTGTCGTTTACGATTTTCGTCAGTTAAGAGGCTACTTCACTCAAATGAAAAGACCCGTTCGCTAATGCTAATCCTATGGGAGAAATTTATAAAAATAGCTCGGTTGCATTTCAATATTTTTAGATGATTCTTTTTGCATTGGATAACTCAGATTGATCTGAATGGAGGTCGTTTTTTAGTTTTTCGATTTTGGTTGCAGATATTTTTTATGGGGTTGCTTTCGCTTTCCAAACCGGTTCCAAAAATGAAAGCGTCCTTGTAAAAAATAACTGTAAACAAAATGAAAAAAGTAACTAACGTCATGCATACAGATCGATCTCAGATATCCAAAGCCAACAAATCATTTAAAAATATTGAAATGCAACCGAGATATCTGTATAAAATTCTTCCATAGGATTAGCATTAGTGAATGGGTCTTTTCATTTGACTGAAGTAGCCCCTTAACTGCATTCTTGGAAGAGGAAAACATACAAAACGTTCTTCATATTATATCATATATGATGTTGACTGAGACACACCAAACCTCCGAGCAATACATCAGATATTATTAATTGGGTGTTCACGAGCGGTACGATGGCTACATCAACTAGGACAGTTCAGAATCATTCAACTGCTGTTTCTAGCGTTCATGTTTCTGCCAAATGATTTAGCTTTGCCCAGTTATCGATGTACACAAGTAAACGTTCGTTACTTGGAGATTTTGAATTGCAATCAGGCTTAAGCTGCTATTAGTTTCACGGACTTTTAGGCGAGACAAACTTTTCAGACGATTTTAACTCCAACATTTTCCCGTTCAAATAAAGAAAAAGGTTACTTTTGTCTTTGAAAAAATTGGAGAAAAAGCCGAAAAACCAGTTTCTACTAGTGCCAGGCGTTAATATTTATCGCCTACTCGTATCAATCGCTTATCTCTGATTCGTTGAAACGTTCGATGTTGGATGAAAAATCTAACCTAGGCCAGACTTTTTTGAACTTGTGGGAAAAAGTTGGGGAGACATTGCAGTTTGCTATTACACTGGATGTTGGGAGGATATTTCGCAATAAGTTGGAAGAAATCCAGTGTTGGCTCAAAAGTCTTACGGAATGTTGGTGTATCTAATAGCGGCTTCATTCAGATTGAGAAGCAGAAATCAATAGCAGCAACATTTGTTGATGCTCAATTCCATTGAATGCTAACAAAAATGCGGTTTGAATGGGAAAAAACAACCCAATGCGAATGAGCCTCTCAGCTGCCCAATTGCTTTCACTTGCAGCGCCATATAAGGAAAGCCAAAATAAGGTTATTACTGGCAAAACGAACTCTTTTATACTGATCGTAAATATGCTCCTTGATACACAAAAGAACACAGGTAATATGAATGGTTTACGAGTAATTCATCTATCACCTGTTTGTACTCACTTGCGCTACAAATAATCTATGCTGTGAAGATAATTCCGGCAATGATCGGTAAGGAAAAGTATAGTAGAGGTAGAGTGAATGACGGGAATGCTTGTTTTTAAATGTGCCTTTTCCTTATGTTAGATGCATAGTAGCTAATTGAAGAAACGTATGCCAGTTTACGTTACTTATCTGAAGTGAACTTATTGAATGATGACCGGTTTCAGCCGTCGGACAGTTTTGCACATGAAAAGAAGTGAAGGACAAATAGCAACTACGTACACTCCAATTGCTCGGAAGCTCGTCTCACGAATAGCCAATCACAGTGAACCAGCGAAATATCTTTGCAAAAATTCGGCACCAGCAAAGCAAAAATCTTTCTCTGTGTTTCGAACTTGAGATTCATGATGTATGAGTGGACATTTTTGTTCTTAGTTGCGCTTTCTCACAGTGTTTAACTATTTTAAGTTTATTTTTGTGAGGGATGTTTTTAAATTTTTTTTTTCAAACTTACTAAAGAAAAAGAAAATATTGTTTATTAAGTTTGAAAGTCAATTGCAGGGAAAAAATATCTATACCCTTGCATTTGCAATACACCCTTGTAAATAATATGTAACACATATGACACCAATAATATATGACACCAATGTGGCACATCAATGCGAAAAGTAATGTTACATAAAATTTCCAAAGCTAATAGAAACATTTATTTGTACTAGGATTTGAAAATTACCTTAAACTCGGAAAGCCTGTTATTAAATTAAGCAAAGTTTCTAGTCTGAAAAAATGGTAGACTGTTAAAAAAAAAATAATAATAATTCTTAAATCGGCGACATCTAGCTCTATTGAATAGAAATTTCTGCTCGTGTATAACTTGTAAGCAAACTGCAAACTTCAACATAATCCATGTTCTATACTCATTTTTTTCTTTTAGTGTCCCCATATAAAATGATCAGTCAAGTGAATAAGCTTTATCAACTTCTTCAGTGCCACCTTGGCGCCCAAACAGGCATATTTTCTCCAGTAACCCTTTCATCTGGGAAGGTACCCGATGAAAACAACTGTAACTCGAGGAGAAAGTAGGCGGGGGTAACCATTTATCAAATTCCAGAGCCCACCCCCCTCAAATTCTTTCGCCCCTTTTTCTGCCCCTCACAGCATGTAGTGGGCAGCATGACGTCACCATTGGCCGCTTGTTTCTGAGCCGAGGGCAGCCATAAATCTCGAACCTCAACCCCTGGCTAGCTATTTTTTATTCGGCCTTTTTTTTTCATTCTCCTATTTTTTTCTTTTTTTGCTAGCCATCTCTCCAGAAGAAATCTGTGAAAAGGATTGCCAGATCTCTAGAAATATATATCAAAGAGTGTTTTTCATTTTGGATTTCTCCAGAATGAAATTTAGATGTGAGGTTTTCAGTTTGGCTGCAGAGAGGAAAAGTAGCCAGAATAGAAAAAATACTGATAAAAATCGTATTCTTTAGTATGATGGGGAATTGAAATCTCGAAAATTGTTTCGCTATGCTTAGGGAATTAATATGATTTGAAGTATATGCTTAAAAATCTGTTTCTTTCTCTTTTAAAGAAAAAAAAAAAAAAAGAAGTAGAATACCACTTGAGAAAAATAGAAACTCCGCATTATATATAACTGTCATACATTCAAAAGTCCATTTGTTGAAGAAAAAAATAAAAACAGATAAAGTTTTGTGACTTTAGGGTCTTCATCCGACTATACACATTTTTTTTCTTTCTAATACTAAACTGATAAGCTTTGAATGCTTCTGTATTTTTTAAATTGCTCCTCGGGAAAATTAAAATTTTTGATTGAACAGTAAGCTGATGGTCGATTCCCTCAATTTTTAGATAATTATCGATTCCTAACTATTCACCTCCGTTATCCATGCGCGTAGCCAGGGGGGGTGCCCTGGGTGCCCGGGCATCCCCCCGCTCGCGCAGATCCAAGATTTATTATTTTTTTTAAATCAAAATTTAGAAAAGAAAAAAGAAGAAAAATTTAAGCAAAGTTAGTTCAATTAGTTAATCAAAACTAACAGTCTATGTTTTGAAGTGTGATAAAAGAAGAGACCTTGATTCTTTCTTTTTTTCTTTTTAAAAAAATTATTTTATTCACCTTTTTTAAAACTAGAATATTTACTAGAATCTGTAATCACAGTAAATCGAAAAAATTGGTTTTATAATCCCAGTTTGATGTCGTTTCTTTATGGAATTTTTTTAACACCTGTCTATTGCATGCATATTTCCATAAAAAAATAGAGTAAATTCTCGACAAGGATGGAAACTACTATTTATATCTTTGCTTTTGTTATCTATAGTCTAGATAGGAGCAAAAAAAAAAAAAAAAGAAAGGAAATACAGATGTGAAACGATAATTCCACCATGTGATTAGCCTGGAGAACGGAGGGGGTGGAAGGTTGTACAAATTAGAGATGAGACAGGCTCAGCCCCAGCACGACAGCCCGAGTCCAAACCCCGGTCCGAAGCGGGCACGGGCTCTATTTTCATTTTAGTGCTCGGGCCCAGGGGGGGGGGGGGGGCTCGGGCTCATTCTTTCTGAGAATTAAAAAAGATTTATGTGTAGAAGAGATTCAACGAACTACTATTTTCCTTTTAAAATTATTTATTCTTTTTCAAGTCATTTCAGTGTTATTTTGATCAAAACGAAAAAAAAATAAAAACATTTTTTTTTATGTTTCAATAGTTGATTGTTGCTTCAAAAGAAAATTTGTGATGTATGGAGATTTATGTCTACTGCATTTTCGTCGACGATTAATTGATAAGGCGCCTATTAAAATAATCAGAAATAATAAATTAGCTTCTGGTTGGATTTTCGTTTAAGGGAGAAGATATTTTTTAATTCGATCGTTTATTTATTTATTTTGTTAGAGAATGATTTCTTCGTTTTTGATGCAGACTAGATGCTTGAGGTTTGCAAATTATTTGATTGTGCACGAATCATAATCGTTCTTCATATGACAACAGCATTGTGATTTTTTTCCGTTTGTCATCATGAATTTCGCTTATGCTGATTTCCCTTCGTAAGTAAACATATTTTACATGTTATTCCTATAGAAAACATTCGATTAATGTTTCTTCTTTTCCCATAAAAACAACGGAACTTTAAGATAACTGTATCAATGTTTTAATTTGCGTTGATTTTAAGGTTCCCGTCAGTCATGGGGAATTGTTAGGAGAAATGAATTGATTGTAGATAAATGCACAGGGGATGTAGTGAAGGGTATACTGGGGTATACCTTATGGATTTTTTTAGGGAACACCGTATAACCCCCTGTTTCTCATGAAACCCATAGGATGTACTCTCTAGAATATATTCTGTGCTTGGAGCATATACCCTCTGCGTCGATCGTGTAACCTGTGGTTTTTTTACGACTACACCCCTGAAGATGTACACTTTTTATAGGAAATTGAAAACGTTTTTTGATTCTTCAGCATACAAATAGTAATTTCTATAAACTCTATCCATGTATTCATTACACTTCTTTAATATGTCCATCAAATTTTCTTCTTAAAGGACAAGAAATATGGGAATCATTTTAGGTATGAAGGATATTTTTATTTGATAGCAAATTGCTCTTTTCATAAGCTTGAATTTAAATTTTTATTTTACAGTAAATTTTATAAGAAAATTTTAAAAATGGGATATCACATTTGAAACAATTTTAAAATATCATTAAATCTTTTATTTATTTATTTTTGTATACTTTTTGTATCGGGCTTGGATCAATGGCGGATCTAAGGGGGGGGGGGGCGATGGGGCGATCGCTCCCCCTTGGGCCCATAAATTTTTTCAAACCAACATGAGAGATCTTCATGGAATAGGACTTAGGCTGAAGGCCAATGTCGGCGCGGCCAATTCATGAATCATGCAGTGGCGGATCTAAGGTTGGGGGGGGGGGGGAGATAGCGAAGGGGCGCTCACACACCCTAGGGTTGGGCTGGGTCAGATTTTCTGAGTTTTAGAGCTGGGCATTATCCTGATCTTTATTTTTTCTGATGATTTGGGTCGGGCCAGACTTGTTTTTCTTCCATGTCGAGCCCTGCCTGGAGTCATTCTTCCTAAATGTCTGTATTAGAGAAGAGACAATGATCGGACCCGGACTCATTTTTTCTGAAACCTATCAATTTTATTTATCAATGAATAGAAAATATTAAAAGAACTTGCCTACCCCCCCCCCCCCCTTAAACATTACTTGTTCCTTTTCAAATCACTATATTGACATTTTGATTAGAATGAAGGGGAAGCAGAAATTGTGTTTTTTTCTATTTTAGCTTTAGAATGCTATTTTAAAAGTAAATTATTAGTCACTTCTACAAACCTATTTTAGCCATTTCCGACGATGTTCTGGCGCCAACAAAAAAGCGGGAATAATGAATTTGTCTGTAGTTTGGTTTTTGTCTGTAGCAGAGGTTATTTTGTAATAGGGTTGTTTATTATCATTATTATTTAGACAATTAATGCGAAGAGGATATTTTCTTCCAATTTTAGCTTGCTTTTGGCGCATAATTTAGATTACTATTGTACACAGCGTACACAGGTCGTAATCGCTTTTCATATGGAAATAATTTTAGTGATTGTTGCTTTTTTGTGAATTCTGATGATGCTGAAGCTGTTACTCTGCAATTTACGAAGTCACTTTTGGTCGTAAGTAAGTTTAATTTCTATATTATTCCGATAGAAAGCAATTGAGCAGTGTTTTCTTTATTCCTATAAAAGCATCGTAATTTAAAACTTTTAATTTAATGTTATTGTCTGGGTCACGCCTATCCCAAAAGATTGTTATGAGGAATGAAATGGTTATAGTTAAAAATGTGCACTTTTTATAGAAAATTGATAAATGTTCGATTTGACAAATAATCGATAATAATTTCTACAAGTTCCATGCATTTATTCATGAAACAGACTTCGTTAACATGTCCATAATATTTTCTTATTAAAGGAGACAAAATATGAGACTTTTTTATGTATAAAGTACAATTTTATTTTATACCAAACTTTATTTTATATACTATTTTTTACCAAACAATTCGTGCAGTTCTTCACTCCGAGCCCAATTCGGGCTGGTATCTTATTTATTATTCGTAAAAAATATATTTATGTTGCACATTTGTTTATCGAAATCTTAAGAAATGCATTTTTAAAAATTTAATTTGCTTCGTATTGTACAGCTTTACTATTATGATTTATATTATAAGTAGAAGTTAACCCGACTCGCAGCAAAAAAGAAGTCATCCGGACCCAAACACAACCCACAGCAAAAGAGGTTACCCTGACCCACTGCTAAAAGCATAAGTCAAATGGACCCAAATGCGAACCACAGAAAAAGTATTTGTTTACAGCTTGGTGCGAAAGGGTGGGGGCGGTCGCCCTGGGTCCGGAAATTTAAACGACGTCAAATTTATACTACCAACGACATTTTTGACTGTCACAAGAAAAGTAGTCTGGGGGGGGGGGGGGGGCAAGCTGAAATTTTGTTCAGGCGCAGTTTTCTGTTCACATGCCTCTGATTAGTTAACACGACCAGCAGAAAAATGTAGAAACCAAATGGGCCCAAACTCGACCTGCTTGAAAAAAAAGTCGACCGGACCCAAACCCGACCCGCAGAAAATATAGAAGTTAACCGGACCCAAACCCGACCCGTAGTGAAAATATTAGCCCTGACCCGCGCATAGGATGCGAGTCTCCCAATTTTTAAAATCGCCCCCCCCCCCCTCTTGAGGACTCTCCAGATCCGCCCTTGGCTCGGATGGTCTCGTGCTCCGATGTACTAAAAATCTTTCGGCCGCGGGTTTCAAAAATCGAGCCCGAACTCATCTCTAGTACAAATCTGTGCTTCCTCTGAAAATAAGAAATGATGCTACGCAAAATTCAAATATGGAGGTTGGTTCGTTGTTTTGCTAAATTTCGTTTTTTGGGATCATATTTTGACATTCGTACGGGCTCATTTTTTTTAACGGGAAAATTTTATTTATTCAAGAGTAGAAAATATAAGAACTATTTTTCACTTTAAATTGCGTAATGCAAGTTTTTTCAATGCTACTTTGATCAAAATGACGGGGGGAACTAAAGTCGTGCTTATTTATTTTAGTATTTTAATGCTGTTTGAAATGAAAACTTGTGATAATTACAGATTTATGTTTACGGATATCTTTATTTTATATCTATCATGTTTTATTTATGTTTATACATCTTTTTCTTATCCATTAGCAGCGTCGTGCGAAAGGGGGAGCGTAGGGGGCAGCTGCCCCGGCGTAGAATTTTATGGGGTGCCAAATTTATACTACCAACGTCATTTTTGGCTGTTACAAGAAAAAGTTGGGTGGAGGGGGGCGCCAAATTGTAACTTTGTTCCGGGAGCAGTTTTCTCTTCGCACGCCCCTGTCCATTAGATTTAGTTTTAAGCAATTTCTCATCCTTCTTCACGCAATGAAAGATTGCGTTTGGGTCCTTTTTAAAAGAAGTTCCACACAATTATACCTTCCGCAAAAAACCTGTCTAAAACGGAAATTTGATAGGTTTTATGGGGTTCCGTTTTATTAGGTTTTATTACATAAGATATTGTTTGTACCCAACATGTTCAGGTTAAAAAATTTGGGCACCCCCCCGTTCAAGAGGCTGGCTACGCCTATGGTTATCGGAACGGATAGCTTGTATCTTCCTGCCAAATTTACTCGTGGTCATAGCTACATATTCTTTGAACTTTGGGAAAAGTTCATCTTTAGTTCTCAATAGGTACGTGATAGTAAAACGGCTAAAATCATCTATAAAGGTCAAAAAATAGTATTTTCCGCCAACCGTCGCTGTTTGCATCGGCCCATACAGATCAGAATGCACTAATTCTGTGGGCTCTGTAGCTCGAAAGTTAGCGGCTTTTGGGTATGGATCACTAGTGAGTTTAGAGATGATGCAAGTTTCGCATATATCGCCGTGCTTACAATTGTCAATTTTAAGTCAAAATTTTAAGTCAATTTTGTTGATTAACGCCATATCATTATGTACTAATTCCTTAACACTAGAACCGCCATTAGGGGTCAATATGACCCCTGCCAGATTGATAGCAGTCGATTCGAACCAGAGTTTTCTTCATAAGATATGCTAAATATATGCAGCACAAAAGCAGACCTATTAAATAAGTTAAATAGTTCAAAATTAAAATTCTGGTGCGAAACACTTTTTATAAAACTTTAGTAAAAATACCCGGCTGTTTTAGTGTTAATATGATTAATAGGGTGGTCCTTAAAAATGAACTTTTAAAATTTGTATGGGGCACCCCTTTATTTTGTTCTATGTATAAAAAAAGACCTCCAGAAAAATTTCAGAATTTTAAAACAAATTTTAAGGGTTGCTATCAAGGTTTGAATATTTTAAAAACTAGAAAATTTGACATATTTTTAGTCTAATTTTTAAGTTATTAATACATATCTATAGTCATCGGGAAATTGAGTCATAGTATGACATCAGGCTGTATGAACTGTCGAATGCATCAATTTTTATCCAAAATTCATGCTGAGTTTTAAAAATTTTAAGCGATTTTTAATTATATTCGAGTTTTTATGCGTTTTTTAATGGGCGAGAGCAACGCCGACGGGTCAGCTATTTAACATAAAACAGTGCTTAAATCAATTTAAGAAATAATAAAAATAAGAAAAGAATATTAATTCAGCTTTAATTTTAATAAAAGATGATGTAATAAATAAATTCCTTCAGACATATTTGAAGAAAAAGCAATTTTCAAAGAAAATTTCAAATGATAATGAAACTTGTTCCAATCAGAAAGAAGTAACTTCATGTCTCACTCTTGATCCACCCTCTGAAAAAAGAGGTAGAATGAACATTTTGCACAATATCGTTGCTGCAAGCTTTGATGCAGCAAAGTTAAGTGATAAAAAGTTAGCTATTGTTTTGACTACAGCACTAAAACTTGTGGGTTGTGATCCTGCCAATTATAATGTTAACAAATCGTCTATTCGGCATCTTAGAATAAAAAGCCGAACAAGGAGAACCGAAAAAAAAGGAAAAAAAAGAGTTTTCAGCAAGTCTTCCGTTGACTGTCCACTGGGATAGCAAAATTTTAGAAGACATTTCAGATCAGAAACTGTTGATAGATTACCAATTAACTGTTTTTGATAAAAGTATTGACCAATTACTTGCAGTTCCAAAACTTCTGTCAGGAACAGGTGAAGCAATATCTTATGCTGTTAAGAAAACTTTGGAATCATGCAGAATTACACAGCAAGTAAAATCTACGTGTTTTGATACAATCTATCTAAATTCCGGGTTATCAAGAAGAACTTGTGTTTATTTGGAACAGAAAATGAAGAAATAAATGCTTTGATAGCTTGTCGTCATCACATCCTGGAGATTATGCTGGAGGCAGTTCTTGTTAAGTCACTCGGAGTTCCAAACGGATCAGACATACTCTTACTTAAACGATTTAAAATTTAGTGGAACTCTATTAATCATGAATAATTTCAGACTTCCGTAACTGATAAATTTATCAATGAAAAAGCAACAGAAAAGGCATCAGAAATCACAGAGTTTACAAAAAGTACATTTAATGATTTTCAACCAAGGAAAGATTGAAAAGAACTGTTAAAGCATGCCATCATTTTCATAGGAGAAGTACCCCAAAGAGGTATTCACTTTAGAGCCCCTAGTGGCATGCTGAATGGCAAAGACCATATACTCGCTCATGATTTATTTATTTAGAGATCAGTTCAAACTCTCTAAGCACAAAAAATCAGAGTTCGTCAAGTTTGCCTGTTTGTGGGAAAAATCTACATTCAGAGTTGGTATTAGGCAAGTTCTGCTTGTTCTGCTCATAGAAATGATTTATTGCTCCTTAAAAACTTGAAAGAGTATAAAAATGTAAATAAAGACATTTCTTTGTGTGCTATGAAGAAATTCCTAAGACATTTGTGGTACTTGTAAGAAGAACTAATTGTTTTGGATTTTTCGATGACAATGTCTCATTTAAAATAAAAATAAAAATGGTGCGTGCTTTGAAAAATGTGAAACCATTGAAACGTGCACGGATTGATCCCGATGACACCCTCAAAAAGATCTTGCAAGATTTTGCAACAAGGAACACTCTGAATTTTCTTTTTTAATATTAATGAATTATCTTCAGACTATCATCCCAAACAGATGTGACAAATTGGAATAAAAATGAATCTTATAAAAATGTTGCAACAAGGAACACTCTGAGGTTTTTTAAAAATATTATTGAATTACCTTCAGACTTTTTTCAAACAGATGTGACAAATTGGAATAAAAATGAATCTTATAAAAATGTTAAGGCTTTTGAGCTTCAAACAAAGTTATTAATGATGTAGCCGTACGTGGGGTAGAACGTATTAAGGAATACAATAAACTTCATACAAAAGATGAAGAACAAAAACAGTACTTATTGTTGTTAGTACAAGGAGTTTCGAAGCAAATATCCATACTCTAAAAAATCTTCATTGATGTTTAAAAAAAGGCAAATATAAGGATTTTATAATAATAATAGCATTTTTCCTTTCTTTAAATCTGTATAACAATGTAATTGCTCTAGAATTTTTCTGAAATATTTAACAAAAATTTGTAGACAATTTTTATTTTCGCATTCATTTATAATATTTACATTATGAGACATATTTTGTTTTATTTTACATTCATATGAATTGTTGGATACATAGCTTTGAAGATACGTAACACCTTCGTGAGTTATTTTGCAGGATTGTTTTTCAAATATGGCTTTAAAACCATTTCCAGTAGCCTTTTTATAGAAATTAGATTTGTCTCAATTTCGGGTGCATGCAATGTATTTTTTAATGTTATCGTTCTATGCACATTATCCGACATTAATGTACCCAGTTTTATAGTCCCTAAATCCTCAGAGCATAGGTCTTGACCATTTGCGATTTTACGCTAGAAATACTGTCATGAAAATCATTAAATTTGTCTTTGTCATTGCAAACATGAGTTTATGACCCTGAAACAATCACCCATAGATCTTTTACATTATCCCCAACAAAAAATGTGACATTTCTATTATTGGGTGTCTCTTTTTCAAAATTCCCATTTTTGTTAGTACTCGTATTTGCAATGCCTTGAGAGCACATAGTCGATTTTTGTGACTGGTTGGAAAATTTGTTGTTATACTGATACTTGTTTGGATTGTATTTATCTTTATTTTTTGAAGCCCAGCACTCATCTATCTTATGGGATGATTTCTTGAAGTACCGGCAGTGTTTGTTTAACTTTGGTTTTTGATTTGATTGAACTTATAAACAAAGTGAGAGAATTCCCTCTCAATTTTGTTATCGGTACGTTTTAAATATTCGTTACACAGTTTACTACATATAAATATAGAGTCAAGATCACGCTCGTCCCTTGCCTCCAGCGCGGTAATT
Organism: Maratus speculifer; assembly: GCA_964019185.1. Classification (NCBI taxonomy): domain Eukaryota; kingdom Metazoa; phylum Arthropoda; class Arachnida; order Araneae; family Salticidae; genus Maratus; species Maratus speculifer. The sequence goes on along the minus strand of OZ025300.1, from coordinate 88,156,458 downwards.
AAACCGTCGTACACTGTTAAAAATTTGACCCATTTGCTGCAGCGCCAATCCACCGCTTTTATAGAAAACGGTTACTTTCTTGTGTTATGGAGCATTCTCATTGGTTATAAAAGAGTTATTCTATAAAAGCTGTGGAGTGACGCTGCAGAAAATGGGTCAAATTTTTAACAGTGTAACTGAAAGGCAGGGAGCACAGCATCAGTGCTGCAAGATGTTGATAATTTATTACTTCACCTATGGCGGCGAGTTCCTTATCTCATAAATGTTATTTATATGTTCAATTAAGTTTCCACCTTCGCACAATTTTGTCGAGTATAACTTTCTGAGAAAAAATAATTTGCTACTTAAATTGGATCTTTTGTGAATATTTTTAAGGCAGTTTAAATTTCACGTGTAGTTTCTAAGTTCTTTAGATGGACTGCCTGGTCGTCCTCAATTTACGTTGGTAATTGAACGAGCCTTCCTATTTTTGGTACTGAATGCTTCGGTGATAGGATCTGGGGGTTCATTTATAATAACACTATAGAGGTCCTACTTTTGGAGATACATTTCCATTCGAAATTTCCAAATATGGTAATTATTTGCATTCAGTTTATCTCTAATAGTATCCTTTAAAAGACTCATTTTTCAAATATAGACTAAAGTCTGATATTCATATATAAATGTTACATCAATAATTCAATTTATTTCGATAATAGTGATTCAAGTAATATAGATTACTTACTTTTTTTTCAAACGTAGTGAAAACTATTCAGAAAAATATTCTGTATATTTTCAGAACGCATAACCACTGATGCTCACATACATGCCAATCTCTGGCTTTTATTTAAAAATCAAGTATACATATTTCGAACAAGAAATTTATTTAGCGACTGAATTTAAGAAGATTGCAAATCAGAACCACATTTAGTACAACATATATTTAATTTAAAAGATTTATATGTTTAAAGTACGTTTTCTTGATTCACAAATAAGTCTGGAGGTTGGAGCCCAGTGCAATTGTGATTTCGTAAAATTGAAACCTGAATTACCCTTTCCTTTCCCTCCCCTCTACAAGTTTCTACATTCATATTTTGATAAATATGAATGAAATGGACTGAAATTGCACGAAATTGCATGAAATTGCACTGGGCTCCGGAGCCCTATATTTATAAGCTCCGGTAAATTCAGACATATGCTAAAATCAGGCAAGTACCGGAGCTGAGCTCGGGTGAGTTCCCACACAAATTAAGCCCCGGTCATGACACTTACGGGACAATTGGACAAATCGTTTTGCTTCTTGAGAGATAGCTATGTCAAATTTTAAATATTTTTTACAGAAGTTGTAGTCTTGCCGAAAAAACGTTCTCACTACTAAAAATTAGGTCAACTGTACTACAAGAAGTCTGTCAAAATTCGATGGTAAGTTTTGAATAGAACGTATAGACAAGGCAATTCAAATAAGTGCATGTAACAGACAGATGAAGAATAAAATTTTATATCAAACATTTATTTTATTATTTAAAAAAGTCAGGTACTTTGTGCGGCTCAAATTATTTATATAATGGTATCAAAAATAAAAAGCAAAGAAGCATATAATATTCTTTTTAAATCCCCCATAAATCATTTTTAAACTCAGCGAACTAATTTAACTTGGCATAGCGAAACCAAGATGGTAACTCTTAATATAATGAAATATTAAATATGTTTTCCGCTTCAAATATTTGAAGTGTTTCAGCAAGTAATACGATATTTTCAAAACTATAATGAAAAAATATATTACTACATATTTCCTTTCTTAGAAGTTTTATCGCAATTAATATTATCCTATTTGCAAAATCGCTGTTAATTCTCACAGCGTAACAGCCAGTACCTGTAAAAGAAAAGCTTATTTCAAAAGTTTTGAGAATTCTTAGTTGTAATATAAATATCAAATGTATGTTTTTAAGCTTAATTCTCAACGTTATGGCTTCATATATACTGGGCAACATTTCCAAGTTTCACATTAAATTGCGAAATTTAAAATTCATAAATACAGAAACTGAATTAATGAAGTACAATAATTAACTTCGAAATTACAACTGTGGATAATTAGCGGGACGCGCAGTTTCTAAAACATACGTAGAAATGTTTCCCAGAAACTGTAACCTGTGTGTGATGCTGCATTTATTGTAACGGAACGGAAAACAAAAACATAAAAAAAAACATAAAACAACAAAAACAAAAAAAAGCTTATATACTTCTCATTAAAACGTTTCCGTTTTCTCCGAAACGTAAAACTCAAAAATAATTTCTGCACAAATTCCTACTACTTCCAACAAAAATCTTTTTCCCCGACAAATCCATGGATTACAATTCTCTCAAGCCTGGAAGATTTTTCCAGGGAAAAAATTATTCAGTCACAAATTTTTACCAAATTTCGTTAAATTTTGCGCGACCCCCTTTAAAAATGCTCGCAGAGGGGGTATAGCTTCTCTCTTCGTAACCCTTTCCCGTTAATGAGTTGCAAGTTATTAATTAGCCAGGGTGGAAGAATCTAATTAGTTGGAATTTTATTTCTTAGGCATCTCTCTTTCCACCCACCAACCCCCCCATAACCACCCTCTAGCCCCCTTCTTTGAGTAAAGGGGGGTTGAGAACAGAGATTAGCAGGGGAGATGGAAAGGGGCGGTGTTAGCAAAAGATTGGATTTCTGTGAAAGTTTTAATTTTTTTTCCCCTTTTAGTTCTTTGGTAGGAAAACAACTGATTCATTAAAAGCGCTCTCAGTTGCTTACGTTTCTCGAAGTCTCGGCCTGGCTTCTAGTTATTCTTGTTAGCTTTGAGCGCAAGTTTTAGGGAGGAAAGAAAGAATAAAAAAACTTCTGCAGAGGGCGTAGAAAGGTGGCGGGGGTGCTAAGGGTAGTTAGTGACGGCGGGCGGTTGTTCCGTAAAAATTCGGGGAGAGTTTGTTTTGGGGCTGACGAGCTTGGGTCTAGCTCGTTAGCATGGCTCGGGTTTCGGAAAACGATAGTTTAAATATGTGAGTGTGCGAGCTTTAAGAGAGCGAAAGAGCAAGGCATTTTCTCGCTATTTTCTGTTATGCTCATCGCAGTGGATAAAAGCGGGGAACGTAATAAAGAACAGCATATTAACGTCAGAAAGTTTAACGTAAAAAGGGTGAATGGAAATGAAATAGGAGAAAAAGGGATGATTTTGCCGAACGGGAGAGCGAATCTGACGAGCTTGGAATGCGAAGAGATTCGCGGAATAGGAAGGGAAGCAAATTTTATTCAAATTTAATATTAATAAAATAATTTTATCTATCACATCATTTTATCTAACACAATTTTACAGAAATCATGATTTTTATATTGCTGGCTGCTGTACGAGGTTTTGTTTACGTTAAATTCGACGAACCAATAATACTTCTAACTGAATATAAACTCTCTCGCCGTTGCTTAAAGGGGCTCAGGGGTTGAAAACTTTTCAAAAAATCGATTTTTTTTATGATCTAATTTGATTATTCATTTAATTCTTAACTCAATGCAAAAAACCACATAAAAATATTTGCATATTTAACGGAGTTATAAGCATTTATGTATCAATACTTACATAGCCACATCCATATAATTTCAACTTTAAGTCGTGTTTTCTCAAAACTTGATTTTTGACCCCTAACACCAAGATTTAAAGAAAAACTATTTGATGGAATGGCTTAATTTTTTTTTTTTGCATGCATATAACATCATAATCTAGATTATGAATAAAGGATATAACTATCACTTAATAAAAACAGTATTAAAAAATCTCTCAAAGTTGTAAATTTAAAAAACCCCTAAAAAATACAACTTTTTTCCATTAAAAATACTCAAAATATTAAACTATCTAAAATATATTAATTCATAATCTAGATAATAATGTAATATGCATGAAAAAAAAAATAAGCCATTCCATCAAATGGTTTTTTTTAATCTTGATGTTAGTCATCAAAAATAAGGTTTTGAGAAAACGAGACTTAAAGTTGAAATTATATGGATGCGACTATGAAAGTGTTGATACATAAATGCTTATAACTCCGTTAAAAATGCAAATATTTTTATGCAGTTTTTTGCATTGAGTTAAGAATTAAATGAATAATCAAATTAGATCATAAAAAAAATCGATTTTTTGAAAAGTTTTCAACCCCTGAGCCCCCTTAAGCTCAACAAGCCCCGCCCTGCAAAAACCTTCTGCACCGTCCCCTGAGACCACAACCAAGGACACGGCCACAGAATATTTCATAATAATAATAATAATAATAATTTAAAAAAGAGAGTATTTTACCAGGTAATAAGATTTTTACCTAAAAAGTATGATTTTTTCAGGAGAGATTAAAAAAAAAACATTAAACTTATGTGAAATTCTTGCACAATTTTATCAAACACATGAATTAATGTATATATAAACACTTGGATAAAATTCACTTTCATATAATAAATGAGGTAATATTTTAATCTTTATAGATGCTATGTCATTTCCCACGTGATTTCCAGACCAGCATCTCTTACACGAATTTTATCTGTTGGCATCACTTTTTTTATAAAACGGACTTTTTCTTCTTCTACTTAGACAATATGTACATATACCAAAAAAATTATTTTAAAAATACAGTGGTGCGAGCAAAATTTAAAAATAAAAATAAGTGTAAAATGTTATCGTTTAATTAAAGTGAAAGGGCGTCTATTTTCTAATAATCATAATATAAAACACAATTTACTAAAATTTAATACTAATTAAATAGCTTTATATGTCACAATAATAATTTTATCTAAAACAATTCCACAGGAATCACGATTTTACAATATATCTACTCACGATTTCGTTAACTTGAGATTTGAAAAACAAATTCTTTTTATTCAGCAAAAACTTTTTGGCAATTCGTATTTTTTATTATTTATTTTTATTACAGTAAAAAATATTTTTTATTAAAATTTAATACTAATGAAACTTGTCGTACTTTTACATTCACTAGTTAAAATGAAAGAAAGTAAAAATCGTAAATTTTTATATACCTTTCATCAGAATGAGTATTCGAGAGTTCGAGAACAATAGTTCCGGATAATCGAGGTTATTGATATTAAATAGACTTCTTTCTAATATTATTTACTAAGCACTCACCAAATTTCAAGTTTCTAACTTTGTTCGAGAGATAGAACGTTTATAGACACATCACAGACAGAAGGACGGCAAATTTTATTTTCTAAAAATCGGTTTATCGGAATATCCAATTTCTGAAACATAAAAATCCGTCAACAACAACAACAACAACAACAAAAAAAAAAAAAAAAAAAAAAAAAAAAAAAAAAGATTTTCAAAACGATTGCAAGATTTACCCTATGCTACGTATAATGAGTAAGTACACCGATCACAATTATAATTTGACTTAAATAATTATTTTCAATGAAATTGTTATTTGTAAAATACTGTGACCACGACATACAGATCCAGTTCATGACATTTAAAACGTTACACGAAGTGTATCGTCTTTATATAGTGATTGAGACAAAGCGGTGCGCCCATCGTTTTATGCCAATAGTCGTGTAAATATGATTCATTTCCTATGACGTTTTAAAACCATGAACTGGCTTTTTATGCGAGTTGGACTTTACCCATGTGACGTCAGCTGCGGGTAAACGGAAGAAAAACACGGAAAGGAGTGAAGAACATTTTAACTCTGCTTTCCCTTCGCCCAATAAACAATCTTTTTCGACAGGTATACTCGCAGAGACATAACCAGGGATGTAGTGGAGGATATACGCTGGTATATACCGTATACCTTCTGGATTTTTAAGGAGCACCGTATACCCTCTTTTTCTCAAGAAAGCTAAAGTATGCACACTCTAGGGTTGTACCGTCTGCTTAGAGCGTACACCGTCTGTTTTTCTTTTATTTACGATTACACCACTGGACATAATTGTTGTCATTCGTGGGTAAAAAACAGGTTTATTCTGGGGAAAAAAGGTCTTTATAGGGGAAGGAAATTAAAAAAATTCAGTTTTCAGAAAATTTTAACCATGGAAATTATTTATTTATTATTTTTATTTTTTTCCGATGATTTAAATTTTTATCAATGTAAACAAAATGTTTCTTTTACAAATGTTAAAAATATCGATAAATAAATATAGAAAACTAGTACACTTTGTATGACAATTAATAAAATATATGCTTAAATTGCAGAAATACTAAATACGAGAAAGTAAAATATAATAAATAACTTTATACATTATTCGTCGATAACTGAAAAGTGAGAGAAAAAAAGGGCAGATTTTTTTTTCTTTTTGCCAAACTTGAATATAAACATCACTCGTTTCTTTTCTAAATCCGTCAATATAAACAACAACAAAAGAAGTCAATAGGGGCGACCATAATACTTACCCATCATGAATATGCATAGCATAAAACTAAAAAATAAAACATACGGAAACTATTCATAAAATGAATTGCAATTCCAAATAAATAAATAAATAAAAATAACAAAATTGTAATTTAACAAATTACAATCACTAATTTCAAAAATGGGATTTTCAAAGACTAAAATTTTAAAGACTTTTAAATTGTAACGTTATATACACGCTGGGTGTCATTTGTAACGTTAGGTTGGTCGTGGTGCAGGTTAAATGTAGACATACTCAGTGATTAAGATAAAACAACAACGTTTATTGAAACGATAAAGGCTGAAAGGAAGTGGAGCAAGTCTTAATTTTACACAACTGAGAAGACTATAAAAAAACCAAACACATACTCACAAGCTTCGGCCTAGCTCAGTCGGGGCACCTACTAATTCCTTCCGCTATCTCTTGGCTGATCTGCTAGATAAAGCTTAATTAAACAGCCCGTGGCTGTGGGTAATCCTTTATTCACAAACAATCCAAATGAAACTAAGAGGTTTCTTACCCCGGCCAATTCTCAAGTCAACTGTCGGAACTCCTTTCCACCCACTGGAGGCTTCGTTGCTACTTTTCAATCGGCTAGCACTTCGCTGAACACTACTTCACTTCGCTATCTAACACCAGAGATCCTCACACACTGGCTAGACACAGATGCTCTCTCGCTGGCTAGTGCCAGAGACACTCACTGGCTAATGCCAGAGACACTCCATTCACTCAAACCCAAGCTTTTATATGCTGCAAACTGAGATACTTCACATTAACATATTACTAATAACCGCGAGCTAACTGTAAAATCCGAAAGAGCACACACACTCTAGAAAGTTAAAGTAAAAGAGAGGATAGATGTCGCTTTTACGCTTACACATGTTAACTTATTGACGTCACGATCTCAGAAACACTAGAGTGCCTTTATGGAAAGGTCACTCCCTCACAAAATAAACCCTTTATTTAAATTAATAATAATAATAAACACCATTTTTAGAATGATCATAACGAGTCGTATGTTAAGTACGCCATGCATTAAACATTAATATTTTTAGACCAAAAAAAAAAAAAAAGTAGTTTATAGATATGCAACTTTAACTGTTTAAAATTTGCAATTTTATTTGATGGAGTTAATCAGACTGACTTCTGAACGTTTCGTATTACGTACGACATGGATTAAACATAAATATTCCTGGACCCATAATAAATAAATTTTAAATTAAATTTCAGTTTTACAATTTTCGGAAATGCAAATTTTTAAATTTCTAAACATCGCACATTTTTAAATTTTACACCGTTGCACAGAGAAAAAAATGCATTTTAAAATGAAATGTGTTTGAAATCTTTATCACAATTTGTTTTTAAATTATTATTATTTTTTACAGTTTTTATTATTTTTTTTTGTCATCGTGGCAACAGAAGTATTCCATATTTGGACATTAAACAGAGACCCATCAGAAAACGAATAAAATAAAAAATCTAAATATTCCATTTTTGGACATTAATTTGGACCAATCAAAAAACGAATAAATTAAAATAAGTTGCGGAATTCAACCAATAAAAACATTCAGATATACTTCAACTTTTCCAATTCTTTACCGAGAAAAACAACTATTTTCCAAATAGTTAATAAATAAATAAATAAATAAATGAAATAAACGTATTTTATGTTACAGTAATTTATGTTATATTCTTTAACCCTTGGGGACAAACAAAGAGTATGTCCCCAAGGGTTAAAGAACTGTGAATTGTGTGCACAAGGTGCACAGAATCCTTGAATATTTTCACCAGTAAATTTTTCTTGTAAATTTTGCAATATTTAATCTGAGAATTTTTGGGATTCAAATAAGCAAAAACTTCTGCTTTGAAAAACCGGTGGTAAAAAATTAAAAATTCTGTAAAAGATCCTCGTCCCGAAGGGGTTAAAACAAATAATTCCGAAAATTTTTATATACATTTCATAAGAAAGCATATTTCGAATGTTTGAAATACCATATTTACTCGTGTATACCGCGCATGAGTGTATAATGCGAACCCCCTACTTTACAAGAAAAAATGGCGAATTTTTAAAATCTCATATATAACACGAACCATAAATTTGATATGCAAATGAATGAAGGACTAAATGAATTTCAGTAAAGAAAGCCGAAACAAAACCATTATATCAGGCGAAAATACATTTTTAGACTTCAGGAAGGGAGTGAATGACAAGGGGACCGTTCAAGTATTACGTAAGCACTAAAGGGGGAGGGGGGAGTCCAGAGTCTGCTGATTTTTTCTGACAAGGGGGAGGGGGGAGTCACGACAATTCTTACGTAAGCATTAAACAACGAAGCAACTGCAGTTCAAATTCAACAAGCAAACAAGGACCGGAAACCTACAATACCCCAGGCCACTGTTCCAGTGAAAACCTTATAACAGACAATGTTGAAACATGGGTTCAAGGATTCTGGACATCAGATTAAAATATGAACACCAAATTGAACTCCAACATTTGTATGATTTATGGCAAAAATTTTAGTTATGATGCCTAAGTAAGTTAAGACTTCTTGTATATCTTGTTTTATTGTTCAAAGTGATAAATAACAATATATTTAAACCATTTTGTATTTTGTGGTTTGTTTAATGCAATTAGCAACAATATATTACAATGATTTTATATATTTTGATATCATAATCCCTATATGCCTATATAAATTTGTAGGATTAATAATGTAATTGATTGGTAACTTTTTATAAGTCAAGAAGTATTGATGTATAAACTGTCAAAAAATCTTACGTAAGCAAAGGGGGGGGGGGGGTCTAGCATTTGCTTATATTTTCTTACAAGGGGGGGGGAGGGGGTACGAAATGACGAAAAATAATCTTACGTAATACTTGAACGGTCCCAAGGAGTAGGAATGAGTGACGGCAGTGAAAATTGCTAATCAGCGCACAGTGTGGTATTTAGCCCCAAAACCTGGCCAAAAATGATTTTTTTAAAAATCGGTTTGCTATCCTGTTTTATTTTTCCTCAAAATGTTAGTTAGTTGCTGCATCCAAATTCGAAAAGCTCAAAGCGCTTGCGCAACACATCGCACCACACGATTGGTCGAAATTTCCCCTTTGTCTACAGTGGTCGTGTGATTTTCCAATGCACTCAGATTTGAGCTTTTTAAAATCTCTTCTAGTTTAGTGTCTAAACAATTTTGTGGTTACAGTTGTGATGGATTGTTTTGAACCAGGTATGTACTTTATACACACTGTACTTAAATAATAAATATACTCCGGCTTTTTGTTTATTTGGTTGATAATGTAAGTGTAATTAACAGTGGCGAAAATATAATTATCAATAATGTTTAGAAAGGATTTTGTTATATTTCTAAACATATCTAAATTAAGAAAACTATTGTGTGATATGCAGTACTTAGTATACAAGATAGCTATAAAACAATAAGCCTCCGAAACAGCCCCCCTATTTTTAATGAATTTTTTTGTTAAATTCAACAATTTCTGACTTAAATTACTGCTATTTAGTTTTTCATTTATTTGTGCTAACAGAGCGTTCTGCATTGAGGTCTATGACTCGAAATGAGTTGCATTGCATTAAGCAATACTCAAATGAGTCAAAATTCAATAAAAGGCTTAAATTTATGGAGCAAGAATTATTAAATGTTATTCTGAAGGTGATCCAACGATAGATGGGATGAAGCAAAAGTTCTCCGTAATTAAGAACCAGTTTAAACGAAAATGGTTAGATGCTAATAAAACGAAGTCAATATTCGAAGAAAACAATGTCGAAGGGTTAAATGGCACTATATTGCTGCCTATTTCAGCTACGTGAAACACAATAGATGCAACCCCTTTACTTTATTATGATTTCGTGCTTTGTTTTTTGCTTATATTTCATCTCCTGTGCAATGAAACGAAACTCATTATTATATATACAGGGCGTCCCTGAACTCATGGTATATACGCTAGGGGGTGATAGAACACATCAAGACGAGTAATAGTAAATAGGAAACCAAGGGTCCCAAACGTTTTCCAAAGGAGATAGCTGCCATTAAAGTTTGGGGTCCAAAATTTCAAATACACATTAAAAACAGAAAAATTGATCGATTGATTTGTGGTTTTCACTAAAACTATTCTTTATGACAGTATTTTCTTGAAAATAAATTATAAAGATAAATTTCAAAAAATGCCGATAGAGGGTGCTTTCAACTTCGGATTAACGAACAACTGTTTTTTGCCGTTATTTTCTGCATTTCATTAAATGGTTTGGTAAGCTTAGACTTAAACTTAAATTTTGAGCTTTAAATATGAATAGTTAGGAATGGTTAAATAGCACAAACTGAACTGTGTTCAGAGGGTTCAAATTTCAAATGATTGTAAAAAATGGAAAAATTAGTCGATTGATTTGCGGTTTTCACTAAAACTATTCTTTATGTTGTTACTTTATTGAAAATAAATTATAAAGATAAATTTCAAAAAATGCCGATAGAGGGCGCTTTAGAGTTTGGATTGACGAACAACTATTTTTTGCAGTTGTTTTTTGTCTCATTAAATGGTTTCGTAGGCTTAGATTTAAACTTAAATTTTGAGCTTAAAACTATATCTCATAGCTTTTTATAGTTGGGAGTGGTTAAGTAGCACCAACTGAACTGTGTTCAGAGGGTTTAAATTTCAAACGATTATAAAAAAACGGAAAAAACAGTCGATTCGTTTCTGATTTTTGCTAAAACTACTCTTTAAAATAGTGTTTTCTTGAAAATAGATTTTAAAGCTAAATTTCACAAAATGCCGATAGAGGGCGCCTTAGACATTGGAGTATGGTACAACTATTTTTTACCGTTATTTTTTAAAATGTCATTAAATGCTTTCAAATGCTTAGATTTAAATTTTGAGATCAAATTTTGAATCGTTGCGAGTGTTTAAGTAGCGCAAAAGTAAACTGTGTTCGAGGGGGGGGGGTTTAAATTTCAACTCCTGAACACACTTCAGTTTGCGCTTCTTAGCCCCTCCCAACGATTCAGAATTTGAGTTCAAAATTTAAGTTTAAATTTAAGATTTCGAAAGCATTTAAAAAGTTTTGGAAAGCATTTAATTAGATACAAAAAATAACGGTTAAAATTAGTTGTTGGTTACACTGAAGTTTAAGGCTCCCTCTAACGGAATTTTTTGAAATTTATCTTTAAAATTTATTTTCAAGAAGATACTGACTTAAAGAATAGTTTTATTTTAAACCGCAAACGAATCGATCAATTTTTCCGTTTTTTATAATTTTTTGAATTGAAATTTGAACCCTCTGAACGCATTTCAGTTTTTGCTATTTAACGACACTGAACTATTCAGATTTTGAGCTCAAAATAAAAGTTTAAGTTTAAGTTTACGAAAACATTTAATCAGATGCAAAAAATAACGTAAAAAATAGTTGTTCGTTACTCCTAAGTCTATAGCGCCCTCTACCGACATTTTTTGAAATTTATCTTTATAATTCCTTTTTAATAAAATACTGACAAAAAAGAATAGTTTTAGTGAAAACCGCAAATCAATCGACCAATTTTTCCGTTTTTTACAATCATTTGAAATTTAAACCCTCTGAACACAGTTAAGTTTGTGCTACTCAACCACTCCCAACTATTCAGATTTTGAGCTCAAAATTTAAGTTTAAGTCTAAGCTTACGAAACCATTTAATAAGATGCAAAAAGTCACGGCAAAAATTAGTTTTTCATTACTTCAAAGCGCCCTCTATCGGCATTTTCCGAAATTTATCTTTATAATTTATTTTCAAGAAAATTTTAGCCGCCGCAAATTAATCGACCATTTTTTCCGTTTTTATGTGTATTTGAAATTTTGGACCCCAAACTTTAATGGCGGCTATCTCCTTTGGAAAACGTTTGGGACCCTTGGTTTCCTATTTACTATTACTCGTCTTGATGTGTTCTATCACCCCTTAGCGTATATACCATGAGTTTAGGGACACCCTGTATATTAAGTAGATATTTGGTACTATTACAGGGGTCAGTCCCGGTCGTACTCAAAAAGCTTTTGTAAATTCAAGTGAAAGAAGCAAACACCGCAAAACCAAAGACCTCCTATCAAAAGACGTTGAAGTATTTACATATGCCTCCCAAATGAAATTTCGAGAGTCAGGCAAAGTAGATGCTTCTAATATCGTAAAAGATCTTTCAAAAAGGCCCTGAAGAGCCAAAAATATTTGAAGGCTATTAAAAAAGTCCCGAAGAACAAGAGAAATTATCAGCTTTACGTGCTTTGTCCGTGTATACAAAAGCAGGACTTACTAAATCTCAATATGAGACAATACGAGAAACGAATAAAAGCTTTTTTCCTTGCTATTCTATTCTTCAGAGGGTAAAAAAAACGAATTCTATCCAGAAATTAACAGGGTGACAGATACATGTGCCGAAGTAAAAGTGCAAAAGTCGATGAATCATAGGGCAACACGACTGATTTTACATGTAAGAAAAACTGTCGAATCTTTGAGTGATGACGAAAAACGATCTTTAATTTTAATAAGCAAGTGGGGTTGTGACGGGTCACAGCAGATGAAATATAAAATGAAGTTTGGAAATGAAGCAGATTCTGACACCAATATTTTTCAAAGTTCTGCGGTTCCTCTTCAATTAGTTTACGGGCCCGAAAAGAAAACTCTTTGGCAAAACCCAACACCATCATCACCATCACCTCGATATTTGTTGACCTATAAGGATTCGATTTATCAAAGGGACAAATGACGTAATAACAGACGAAGTTGAATACATTAAGTCACAAATCACAGCACTTACTAGCACAGAAATTGACGATATGAAGATAAATCATTAAATGTTATTCACCATAGTGGATGGAAAAGTATGCAATGCCGCAACACACCAAATCTACGAAGAGGTGCTACATATGTGATGCTACACTGTAAAAAATAAATGTGTAAATTGGCTAATTTTACACACATATATGTGTAATTTTGTAAAATTACACACCTGTAATAAAAATTACACATTTTTTTCGGAAATTTACCTGTTTTTGTGTGTATTTAGCGTCTGAAAGTAAGTGTGTAATTTGTTATCACTAGATAAACTCAGACAAGTGTGTAAATTCCGAAAAATGCCCGAATTTACACGAATTGGAGTGTTATTCTAATTTAAGCATAATGATGTTTACTCAGAGAAGTGTGTAAATTTCTGAAATCACCCACTTGTTTTAAAATTTACACATTTCGTACAAAAAATTGCCTGTTTTTATGTGTATTTTGTTTATTAGAATGGGTACGTAAGTTTTTATCAGTTAATAGACACACAGAAGTGTGTAAATGTTAAAGATTACGTGTATTTACGCGAATTGGAGTGTTTTACATAATTATAAATATGTAAATTTTAAAAGACAGTTTCTAAATGTATTAGAAGACTTTCCGACAAAATTGAAAAGTGCATTCGTTTTGTCTGTCCATCTGTCCGCGCTCTAACTCTCCTAAATATACTCAAATTTCCATGAAAATTTTAGATGTTATTGATGTTCACGTTAGCACAAACCCTACTGAAAATGGAGTTTCTATCATGATTAATTTATTTACAGGGATAGTCAAAATTTACCATTACATTACGGCCTATGGGAAAAAATAGTTTCGAATGAGTTTTAAAGGTGTAACACCCTGCCAAACATATTTAAAGTTATATGCATTTGGAAAGTACGTTAAAATATGTATTTAAAAAATGCAGTATAAATGATAGTTATTATTTATTTACAGGGCCACACGAAAGAATTCCATTATGCAAGAACAAAAGGGCGGGGGATTATTTGCGAGATATTTTAATAATGTTAAACGACTTCGTGTACAATAAATTTGATATGGTGATACGCTGAGTCATAATATGAAGTGCATAGCATTTACAGGGAGATACAAAAGATTTCAAATAGTATATTCTATTTGAAGTACTGTGTATTATCGATGATGGTTGATGGATGGATGAAATGCATTTTTAATTATGATATGCGTTTTTAAGTTTCACTAAATATATGCATATAACATAGTGTGTATAAATTCTATAGTTTATATACAAGGTTACACAAAAGAACTCGTAAAGGTTACTGAATACGAGCGTAATTTATTAAAAGGTGGTTTTTAAATAAGTTATACATTTTTATGTTGAACCGCTTACTCAGAAATGTTTGTAGAATATAGATAAAATGATATACAGGATCATGTAAAATACTGGATACGTGGTCACAATTCGATGATAACTTCTGGAAATGTTATTTAAGAAGTTTTAAGAGTGTTTTAGTTTAAAATAGATTTTAGGTAAATATTGGACTGTAATACAGGTACTAGGTAAACTACAGAGCTGATCAAAAGTATTCAAGTACGTTTTTATCCATTAGTATGAATTACTAATAAATAAATTTAACGAAAATTTAGCGTTTTCTTGCTTAACTAAATTTTCTTATTATATAGTATATATATCAACAGACAGATTAAATACAGGGCTGTTCAAAAGTATTGAAATACATATTTGGCTATGGACATTAACACGTTATTTTCCTAAATAATGAAGTTTTGTTAAAGATTTCAGGAAGTGTTGGAAAGTGTTTCGTAATCTATCCTTAACGCATAATTTTTCTTTCTTGTTCATTGAGATATGAGTTTTTATATTGATTTTTGCATATTGCGTTCTGTGTACAAATGCTGTAGATCATGTACAGTGTAACACAGCAGAAAGTGCACAGATTACAGTACATGAACGGAAGTAGCTTAAAGGTGGTTTTAAAATAAATTCTACATTTTTACACAGAATTGCATTTAATAAGCTAAGATATATATGGAGAAAAATGATATACAGGACCACCGAAAGAATTTGATACATGGCTGCCTATGTATGATAACCTCTGGAAATGTAAGTTCACTAGATTTAAACGTGTTTTTGTTTTAATTAAATCATAGCTAAATAGTGGCATAACCTTATGCAAAAATAGTAGACAAAATACAGGGCTGTACAAAAGAATTAAAATTTGCTATCGTCTTTTGGGTATAAAATTCTAAAAGTCAAATTTCAACCTATTAGTCGTTTTAATACTTTACAACTTTGTTGAAAATGCTTAAGAATACGGTTTGTTTGTCCGTATTCTAACTTGCGTTAATAGTTGGATTGCTCTGTAATTGATACATGTATTAAGGCAATATTTTAATTCATAACCCAAATTATGACTAATACAATACAATAATTTATAAAAAAGGAACTCTACAATTCATTTTAACAGGAAACTTTTTGAAATTGAATAGAAACAAAAGTGAAATGCATAAAAAAAAATTTTAAACCGAAAATTTTAATTAGAGCCACTTTTATGAAAATAACGTGCGTTTAACTTCCAAATCTAGCATTGAATAAATAAAAGGAAAACATCTGCTGCGTTTCAACATCTGCTCTGCGTTTCGCAGCAATAAATTCACACGCAGACGATCACAACAGTTAGTCTTTGGAATAAAAAACGTTCAGTTTGCTCGTATATATTGTTCTTTTATAAACGTATATAGTTCGCATGAATTTTAAAACTTTTAGGAAAATGTTACAAGAATGCGGCCAAAGGATATTTTACATGACAGTCCGAAAAGGTACAGTGTCAGTAATGTAGTTAAAAAGAGCTCATTAATGTCATTGTACTGTATTCGGACATAATTCTACGAAAGAATCTACGTATTTCTATTTGGATTATCCTAATTTAACACAGAGGAAGGTCATTCATAAGAAATAGGTAAGGGAAAAGTATTTTCTCATCTTTCTCTTTTAGTTAATAGTTTTAGTTTTAGTTAATTTCACATAAACATTTTATAAAAGCAATGATTAACATTAATTTAACTTTTATCAATTCAATAAACTTTACTAAATTTAATTTTTATTTTGTTGAAATAAAAGGCCGCATGCCAACGATTTATTCATTTAAATAGTATTTAAATCAGATTTTTTTTTTCCTTTTTAAAACTATGCGGTTAAAATTACGTTTCTTTAAATTTTAAAAGTTTTGGGTTTTAAAAGTAATTTAACCAATAGTTAACATAATTACTATACATGTATTATCACATCCCAATAGTTTCTACTTTAAACAGAGATTTAACTCATATATGAATCATAATCGCATTATAAAATGTATGAATATGAAATGTATGATATGTACAACATGCATATGAGGTATATATAGGCTAGATGGGAAGGTAATGGACAAGCTTCAATATTTTTGGTTAATAAAAAATAATTAACAATTTAATTTATGTATATATATTTCATTAACTCCTCTCTACATGATTTAAAGTCTAAATTATTTTTTATGCTCCTAATCAAGACACAGAAAATAATATTTTAAAGTTCCATCGATTTTCAGGAAAATTTGAATGAATTTGCTAAGAGTTGTCTCCATTTAAAAAACTAATACGGTCATTTTTCTTTCCTTGCAAAATTTGCATGTGTTTATGTTTCGTTAGAAAGAAAATTTTGAATTTTATGTACTTATGACTATTTGCAAAATTTCATTTATTTTTAAGAATTTAAGAAGCGTGTGTTACTGTTACTGAGGGCGGGGGGCGCTCAATTAAATCTAATAATTCCCATTTAAATAAAAACAATTAAGTTACAGAAATTGTTAAAAATCAATTGTATTCTGAAAAATTAACTGCATCTATTGTGTCACATCTGTCGCCGGAGATTGAGTGGCGCTCAACTTGTTAATTGTTAAAAATAGAGGGAAGTAAACGAATTTGTGCTAAAATAACTTTTTTTCATATTTTCTTTTATCCATCTAAACCTTCCAATGTATAAATAATTTGATAACTGTAATTCCCTGACATTTAGAATTTTAAACAATGTATCTAAAATAATTAAAATTTTGATATTGTGATAGTTACAATGATTTATTTAAACAGTGAACAATTCTCAAAATATTTCATTAATTATTGCTATGCTAATTTGTTAAATTTATTTGAAGCAAATATTTTGTTTTATTAGCATGCCTTCATTAAATTCTGGCTCTAATTATTGTTATAAAATCTATTACTTTTGGGAGGTTCCATTACTGGATTCACATTCCTTATTCTTTTTTTATTGTGTCTTATAAAAAATAACTTGTATTTTTAATACACTGATAAAAATAATTTTTTCACCTCATTTTATTCTAAAAATTGCATAGTAATAATTCTAATCCCTTGTACTATTTATGATAGTATCAGTGTTATAATGGCTTTGGCAACAGAATCCAGCCAGAAATTACAGTTTTGAAAAAAAAAAAAAAAAAAAAAAAAAAAAACGAACATAAAAAATTTTACATTATAGGCAAAATAGAGTACAGCATTCAGTTGCTGTAAGATATAAACAATTAATGACCGTTTTTAAAAATCATGTATCAAGAGTTATTATTGATTTAAATGTATAATTTCATAAATAAGAATGTAATATCTACATTCTATTATTAAAGTTATTTTTTTAATAATCAAAAAATTGTTTTTAAGTATTCTTTTACTGCTTGCAAACCCTTATGTAAAATGAATTAATCCTTTCTGTCATCACGTTGTATATATGCAAACAGAAGGAGATAATATATTATAATTTCAGAAAGAAAACAGATTAATAAAAATAAAGAAAATAGATTATAATATCAGAAAGATAATAGATTATAATTTGAGGCGACCCTGTTTCTTGATTGAGCGTAAATAATTCTTGTTTTAAGATTACAAATCTGTTAGAAAGAAACAAGTTGGAAAATGCGCGTTAAACAAGGCAAATCAGGTGCATTTCGTACTATAAAGAAGTTAAAAAAAATTCAGATCTAGGTGTAATAGTAGACAGTACTTCGGATACTGTTTAAGTATCCGAAATTTTTTCTTTCTCTTTGTAAACACTATATATCTGCTTTCTATTATAAAATAAGTAATCTTTAACGAATCTCAGCAACATAAGCATCAATTTCATAAAATGTGAAATATTTTAATAAGGTACCCTGGGGTAATAACGCCAGGCGGGGTAATAACGCCAAGTGCTTATATTTTGCATAATTATGAAATAATCAGGTAAATGACACTCATGTGCTCTGCGCAGAAGGGTTTTGAGTCATATAAATCGCAAAAAACAGCTTCAAGTTAATTTGTTTCATTTTTAGGTCTTATTGTTTTTACAAACAACTAAAATTAACGCTTGATCTAAAATTTGCGAGATACGTGTTGTGATGTGAAGACTATCTTTTTATCCGGAAATACTTTGTTAATTACATAAATTTGTAGTGCATTTCATGTACTTTTAAAATGTTGTTGAAGATTTTGGATATCTTCTCGAGATAATTTGTAATTTAAAATGCACTGCGCAATAACTATACCGGGGTAATAACACCAATCCTTTACATTAATACCCCGGTTGATTCCCTACAGTGGCCGAGCTACATCCTAAATACTGATTCAAATAAACACAGTTAAAACTGTGCAATGTTTCTCATATTTCTATTTAAGCAGTCCTTTTTAAACAAAAAGAAGCTCACGGTCTGATATTCTTTTGCCTCATCCCCCCTCCCAAACCGCACCTTTATTTTTCTTACACTTTCACAAAAAATTGAACATTTTCAATAGCTTAGAATGCAATTTGTCAATTTCTAAGTTTGTCGAGTTTGTATTTTTAGAATTGGGCTATCTACATGCAATTATTCCATCTTATTTCATAGTTTTGTTTGCATGGCGTTATTACCCATATAGGTGGGTAATAACGCCAAATAGCATTGGTCAAGAAAAAACGCCATTACATTTTATGAATACATATCTGTAAAATTATTTTATTTTATATAGATAGTCAATGAGTTGCTGTATCAGATCCTATATTTGTTTGAAAAATACAATCTAAAACTAAGCCGTGAAAATTGGTAGAACCTTAACGTGGCGTTATTACCCCAGGGTACCTTATAATTAAAACGCGTCTCAAACAATATTTCCTTCTTTATTATAATGTAATGAGATTTTTTAGTTTAGCCTTGTAAATTAATAAAAACTATTCTTTGCACTACAGATTATACAGAATTTATATTGTAGTATGTACTTCCTAGACGCATATCAATTTTATTATGTTCAAAAGTGTGTAACATTATTAAGATGCACTTGAAACTATTTTTTCCCATTGGTCATAATGCAAGGGAACACTTTTGATTGTCTCTATAATTAAATTATGCATCTCATTTTCATAAAAATTTAAATGACTCAATAAAATTATGCAACGGTTATGTATTTTAAATTTCAAACGATTCGGTTGTGTAGTTTTTGCGTTCTTATATGTGAACGGACAGGTAGACAGACGGACGGATTGAATAACAACTATAGGTGCTACAAATGTACATAATTACGAACGCGTACTTAGAAACACGTGAAGCAAATACGAATTTGTTCTTCATGTAATTTTATTTTGCGATTTTGAAAACCTTTTTTCGCAGTTTACACATCAAAGAATAAGGTAAATATCTATGTACACAAAAACCTATATATTTTAAGTATTACACAAAAATGTGTATTTTCCATTTTACGTAGACATATGTGTAAAAACAGAATATTACACAAAAATCTGTGCATTCTATACATAACACAAAAACATGTGTATTTTGCATATTACACAACATTGTAGGTATTTTCCTATTACACAAAAATATATGTAAAAAAAGAATATTACACATATGTATGTGTAAAAATAGTGCTCAGAAATATGTGTATTTCAGTGCAATTCACACATTAAAGTGTGTATTTCAAGAGTTATCAGATAACTTTTACACATTTGGACTTATCATCAAATTACACATTAAAATGTGTATTCTGAAATTTACACATTTGGCGCAATTTACACACAATTTTACACATATAGACATGTCGTTTTTGTATCATCGATTTACACATTTTTGTGTGTAAATTTACACATTTTTTTTTAGAGTGTACTTCATTTGAGTTTAATGACTTATCGAAAAAGAAGGAGTGTAAGAAAGAAAATTTAAGTTTCGTTCTTTACTTGCTATATGCTTGTATACGATATTTCGAGAGTATATTATATGAAGCATATAGATTACCTGTAAAAAAAAATGGAACATCCGCCTTTCTGCTGAGGAGAAACAAGCGGTAAAAAGAAAAATGAAATTCAAAAAATTTTCAAACAACTAATGCTTTAATTTATAAATAACACTTTGTTTTAGCACTTTTATTCTATAATTGAAATAAAAACGCGAATCTGTAGAATTTACTATTACTCCAATACTTATCTACATCAATCTGGACTCTCGATAGTATATAGATATTTCATCATTACATACTTACAACTTTTTTCAAACGTTTATCAGAAAATCAAGTCAATCAAAGTCTAGTAGTTATCACACCTGTTCCTCAGAAATATTACTATCATATGAAACAGTAAAGAAAATTAATAAATATTTAATATTTAATAACCTCATACGTGAAATTACTGCCGAATGAGAATACTAATAATCAATAAAATCAACTGTTGAACAAAAAAAAAAAATAGTACAGATTACCGAAATTTCAAATCATTTTTTCTACAAAAATTACAAAAATTAACAAATGAATGACAAGTTAGAGAAATAACTAAAAAAATTAATGAACATATTTACAAATTTTTTAAAATCACACCTTTTTCTGGATTACAAACCACAATTTCTTGAAAAATTTAACACCGAATTTGTAAGATTTTAATCCTAGTATTACATACACTCAATAAATATTCAAAATTAACAAAAAAATAATTTTTTAGTCTCATCAATAAGCAGAAATTCTATATTAAAAGAATATCTTCAACGTAGTACTTATAAAAATGAGAGTTTACAAACTGATTTTCATAATTTTATCACATTTAAACTTAATTTTTATACATAAAACATTATTTAATCAAATTTTATACTTTCTAATTCAGTAAAATTCAATACTTTTTTAGTTTTTAAACCGATACCACAATATTTATTTACATCAAACTTGATTCTTTACCTTTTATATTTCCACATTACACAAGTGAGATAAATACTAACTTGGAACGGGAGTTGAAGTCAATTGATTCTATTCGATTTTCATCGTATACGCCTTGCTCCTACACGAAATTTCTTACTTCTATAATCATCTAATGTATTAAAACTAATCTACTCATATTTTTAATCAATTCATCAGATGTTTCATCTCGCACTTCTGAATTATCATCCATCAAGTTGCTTAAAATATAAATAGTATCTTTATAGTTTTAATGTAGTATACATGACTAATCTTGAGTTTCCATCTATACTATTAATCACATTATCATATGTTTCATCTTACAGTTCAACGATTTCTGAATTATCGTCCATCTAGTTGTTTAAAATATTAATAAAATGTTTATAGTTTTTGATAATACATAGTATGTATGAATACAATCTTTAATTTTTAACAGTTCATATTTCAAATAACCTATTTTCGAAACCAAACTATGTGAATTTTACCACAATGCTTATCATCATACAGAGATTTGTGTTTCATACTTTTTCTAAAAATTATCAGATATGTACTCCTCAGAGGAATTTCTATCATATGAATAAATGAAAAAAATTAATTTATATTAAACGTACAACGAAATTTGATTGCAATATACATGTATTTAATAAAAATAAATAAATAAGCGCGATTATTTATACATTAAACCTTTACTAAATATATATTTCTTGCGTTATACAGATGTTTCAACAAGATGAACTAAAACAGCAGCAAACTTCAGAAATTAATGATCTGAATGATTCATCCCTAGCACATGTAGCATTAATGAATAATACATATGTAAGTACTTATATGAAAAATACTAGAATTCGTATATGTAACGTAATTAGAGTAATATAAAATGATTTGTATTACTGCCTACACTTTAACAAATACCTTTTTACCTCTATTGTTGAAGATAATCCTAATTGTTTGCATTTATTTTTATTACAGATGTGTTCTATTTGCTACAAACACTTCTTAAGTAAATGGAATTTAACAGAACATACAAAAATCCATACAGGAGAAAAACCTTACACTTGGGAAGATTACCAAATGCGGTTTTCAAGAAGACGTGAATCAAAAATGCACACATCATCATATAAAGCATCATCAGTTATATGTAAACTTAGTGAATATATTCAAAAATTAGTCACACGTTTGAAGAATTTAGAAATAAAGGAAGATATTTAGACTATTTATCCATCATATTTTCATAACTGTTACCACAATATCTCAAACTTAAAATTTGGAAGACATACACACAGCTGAAAAGAAATTTTGTTACCCGTGATTTTTCTAACCAGCGTGAATGTATAGATATTATTTTACAATGTATTCTTTAAATGTTCACATTAAATATTCTTTTATATACATTTATCGAACAAAAAATATTTACAATATAAAAAAATTACAAAAGTGAAAAGAAAAAACACAAATGTAAAACAAAAAAATCACAAAGTGAAAAACTCAAAACAAAGTTTTTGAAAAAAGAAAATTTACAACAAAATTTTTTTTTACAAAAACCAAAACTTCAAAAAATATTTTTACAAAAAAATTTTTTTTTTCAAAAACATTTTTTACAATTCTTTTTTTTTTCAAAAACATTTTTTACAAAAATTTTTTTTTTCAAAATAAGTTTTTACAAAAGTAAAAAATAAAAAATCACAACGTTGAAAAAATGAAAAATTTTAGTTAAAAAAAGTGTAAAAAAAAAATTGCAAAAAAAGTTGCAAAAATTTCAAAGAAGTTATGAAAAAAGTATAAAAAATTTTGTTCTTTTTAATACAGTATGCAATGGCGAAACCATTTTCCTTTTTTTGTTGAATTTCCAAAAAATACTCAACCAATTTTAATAAAATTTAAATGAGATCAAATCAAAAGTAATATCTTTCAATTTAAACATATCTATAAAAATTCTGATCATTTTTACGTGAATTATTGTATTGTTCGGGAAGTCATGTTCGTTTAAAAAAAAATAATTCGTACCGAAAAATTCTGCCATTTAATTATTAGATATCGTTCCCATTATCTAACGTTTAGCAATTAATAAGCAGAATTTTTCGGTACCAATTGATTTTTCCAAACGGTCACGACTTTCTGAACGACCCAATATTTCAATCTCGATTTGAGTTAGTCTTATATATAAAAACAATTTTCTTTTTTTATCATCACATTTTTACGAAATTCAAATGCAATAATCTGAACTAAGGTGTCTTACATTTTAAATAAAAAAGAAATTATCAAAATCGGTACACATTTATGAAAGTTATGCGTGAAAAGGACTAAAAAAATACATATATACATATCGAAATAATAACTTTTTCTTAAAAAAATCAATTAAGGGGATCCGGGACACATTTTTATTTATTGAGTTATAATTTTGAAAATTTTTGTGATGGTTAACCATATCATCTGTATACAAAATCACATGATAAAACTTCTCATATTTTTTTTTATTTATTTAAAAAATACGGCAATTTAAAATCATTATAATTTAAAATACTATTAGTAGAATTTAAATATTTTTTACATTTTAATAAACACAAACATCTAAAATTTAATTTTGACCCAGCATTTTTTTAAATATTAATTTTAAAAAAAATTTAAATATTTAATACTTAATCAAAAATATCTAATTATAATTAAATTTGATTTTAAAAGTAATGTTTTTTCCAAATTTGCTGATTTAAAATGAAACTAAGA
This sequence comes from Maratus speculifer, assembly GCA_964019185.1. Taxonomy (NCBI): domain Eukaryota; kingdom Metazoa; phylum Arthropoda; class Arachnida; order Araneae; family Salticidae; genus Maratus; species Maratus speculifer. Next base: position 88,132,380 of record OZ025300.1, on the reverse strand, counting down.
AAGAAAAATAAATAAGGATAAGTTCCTAGTTTAAAGCAGTTACTTTTTACGGTTCTTGACTTTTAACACTTTAAATTCGAGAAATTTTGAAAAACCCATCATGAAGAAAACGCATTTTCACAAGAAGTCATATCCATGACAACCATTGCTAGAAGGCTAGATTTCGAAAAACAAACTGAAACAAAACAAAACAAATAATTATAATAATAATCTTTCCTCTTCTAATTAATATAGAAACATGATTTAAACATCATTTTAAGCATTAAAAAACTCCCAAAAAAAACCAAAACAAAAAAACCCATACATTTTTAATGCAATAAAATGTTTTTAGAAAATTTGAAGATTTCTGTGTCCTGAACCCCCTTAGAAAGTAAACTAGCACCTCTTTTCTTGTTACGAAACTTGCATAAATTTTTACCTTACCTAATATAATTATGTCCAACATGAGTTTTTTTGTAGTTGTATCGGATTTCTTGTAGTTGAACGATACATAGAGATGTTAATTTTCCTGTAAAAAATAATAAGTATACTCTTCTATTCTAACTGCCTATAAAACAAGTTTTACTTTCGTGAAATCTCTGAAGTTTAGATTTTCGCATCGATTCTTTTCATCAACTTTGACTTTCCGTAAACATTTGATTTAAATTATCATTCTTCAAGCATATAACATTTTTTAAACGAGCTTTGCAAAATGAATTTTTTACAGTCATACCACCTTTCTTGTGTTTGAGCGTTATATAGTAGAATTGTTAGTTTTCCAATAAAAATGTACATATTTTTGGATCGTCTTCTGGCTGCCTGTAAAAGTAGTTTTACTGCCGAAGGCCGTTTCGTTTTTTGTAATTTCGACAGGCGTTTGTCATAGGTGGCACAGGACAAAATCCAATGGAAGGGGTGAAAATTGTTTGGGGCTTGTTTTGTGATATTGTTAATTCCATGAAAACTTGTCATGTCTGTCACACAGCTAAAAATCGCTGTGCTTGTTGGCCACCGTTATTTTCGCAAAGTTTCTTTCGCCCTATCCAACTGGCGAGATAGCTCCGGTAAAATAAGTCACATTTTTCTATTCTAAAATACTGGTAGCTAAAAATCGTCTTATGTGACAGACATGACAAGTTTTCATGGAATTAACCAATTAACCATATGTTGCTGTCTTATTACAGCAACTAAAAATACTTTACTTTCATTATTTAGTAATTATTATTATAATATTTCGTTTGTCATAGACAGAGGCAGGTCAAAATCAAATGGAAGTGGTGAAAATTGTTTAAGATTTGTTTTGTGACATACTGTTCTTATAATAGTAATTAAAAACACATAACCTTCATTATTTAGTAATTACAAATCATCTGATTTCAAAAAAATATTTAAATTTTGTTTTCAAATTTATCAACTTTGTTTAAATTTTCAAAACCCAGAGAAAAACCACGCCTCTATTTCCCCCCATACCGTCACGTACACCTCTTCGCAGTGTGCTTCGGTATTAATAATCTGCACGTGCTGTATGATAGTTTTTTTTTTTTTTTTTTTTTTTTTTTTTTTTTTTTTTTTTTTTAACATAATAAGAGTTAATTGGGATTGCTTAGTGAAACCCGTATGTGAAATTCCAATTTATTAAATATTTAAACAATAGAATTACCACCACCGCATTTAAAATTTATAATCATTAGTTTTGAAGTTGATCCACTTCGCTTACTTTTTACTTCTTTTTCGCTTTCATCAGCTCGAAATACGTGAGACGAAATCGAACACTCGCGCTTTTTCGAATACCGAAAATTCTTTTATGCAGCCAGCAAATCCCATTTGTATTTCTCGAATTTAACTCACGCGCCCCACGGTTTAATAATAATCACGCCTTGCCCACCATTGGCTCATCCACGAAACCAGCGGTTTGTTTTCATTCGCCTTATATAATAAATGCTTTTTCGCGGCACAACCACGGTGGGGCCACCTATCTATCTGGCATATAATCAGCATTCCCGTTGCCATTCGAGACGCCCGAAAAGCATGATAAATATTGCCGCAAATTATTATCTCAAATTTTGCGTTCTGCAGAACACGTTTGAGCGTGATTTGGAAATATTATACTGCCCGGGACAAAACTGAATAGACCGCCTCGTGTCGTTGTTATTGATTGCGGTAATTTTCCAAGTGCGCAACCCACGCTGTGGTGGTAAGCAGAGAAATGTGCAATCCGCCTCCCCCCACCCCCATTTTTCTTTGTTTTTCTTTAACTGCAGACTCCAATTCTCTTATGTTCTTTTTCGTTACGTTTGCTTGTAATTGCCACTTAGAAATATTTCAGATTTTTTTTTTTTATTACACTTTCTCTTTCGTCTTAAGGTTTTCATATAATAACGGAAATTTGTTAGTTTTTATTTCAAAGGCGAAAATAATAGCAATAGTGAAAACGCAGTGATGTGATAGATGTGATATAATAAAAACTAAATGAATAATTAGATTCTACATTAATGTGTTTCGCAACGGTATTTTTAAAGCAACATTCAAAAGTTAGGATTTTAGAAATAGTCAATAATCTTCTCGATTTATGTTGGTACGCTATATTCTCTGAGAAATTATTTGACTTAATGTACATAATATGTTTTATCCGATTAAGTAAAGTTTTAAATATTTTCAAGCCAATTTTTAAATAAAATATAAATAAATGTACCTCATATTGTACAGATATAATGTCATTATCTAAAAGCGGATAAACGCACTATAATATACTTGTTTTAATGAAACATTTTTTGCACATATATCTTAGATGTTGATTTTTGCAGGTGATGTGCTTGCCTTTCCATATTCAAAAGATGATTGCATGAAGCACGTAAATCCGTAATTTCTTCGTATAAGCCACATTTCAAATAAATCAGTTTGGGACAAGAAATTTTTATTTAATAAAATTTAATATATTTTTACTTGTTACTAATATGTGAAAAATCTGCACTCTTCCGTGCAGGAAATGATAATAAGAATAAATTTAGGTCTACAAAAACTGTTATTTAATATTGCCCTGATTTTAGAGTTACCTTTGAAAAATGTAATCAAATTCATATTCATAAAGTGGATATCCCTTGTACTTATGTCGTTCATGTTTTCTCTTTGCATTAACCTGTTGTTTCAAATATGGTTCTTTTATCTTTTGTAATGTACTAATTAGCTGTATTTTACAACTTTTTAAATTATTGAGGTGTAAATATGTAAATAAGTTCTATTCTATATTAAATTTTTCTCTCTAGAAAATATTTCTTAATTTTATAGGAAAATATTTTAATAATGCATTGAAATCACAGTATGCAGCCGCGTAAATTATGTCCTAACAATTTTCAGTTGTACGTTACATTTTGCTGGATGATAGAATAAGTCTTTGGGTGATAAAGAAGATCTTAGAAATTCCCTCCCACTGCTCATAGAACTGCAAATGAATTCGAAAAAGTAGAGTTAGATGTCGATGTTACATATCTATGCAAAAGTAATCCTTTAAAAATAAAAGAAATTTAAAAAGAACTTTGCCATCGATTTAATGTCATTTTGCTAACGTTACCGTAATTAGCATTGCGGTTATACGTTTTTAATACAGTGCGTCTCTATAGTCATGGTGCATTTCTGGCTGATCCGAGGAAATAAACGAAACAAGATGGAAATGTGGAACCTTCATCAAATAAAAGAAAAATTCTCCAAGTTTCATTGTACGGTTCGATGTAGCCTTCATTTGAGACAAAGAATGACGGACATTATTCACTCTATATATAAGTCAATACCTAAACTTTGCTTAGAATTTTTTTAAATAAATCTAGAGCTTTTTAAAAAAAATTTTAGTGTCAAGGATTTAATACTATAATCCCTGTAGATTATTTCAACCTCTATTTTAACCCGAAAAATTGCATTTCGAATTCTGTAACTGATGTAAAATAAAATAGACAAACGCGTTTTCTACCTCCTTTGATATGTAAAGATGTATTTTTCAGGCATTTGGCTCAGCCGATGACAACGTGATATGACGTAATTAATTTCGCACTAAAATGCTAGAAATGAACAAGAGCTTTCTCGGCCGGTACTGAAGTCAGCCGTGCTTACTGATAGAAGGAATGTTTCATGAAAGAACTTTCTTCACTTTTTCATCAGTTCGAAAGTGCCTTTCTCTGGGAGCTTTTGTAAAAGGCCATAGGATGTCATTGTAATTTAGGCCATTATAATTGTCATTGTAAGATGCCATTTGTAAAAAACCATAAAAGACCATAGGCTCTAGGGCAGATGGCGAAGGCAATCTTAAGAAAGATTTCTTTGGTGATGCATTTATACGAACCTTTTATGGATTTCAGTGCAGTAAATGAGAGTCAGCCTGTGATGCTTTATTACCACTTCTCTTAGCTATCACGCTATCAAGATAAGCTGATTTCCACTGTCGAAATGCAGTGTGAGCAAAAAAAGATCTGAGATCATGGAAACATATCAGCCTGTCTCCATCTTTGGTGTGGATTGCACTCTTTACCACTCCAGATCATTCATACTGCTCAACACTTCTCACTTATTGCTTTGTTCATGATGGCGAAAGAACCCTAGTTACAAATCTGATTTGCGTAGACTAGGGCCATTCATTCGCACTTTCTGCTAAAACTGCACCTCCTATTCCATCATCAGAATCTTAATCTTACACCACTATAGAACATATATATGACTCTCGCATTAACCAGATACATTGTTTAGACATTACTTTATAATTTCTTTGGTAAAAATGAAGGCAATCTCATTTTCAGATTTACCTCGTACAATGACTTTTATGCATTTCCCGAGGACAATTTTTAATTTTTTCTTGAATAGAACTGTAAAATTAATTGAGTTATATGTGGACATAGGGATATAATGACACCATACACTGAAAAAAAAAATTCTGTGCAACGTTGAATTGTTCGACTGCCCGAAAAAAGCAAAAATATCAAAACATGCTTCCTTTGGGTTTTTAAAAAAGCTAATTGTGATTAAAATTCAACATTTCACCATTTTATAGCTATATACACTGGTGTGCAAAATTTAAGGACGACTCCCAAAATGCCAATTTTCAAGAGATTTTCAAGCGATAATTTTCCCGCGAATATTCAAAAGGAAGTAATATAATTCGAATAATTACTATCCCTGCATAACAGCTAGTCCATATAACATCTCATTCAGGTCACATGTGGTCACAAGAGCTTTCCATAGAGTCACTACGGCGAAACAAATAATAGGAAATTCCCTACGTCTCGTTTATGAGTCTCAAATGACTACTGTATGTGACTCCAATGACAGGTCACTACGACTGGTTCTTTGTGTCAAGTCACCAGGTGGCTTTACAATGTCGTTTTATTGTGACTGTCAATTGTGAGAATCAATTTCTAAGTCATTGTGAATGTTGCATTATAATAAATCATCAAATAATGTCACATTAAAGTCACATGGTGACTTTCTGTCATAGGACTTTGTCAAATGGTGACAGAGACCCTACTGTGAAGCAACCATTGTGAAAAATGGTGAAAAGTCACCATGTGACTTTAATGGGACATTATTTGGTAATTTATCATAATACAGCGTTCACAATAACTTTTAAATTGAGTCTCCAGATGAGAGTTCACACGAGAGTCTCAATGAAAAAACATTGTAAAGTCACCTGGTGACACACCACAAAGCAGCAGTTACAATGACCTGTCAGTGAAGTCACATATAGTAGTCATTTGAGACTGATAAAAGAGACGTATGGAATTTCCTAATTTTTGTTTCGCCGCAGTGATTGTGACTCTTGAGACCACGTGTGACCTGAATGAGATGTTATACGGACTAGCTGATATGCAGGGATGTTAATTATGAGAATTATATTACTTCCTTTTGAATATTCGCGTGAAAATTATCGCTTGAAAATCCCTTGAAAATTGGCATTTTGGGACTCGTCCTTAAATTTTGCACACCAGTGTGTATAACAACAGAGCAGAAAAGTATTTCTATAAGTTTTAAATAAACTCTATTAGAACGGGATGGTATCTGGATAACGCTGGCGCCAAGTCAAAAGGTGCCACATCAGAATAAAGTCCAAGCTTGGAAATTTGTTGTGTGTCGGAAAGTTCTTTTAAGAGAGTTCCTGGTCAGATTAGTTGTTAATTGGATACGTTATTTAGAATACGTGTTGTCTTTTTATGTTCCAATATTTTATAGGGTCAGGGTTAAAACATTTTAGAGTTTTATGATGTCTCAGCAGCTTTTCTTGATAATTTTTTTGATCACCATGCTTTCATGAAATGCGAACGAGATTTATAACAATATATTTCAGCGTGTTGAAAGGAATTAGGCTCCATTTCGATGTAGTTCGAGCTACAAACGAAGTACACTGTGAAATATGGTAGTAATTTGTACAAACTAAATAGTCTTTATCTCTTTGTCTTGAGGTTTTACCCCCCTGTGACTCCCCCCTCCTCAGAATTGGCAGTATAGTAAGCAGTTTTTGGATGCTTGACTAAAATTTTCAAAAAACATTTTCGTCCAAACTGCACTCTGGCAAGCCAATTACTTGATTCTGAATTTTAAAATACGTGAAGGGTTTTTAGCCAACACTGCCAGATGTTGTTAAAACATTTCTGAAAGACGTTTTAAAATTTATTATATTTTAAAAATATTTAAAATTTAAAGATACAATTTTTTAATTGGATGTGTACGAAAATAAACTTTTTATATTTTTTCAAGATAATGTAATGAGTATAAAGGTAACGAGTCTTTTTAAAATATTCAATACATTAACATGCAATTTTTCAGGAAAGAGCGTTCTATGAACGTAACATGTTAATGTATAAATGCAATAGGTTAAAAAATATCAAAGGAAGGTTTCGTGTGGCCGTCGATGCCAATGTGAATTTAGAAGTAATCGGAATCAATCGGCGATTATAAAGAATTTATTACTGAATTTCGCTTGTATTATTATAAGAGTCTGGGTTTCCAGCAAGAATGAAGCTAATCCAGCAGACACGATTTCTGCAACCCAGTAGAGTTTTTAACCAAGGCGGAAATAATGTTAGACTTTATTCCTTTCAATTTTTATTCTAAAAACATCTATTTTAAATTGTAAAATTGTAGAAAAAGCACTTACTATGCAATCACAATTATTTATTTCATTTTTCATTTACAGTCGAGTCTCTATATAACGAAATCCACCGTTCCAATGAAAAATTCGTTACATAGAGAAATTCGATGCATAGAGAATGATGTTAAAAATCGTATTTAATGTGTGAAATTCGATCAAATATTATTTTTGATCTTTTGAATTAAGAATTTTAAATGTTTAAAAGTAAACATTAACCTAACATTTTATTTCATAATTATTTAAGCTGTTTCAAAAAAGAGAACAGACATTTATTTGAAAGCCTAATGAAAATCACATAAGGAAAACTTACATTATTTTCAGAGGAAGAAATTTGTAATTTTTTGTTGTTTTGATTTTAAAATTGTTACGCTCTCAAAAAAAAAAAAAAAAAAAAAAAAAAAAAAAATGCTCATAATTTAGCAAGGAATGAAAAAGGTAGTAAACATTTTCCTCCATTTGAAGGCCTCTCTTATGTGTCTCTCATTAATTCCTCTCTTACATGTGTATCAATCCAATTCACTCTGTTTTGAGAAGGATGTGGAAAGGTGTGTGGGAGGGGAGATGAATTCATTGGATTTAAAGAACAAGGAGAGAAGTAATATAAAAAAAAACCAGCACTGACGATAAATCAAAAATAAGTGATGGAAAATTGATTCCATATGATTTTGAAGCTTTTTAAAATTGAATAAATTAAGACCATTTTATGAAAATGTTCGTTATATGGAGATAGATATTTCGCTATACAGAGACTGTTTTTAATGCAATCATGCTAAAAGAGGACCGTTCCTACTAAAAATTCGTTATATAGAGACATTCGATGTATGGAGTTTCGTTATAGAGAGACTCGACTGTATTTCATTTTTCTCTTGTAAAATGCAAAATTTTCAACATTTTTATCAACGTCCAGTTTTTGTGATATATTGCTATAAATTGCTTTGTTCGAGAGCTTTTGATGATTAACCACTTAACGGATTAATATTAAAAAAAAAAAAAAATCTTCAAATAATGCCTATTTTTTTTTCATGTCTTTTACAGAATTTTTACTCTTATAAAACCGGTTCTTTAAAACAAAACTTTTTGCTTAAGGGGCTACTTCAGTCAAATGAAAAGACCCATTCACTAATGCTAATCCTATGGAAGAAATTTATACAGATATCTCGGTTGCATTTCAATATTTTTAAATGATGTTTTGGCTTTGGATATCTGAGATCGATCTGTATGCATGCCGTTAGTTACTTTTTTCATTTTGTTTACAGTTATTTTTTACAAGGATGCTTTCATTTTTGGAACCGGTTTGGAAAGCGAAAGCAACCCCATAAAAAATATCTGCAACCAAAATCGAAAAACTAAAAAACGACCTCCATTCAGATCAATCTGAGTTATCCAATGCAAAAAGAATCATCTAAAAATATTAAAATGCAATCGAGATATCTTTATAAATTTCTTCCATAGGATTAGCGAACGGGTTGTTTCATTTGAGTGAAGTAGCCTCTTAAGTGAATAAAAGCAGGGATTAAACAATGCAAAATTTACAAAGAAAATTTGCTGGTGATAATAATAAATTATGATTGGAATATGGGATGACTTTACAGATAATCCGGGAAGCGGTTAAGGATGGGGGAAAAAATCTGGAAAAACATTTTTAATACAAGTAATTGATAATAAAACATCTTATACAAGGGTTGCCAGTAAAAAATACAGTAAAAAAACGCTTTTAACAGTTTAAAAAACTGTAAAAAGAGAGAAAAAAGGCTTTCAACAATTTAAAAAGAAAAATAAAAAAATAAAAAAAAAGCTTTCAACAATTTAAAAAACAGTATTAAAAAAAAAGTTTTTTAACAGTGCATAATAAAATCAAGCGGTAAAAAAAAAAAAAAAAAAAAAAAAAAAAAAAAAAACACTATACAAAATAAATCGAAATAAAGCATACGAAATATTTTTTTTTTATACAATATATTTATAATGTGGAATGCAAAACACTATGCTTACAAATGGGAAAACAACACATTTGATTTAAATTTGGGCATCAGATGAAGCATGTAACGTCATGTGCAAGCTATCTATTAGTGGTTGATCGGTATATTTATCCTTGCGTTTTCTTGCATCCAAAGGCATGAAAACATGGAAGACTGGGAACAGGAAATCACAATGGTAAACCTACCACTCAACCGCTAAAATCGGACTTGTATCTGGGTTCGATTCCCGACCTGAGCAATTTTTTGCTCAGTTGGAAAATATTCAAATAGTATGATAATTTTACCAATCAGTTTGATTGTGTTAAATTAATAGTATATCTACGTATCCATTGTTATATATGGAGTTCCATTACCTGTGGTTTATTCTGTCGACCTGACCTGGCTAAATGACAGACCAGAAGTTACGACCAATAAGGTTATCTGAGCGAAAATTCCCAGCTGGATATCGCCCAGGTAGCTTAACAGGTAAAGCATTGGCCTTGTAAGACACGTATTTGGGTTCGATTCTCGGCCTGAGCAATTTTTCGCTCAGTTGGAAAATATTCAAATCGTATGATAACTTTACCAATCAGTTTGATTGTGTTAAATTAATAATAATTTACTATTAGTCAAAAATGCCTCCAAGAATAAAAATAATTCTAAAATTAGAAGTCATGCATGCATACAACATAATTTAAAACATTTTTCTTCGCTTTTGCAAGTTTTCTAAAATATAAATTCTTTCCTGATGAGAAACCCATTTCCTCTTTAAATTCACTGATACATTTACTGAAAGCGTTCTCTATTAAGGCAATCAAAACTTATTTCAGTGGAACATTTGAATTAGCATTGACCTGTGTATTATGTCCCACAATTTCGGCAGCCCCCTTTTCACTTCCCAAATAAAAATCAATTGCAACTTTAAACCATCTCGGCACACAATTGGCTTCCCTTTTCAAATTTTTTGTCGCCGAAAACCATCATTTCCCCCCACTTCCCTGCTCCTACATTTTTACTTCCTTTTCTCCTTCTGTCGGCGTAGGCGTTTGGTAGAGGGGGGGGTGTGAAATACCCCCTTTCATTACCCCCCACATCAGAATAACCCTTTCACAATCATAATATTTCAATATTTACTCTTACAAGAGTTTGTTTGCACATTTGGCGGAATTTTTCCCTTTGCCTGAAAAGCGCGATTTCTCTCTTTTTTTTTTATTTCTCTCTTTCATTCGGAATATTTGGAACAAAAGATGTAAAGGGGGTTTGAAGGAAGAAGGGGGGGGGGCTGCACAGCGTTTAATGGAACGCGTAGAATATATGCCTGAAAGCGATTGAAAGGCCGTCATGTATTCCTCACATACAACGTCATGTATATTTGTTGTTGTTATTTCGAGAAAAACTTTAAATGACCTTTCCGCACGATCTGTGAATGCAGATTGTGATAAAAGTGTTATAGAATTGAGTATTTTTACACAAATCCATAATGTCTCACGCCATTTCTTATTCTTCTAACTCTTCCCCGCTGAGTTTTGACAGACGTTATTTGTTGCAAGAGCTTGTATCTGTCTGACACATAGAAAAAAAAAAAAAAAAAAAGAATTCAATCGGGAAAAGCTCTATTTTGAAGGTGAATGTTTTTGACTTTTGGATGATGTTTTGTTAATTAAGAAATACTTACGAAATATATATTAAATCTTATTAATTAAAATTCTATTTTTTTTCCTCTATGTACACTCATTTTTGTTTGGCTTAATACAACATCTTTATGAGGTATAATAATAGACAGAAATCTAATTTGGAGTGAGGGCAAGAAGAATTCAAATATTCTAGTGTTTTTTTTTTTGTCATTTTTGTTTTCTAGAGTAGATGTTCTAACAAAAATAAGCACAGTTATCAAGTGATTCAAAATTAATTAAATTTGTATTTTTATTTCAGTAAGTGTTGTTAGCACGATCTACAGATAATGAGAAGAACCGAGCAAAAATAAGTCAAAGAATTATTAATTAAATGAGATTTACATGCCCGATAACAGACATGTTTTTGTAAGGTATTCTCTTTTTCTCGGAATATTCATTTGTACTTGCGCTTTAATTGACAGGATAGCTTGTCAGCAAAAAGCTAGTTTTCCGTTTTTAATTAAAGTGTTTGAGAGTTATTTAATGAAAAATTTTATCATATTTATTTTAGCTAACATACTAACAAGAAATAATACGAAGAACTTCAAATAATTTTTATACATACGGAAAAAATAAGGAAGTGACCAGACCAATAGTTTGTGATGCCTTGAAATAGCTACTGTTTTTTTTCCCTACACAGTAAAAAAATCTATAATCCTACAAATGCAAAGTTGCCGAAATCTGCATATTTACAAACATTTATCTGTACACTGTACAAGAAAAGAATACTATTGTTAACAAGAGGCTACATTAAAATATAATTGAATAAAGAATTCGTACGTAAGCAAAAAAGAACAGAGGAGTAGTTTGTAATTTAAAAAAGAGTAATTTATGAATTTCCTATAAAATATTATTTGTCTGGGAAAAATACTGGCACATATATCTATTTGTCTTTCCACATTTTTCTTTAAAAAACTTTAGAAATTAATTTGAGTGCTTTCAAAATTTTTAAATTCTTCTGAATATATTTTGACTTTTAACGACAAGTATGTGTTGGTTCAGGTTCTTTCTTTCTTTTTTTTTCTTTCTTTTTTTTTAAATATTCGAAAAATATTTGTTTATTTGTGTATCATGAGATCTAGGGAAAATTATTTTTTTCATTTTGGTATTTAGTAATGATATTAAGTGCTTTGTATCTTCAAGTACATTTTAACAACATGGTATTTATATTAACGAAGATTTAATGTATTATTCCGAATATTTGTATATTTTTATAATATAAAAATAATCAATGTAAATATGTTTTAATTAAAATTACATTAATATATTGTTGGAACTTCGGAGTGAACCTCATTACCTGACGTTTTTCATAATATAAAATATTTATCTTTTCTGTCGTTGCTTTTAATTCTGCTGCATTTAAATACCTTGTCATCTAGGATTTTTTAAAATTGTATTTAAATTTAAATCGTTTCAAGTTAAAATCGTGTGATAATTTAGCACGTTGCACATCATTCTACACCGTTTATTTCCCATTTAAATAATTTGGCTTGAGTTCAGTAGTAAGAAAACTACTATATTTTTCCAGTAAACTACAACTAGTTTATCGAAAATGTAGTTAATTACAGAAGCAACTACTTGTTGTTGTCACCCTTAAGTGGTGAAGTTATTTTTTGATAAAACAAATGTTGATTTGGGGTTTACAAATTTGATTTCTTGTACGCTCCTAAAATTTAGAGAATTAAAATAAGAAAATTTCCTGCGAATTTTGTAGCATTTACTTCTATAAAAACAACTGAAAAGGTATAGTAAGTGTGCATATTTATATAGGTACATATAAATTCAAGTGTCTAAAAACAATAGAACCTTGATCCATCTTTTTTCCTGGGGTAAACGTAATATAATATGAATTATTAAATTTATTTTATGTTTTTCAATGTTTTTGTAATGCAAAATAATAATAATAATAATAATAATAATAATAATAATAATAATAATAATAATAATAATAATAATAATAATAATAATAATAATAATAATAATCTTAAAAAATTGTGAAAAAATGTATTTATTGAGTTTCTTTGTATCATCAAATTTTATTTATGTATATAAAAAAGAAATATATTTTTTCCTTTGTTCAATTTCTCTTAGTTATCAGTTTGTTAATATGAATCTATGATTTTATTTAATTTGACATTAGTCTGAGGCCTTTAGCAGCCATGGCTTTCGTCTCGAATGATCCATTACACAGAGACAATTCTGAACAATTTTATTACGCATTTCCATTACATACATATTTCACTAGAAAGGGACAACACACCATCCATGACTTATCCGGATTCGAACCAGGACCCCTGGGTGTGGCAGTAGCTGTCGCTACTAATATGAGTCCATAATTGAAATAAATATATATATAGTATATATGTAAATAAAACTTGGAGTCTGAAGAAATTATCATAAAGTTGAAACACATTACTTTAATGGTTTTGCCCAGATTATCTGCAGCCGAGGCCTGTTATTTTCCATGAATATTTTTTGCAGTACAGTACATTTTTCTGAAAAATTTTCGAAAAATGATAGAAAATGTCAAATTATTATACAATAAGACAGTAATAAATTAATTCGTACAAAAGTACGAGAATAAACATAAATTTTAATTTTATTTAGATAAAAATTTAATACAATATAAAAAAAAATAGTAACATGATTTACCTCACTGTTTTACGAAGAATAAAATGATAGAGGTCTTTCTACATTTTCAGTTTTCCTATTACGAATTTTACTATTAAAATTTTTCAATAGAATTTTTTCATCAGGCGTGCTTTCATCTTCTTGTTCTAAATAATTGAGTAACGCCTCTGTATGTAGTAATGCATCATCGTGACTTAATTTTGGGTGAGTTACAAGATTTTCTTCAGCACTTTCAGGCCATTTTCTGGAAACCCCTTGTATCTTCTGAACTATATGTGAGATGTGACACAATATAATTGTCACTTAAGCGGTTACTTCATTCAAATGAAAAGGCTCATTCGCTAATGATAATCCTATGGAACAAATATATAAAGATATCTCGGTTGCATTTCATTAGTTTTAAATGTTCTTTTTTTTTTTTTTTTCATTGGATAGCTGAGATTGATCTGATTGCAGGCCGTTTTTTACATTTTTGATTTTGTTTACAGATAGTTTTTATGAAAACACTTTCATTTTCGAAACCTATCTGGAAAGCGAAAGCACCCTCATATAAAATATCTGCAAACAAAATCGAAAAAAGGAAAAAACGACCTGCTTTGAGATCAATCCCAGCTATCCAATGAAAAAAAAAAATTAAAAATAGTGAAATGCAACCAAGATATCGTTATAAATTTCTTCCATATGATTAGTATTAGCGATTGGGTCTTTTTATTTGATTGAAGTAGCCCCTTAAAACTTCGCAATGTTTTAATTTCAAATCTTCATAATTAATTCCTTTAATCCATTGTTGCACTACTTCTTCGCCCTCATTTTTGAAAGGGTTTAGATTTCTCAAATCTTCTATTAATTTTCTCTTCAAATCAATATTACCGTTGCCTAATTTCATTTTCTTTATCCGATAAAATTGCCTTCCATGATTTCTTTACCGTGCTACTTTTTACTAATTTCCATGATGCATCATCATAATGAATTCCATGCAAAACTGTGGCAATTTTTTTTCTCTCCCGGTTAATTTGCAACTCAAATAATCCGATCCCGGTCAATCGAGAGTCTGCTGTACCGTTTTGTTATATACTCGCTTGCAGTCCCTTATACGTAAAATGATGACTGTTGAGCGTGCAAGTATTATTGTTGGGCAGAAGATTTAAGAAACTTCTTAAGTCACCAGTAAAGTCCCATTCGCTTATACAAATCCTATGGAAGTCATTTATAAGAATATCTCGATTGCATTTCAATATTTAAAAATGATTTTCAACAAAAAACCATTTAGTGAACAAAAAGATACAGTATTGCTGCCACGAAACAAAAAAACTATTAAAAATTAAAATTAATAACTCAAAAAAAAAAATTTGAAATACAGCTTTCAAACAGATTGTATTTAAAAGTAAATTTTTTCCTCCATATTATGGTGTAAAAATTGAAAATGTGCGATGCTTAAAAGTTTAAAAGTTTAAAAGTTTACCGAAAATTGTAAAAATGAAATTTCATTTAAAATTTGTTTATGATTGGTCCAGAAATATTAATATTTAATCCATGACGTACGTAATTTATGATTCTATTTTTACGTAAGCCATGTTTTGATCATCATAAAAATGATATTCATTAATAATATGATTTGAAAAATAAGATTTATTTACAAATCTAAAATTTCAATCTTTGAAAATATCATTTTCCATTGTATTTTGTTAAATTACACTTTTGTGTGTATGTGTTTTATAAAATATCGTGTCTTCGTCCCTCCATTACCTAATAATTTGCCAGAGTTGAGACTCAGAAACGAAGAGGCTATTGCTTCCATTACTACGGACTTGTACACAGAAATGTGTGAATAACTGGACTTCAATCTAGATGTATGTCGTATAAATAAAGTTGGACATATTCAGAATTTATAAGAAAATTAGGTTAGACTAGCCGCTCTTGGCGACCAGTTTGTTCTCCCTTGAATGTATACTAAGCATTAAATCATATTGCTTTTATTCATAATTTATTTTAATTGCTTATTTTTTTTCAAATTCGAAGATTTTGCAATGAGAAATAGTCACAGATGTCATATACGCACCACATTGGCGCAATTGCAACAAAATAAAATTAAATGTGCCTCCCATGGTAACCCGGCTATTGTTATTTATTTAAAAATAAACAGTTTGTTTACTTTTATTTTCTTTTTTTAAAATGATATAAATTGCTTTATTCCATAATTATTAACTAAACTTTTTTTTTATTATTATTTCCTTTTCAAAGTAATAGAAATTAGTTAAAAATATGTATTTAACTCGCGATTGAAAACGACATTTTTGCCAAATTGGCGTCAGAAAAATAACGTGCCAATGCAGAGCCCGATCAAGCTGAATTTGAGCCACGGGCCTGTTAAAAAATTGGGCCCTCCTAAATACCCATTTCCCAAAAAAAGAAGATTTATTTGACGAGTTGTGAGTGAAAAATGCCTATTTTAAAATCTTCTAAAAATTTTGTTGAATCATTCAGAATATTTAAATTTTACATTTCATATTTTATAAAACAATATTATTTGAAAAGTATTCGATTAAGGGAAAAAAATCAGTCACATAATTTATGGGCCCCCGAAAAGCGTGGGCTCAGGGCCAAGGCCTCGGAGGCCCATGTATTAATCAGGTCCTGTGCCAATGTGGTGCATATACGACATCTGTGTTGATATATCAAGAACTCAGTATTTTTATGCTAGCCTGTCGCAGATAATAAATCGCCAAATATTTTACCCACGGCATTTTTTTCATATTTCATTAATAATTTAAAATATATTAATATATTACTTTCACCCATTTCATTTATAATACATATATTTAATTTGAAATTGAAAAGTTTAAAATTCATGACTTTTATTTATTTTTTTAGTAAAAAGAACAGAAAAAAATATTACTGATATTTTGAAGCACCATAATTGCAGCGGAGGAACAAAACATAAATAAATCCAATTTACCTCAGCCTAAATCTTACGAAAGGTCTTTTGCGCAGTAATCAATATGATGCGTTTCATTTGGACGCTGCCATTAAACAATTAACAAATAATTGTGGTTTTTTTGCCACATATGATAGCGTAATATATATACAGATTTACTTTCAATGTGATACATGATTTGTTGTAAATAGTCTAAATTAAACTGTTATAATATACCTTTCAATCTGGAGCGTTCTTTTATTTACAATCTGTGTAAAAATTATCCAATGATAAAGATATTAAAAGTTAGCTAACTATTTTTTTAAAGCAGTAAAAACACGGATAAATTCATGCGTATAATGTAAAGAAACATCTATTCCACACAGGATATCAAAAATCTTATACTTTCATGTAAAAGGAATTTCATATCT
The DNA here is from genome assembly GCA_964019185.1 of Maratus speculifer. NCBI lineage: Eukaryota > Metazoa > Arthropoda > Arachnida > Araneae > Salticidae > Maratus > Maratus speculifer. The sequence continues at coordinate 88,115,671 of OZ025300.1, read as the reverse complement.
CTTTTTACCTCAATAGCATAATAGAGAGGAAGATTTAGTTTTACTTTTCCTCCACTTTCTCCCTATCAGCGCTTTTCCTTCCTGAAAAACCCAATCCTACTTTTTAATCGGAAGTATTCATATTCCTTGTTTACTATAGTCAGTAACATTTTCTGGAAAAGAGGACTAAAATTTAAAAGAGGACTTTTTTTTTTCTTTACCGGAAAGTTTTATTTTGAAACTTTTATTTATGTGAATAATAAAAAGGAGTTTTGAACACTATCTTTCAGTGTCCAGCAAAGAATTTTTATGAGTTTAAGTAACATTTTTAATGATTTAAAAAAAAATTTTTTGGTTTTAAAAAACTCAACATTTTTGTAAAAAAAATAAATGCTCTTTATAAAATCCCCCCCCCTTTTTTTTTTTTTTTTTTTTTTTCAGAGAATGATATAATGTTAAAAAAAGTACATAAAGAATTACATAGCAAAACATCAAAAGTAAGCATGAAAAAAAGGTAAAATAATAATAATAATCTCTATAAATAAAAGGAATTCCGAGGATAATTAATTGAGGCACAGGAAAATCGTCTGCTAAGAAAATCTTTTTTCATTTTGAACTCTATAAATAAAAGGAATAAAGCAGAAGAAATATAAAACAGATAATGTATTTATCACAAAAAATCGTCTGCTAAGAAAATCTTTTTTCATTTTGAATAAAATTAAATAAAATATTGAAAACATTTGATTTAAACTAAAAATTGTATTACTAAAAGTTTTCTTTTTTTTTCAGAACCTTTTAATACTTTATAACGATGAAAATGACGTATTTCAGACAATGCATTTCTGCATGCTTCCAGTTATTGATAAAATCATACAAATTTCAAGTTCGTTTAATATTGCTAATACGGACCCGGGCAACGCCGGGCGGGTCAGCTAGTAATAATAATAATAATAATAATAATAATAATAATAATAATAATAATAATAATAACACCTTTATTTTTAGGATATCAAAAGTCATTAAGGCTTTAAAAATATATTTATCAGCAATATTTAAATATGAAAATTTTTTTGTTCTTAAACAGCTGATTTAAAATAAACCAAGTTGCCGAGCAGGGTGATAAAAAGATTATCAATTAATTAGAGAAAAATTTCCAAGTATTATTTTATTCAAAGTGTCAATTTTTTGTTATAAATTTTTAAATGCTGCTCTTTTTTAAAATTTTTATGTCAATATTTTAAATGTAACCAGTAATTGTAAATTAGAATAAGGTCAGAATTTGTTTCATTGTATAAATCTAGATTTTCTTGTGGGACAAATTATCTTATTTAAGCGAGTGCTTGAGTAAGAGGAATTTTAAAACTAAATTTTAAATAAAATTTAATAAAATACTACTCTTTTTAAAACTTTTATGTCAGCATTTTAAATGTAACCAGTAACTGTAAATTAGAATAAGATAAGATTTTTTTCCATTGTATAAACCTGTATTTTCTTATAGGACAAATTATCTTATTTAATCGAGCGCTTAAATAAGAAGATTTTCTAAGAAAGTCTTATTTATTATAGAGTCCTTATATTAGGCGAATTTTCTTACAAAAAAAATCTGGTATTTTCGTTGGATTTTCTTTGTCCTGTGGTAATACTGTATAGACTTAAAAAAAGGGGGGGTTTCTTAAAGTAGCATAACAAGGTTGTTAAAAGCAAAAATGGATTAATATTTTATTTCCCCAATAAATTATTTCGTCATACGCCGTAAAAAAAGAAAAAACAACAAAAAATTCTAGCAATAGAGAAAACTTAGGTTGTAAATTTAAAATTTCTGAAAAAAAAAAAACTAATTTTTTTTCTATTGGAAAGTTTTATTTTGAAACTGTTATTTATGTGAATAAAGAAAAGAAATCTGAAACACTATCTTTCAGTGTCCTGCAAAGAGTTTTTTATGAGTTTAAATAACATTTTTGGCGATTTTAAAACTTTTTTTTTTTTACTTTTAAAAAACTTAATTTTTTTGTAAAAGAAAGAAATGTTCTTTATAAAATTCTTTATTTTTAGAGAATGACATAATGTTTTTAAAAATGCATAATTACATGGCAAAACATCAAAAGTAAATATGACAAAATATATAATAATAATATATTTATCAGGAATATTTAAATATTAAAATTTGTTTATTACTAAACAGCTTCTTTGAAATAAATCAACATGCCGGGCGAGCTGATAAAAAAATTATCAAATAATTGGGGAAAAATTAAATTTTCAAGTATCATTTCATTTCAAAATGCCATTAAAAAAGTTTTAAAGTACTACTCTTTTTTTAAATTTTTATATCAATATTTTTAATGTACCCAGTAACTTCAAATTAGAATAAGGTCAGAATTTTTTTCACTGTATAAACCAGTTTTTTTTTTTACAGAATAAATTACCTTATTTAATTGAGTGCTTACATAAGATGAATTTTTTTGTAAAAAAGTGTGTATTATGTCTTCGAGTTCTTATGTAAGGAAAATTTTTCTTTTAAACAATTCTGGTATTACTTAAAATTTTCCTTGTCTGGTAACAATCCTGTAGATTTAAAAGAAAGGTTTGATAAAGTAGCATCAACAAGATTGTTAAAAGCAAAAATGGATTATTATTATTATTATTATTATTATTATTATTTACAATAAATTATCACATCATATTCCGAAAAAATAATTAACAATAGAGAAAATTTAGGTTGTAACTCGAACTTGAAACAAAATTATTGAATATTTAATGCGTGCATTTTTACACTGCTAACAAAGCGTAGAATCAACTTAGTGAAAAACGTGTAAGCCGGGGATCGAACTCAGAACCCTTGGAATAAGGAAAGGGCAACTGACGTCACTGTGGGCTCTTATTAGTGTGGGCAAGCTGTTTTCGCCCGTGCTTCGTTATAGCACAGACTCTACATATGAATTCAGGCATTCTGATTGGTCTACAAATTTTATGATGGTTGTCTGCTTGCTATGATTGGGCTACGTCGTCAAGATGATTCATACAATGATTGCAATGGCAAAAATGTAGCGGTAGCTTGGTTGACAAAAATGTTTGTTTGTAAACATGCCCTTTCCTTATAGTGCTTTAAGTGCTCTACCATTTGACCTACGAGGACGAGGCAGAACTTAGCATCTCTCACTTCATATCTTGGTAAGGCTACTCGCAGCACGAGATGGAACCGACTCGTACTGTGAGACGAGAATCTTAATTTGACAGTTAAATTAAAATACAAAGTTATTGATTACATGTTGAATGCAGTCTGATATCAAAAAGTGACCTTTCTATATTTTATTCTAACAATTCTAGTAACGCTGTTAAAGGTACAGTTAAACAGCTTTATAAAGTGAATGTATGCCATTTTAAAATTTGACACATTGAAAACATTTCATTTTTAAATATTATTTCTTGCTACTTTTTCTACTTCATAATTTTATTTGATTTATCGATGATTTTTTGCGATTACTTATATAATTATCTTATTTATAGTTAATTCGATCAATTTGGATTATGTTGCGTCACGTTTTATCCGTTTTGTACAAATTTGACCAGAATTGAAAGTATCACATAATTTATGCAAAATTGTAAGATTTATTTTTCCTCTTATAGAAATAAATATATAATGATAAAGACTATAAAAATAAAATAATCATTCTTTTAAAGTAGCAAAAATATTGATAAATTGTATATCTATAATCTAAGAGTCCGACTTCCTTTTTTTTCAATTATCAGTAATTTCGAAGAGCAATTTTCATGATAGGTTTTCACAATATTTTCAAAATTTTTAGGATAGATTTCTACATGTTTTACGAAAAATCTACTCTAATAATTAATTATAAATCTTAACACATCACTGCAGAATTTTTTCTTTAGAAAATATGATTTTACATACATTAATATTTAGAGTCCAGTACCAGAAATTTTAACAGAAAAAATATTTATCTTATTTAACATCAGGCTTCAGTATAAGCAGTATGACTAACATTTGAAAATATTTTCTCTTTTTTTTGTCATATTTTATCTACATAATTTGAAAAAAAAAAAAAAAAATCTCCGAAAAGTGTATATTCTTTACCTCTAACTTTCGCCACCAACTTTTACTTAGACTGCCCTGTCCCTGGCAGTTTCAATTTTAATTACTACTAATTTTAATTTTATTTTTTTAAAGTATTTATATAAATACAGCTGTATTTTCTTAATAGTATTTGATATATTTTATTATCGAATCATCTAGGCAGAATCTTTATTTCTTCCTTAAACTTAACTTTTGTAATTATTTTAAAACTTTCACCGCCATTTATTTAAATTATTTTAATATCTGTAAATATTCTTTCAACTTCTATACACAGTTTTAAAGCTGCATTTACCGAAATGCTCAAATAACAACAGGAGTAATTTGTAGACTGGGCGTAATGTAAAATACAATTAGGAAACAATTAAGGCCTATTCCTATTTCGCATTGTATAGCTGAAGTCCACTTTACATCGCTCCATTTTTACTTTTTCGATTTCGTTTGCACATATATTTTATAAAGAAACTTTCACCTTCGAAACCGGTTTTGAAAGTGAATCTAACTTTATAAAAAATATCTGCGACCAAAATCGAAAAAATAAAAAACGAGCGATGTCGGCATGCAGCTCAACTATTAAATGAAAGAAAAAAATATTTAAAAATTTATTAGTCGAAATGCAAGCCAGATATTAGAAAATAACCTCCCCATAGGAATAACTTTAGCTCGCGAGCACTTCGTCTGCCGGGAATAGGATCCTTAACATGGATGGTGACTCAGCATCTAAATTCTCCTCCGTAATGTTTATGGACTTTTGATACATTCATACACTGTATATAAAAAAAAAAAGTTAAATTTACGGCAAAAAACTACTGGCAACAATGTCGCCAGCAGCTGCCAATGTTGCCGACGTAAATAATTTTATTAAGCTTAAGCTAATATTAGTTTTTGTTGCATTAAAATGTCTCAATTTCTTGATTTTCTGCAAGCAAGCAAACCTATTGGTTTTCATTGGATGCCTATGGGAACATGGCGAAATATTAGCGATACCGCCAAGTTGGCGTCACTTTTGGTGACTAATTTTGACAGCCAAGTATGGCTGTATATCGCCAAGTTGGCTGGGTCTTGAACCCTTTGGTTTCTACGCAGATTTTTATTGGTTCATCGGTTATCTACATATATTTTCATTGATCCATTTCCAAATCATATATATATGTAAGATTTCACACCCACACACACACGCACATATATATATATATATATATATATATATATATATATATATATATATATATATATATATATATATACACACACATAAATAAATACTTTTATAAATACATCCAAAGTTATTCAGACAATACCAATAAAAGAAGTATTGTTACAATCATATTGTTAAAAACAGTTGAAGTTTGAAGAGAAATAGAAGGCAGATTACCAAATTACTAAGAAATATGTGGATAAATGGACATTATATAACCAGAGTAATTCATATATTACCATACAATAAACCAATGAAACCAGTATTTTTACAATCATCTTATTGAAAACAGTTGAAGTTTGAAGTGAAATAGAAGGCAGATTACCAAAATAATGAAAGATAAATGGATAAAAAGGCAGTATAAGGCTTTTCTATTAAACTACTTCTTCAGGGGTGTATAGTTTAACAAAAAAGCAAAAACATCCAACCAGTTTCTGTTATGAGTCGTGCTGAAAGCTAAGAATTCGACTCACAATACACCCGACTGGCTGGAAGCTATTCAGATGACAAATTAGTAGAAAGATACACATAGAAGAAAATAAAATCAATGTGACAAAATAACAATAATACATTATTCCATTAAAAAAAAGGATATATATACGAAGATATTTACCATTACCCATATCCTAGCAAGATTTGTAGTGCAATCAGATACAAACTACATGTGACTTACTAACAGTCAAGGTTATGGTCATAGTATAAATCACATAGATAATAAAATAAAGTTGTAACAATAATTATAAAAATTAGTAAAACATATATTATACTATATAATACATAATATATTTAGAAAAAAAATAGATGCTACTATTAGAAATATTATATTTTTATTTTTTTATCAATTATTAATATTACTATATTAATTAATTAACTAGAATATATTACTACAACTTCTAGCAGAAAATTATTTTAGTGCTGCCATCTTAAGGATTAATATATTAATTAAATTATATGCTTATGGTGCTGCCCTCTATTATAGAAAAAAAATAAATTATTTATTAGCTAAGAATTTCCAAGAATAATTTCTATTCTAATATTTTACAAATAATTTCTTTAAGACAAATACAATAGACAACCATATCTTATCTCAATAACTTGATCATTTTTAAGTTATGCATATTAGTTTTTAGGAAAACATAAACTTTAATACTATGTGTAAAGTTAATTTTATTATTATTATTATTATTATTATTAAATATATAATAATTAACCATTGCGTATTATCCAGACAACACCGCCCTCCTCCGTAATCTAACATCTAACCCACCCAACCATCCTATTATTCATATTTTTTATTTTTTATTTATTTTTTTTGTATTTTTTTTGTATTTTTTTTATTTTTTATAATTTTTTTAAACATTTTTTTACGCAATGTGTTAATTATTTTTAAGATCATGTAATAACTTATTATATATTAAAGACTATAGGAGTTCTTATCAATAACCTCATATGGTAATATTGGTTGAAGAGAAAATAGACAGTTAATACTAAATAAATGTTTATACAGATAATATTTTTTTAACCAAATGTAAAGGATAACCATATCTTATAGCAGTTTCTTGTACAGTTTTTAAATTATACATTTTAAAATTATGTGAACAAATATTTTTAATTGTATGGGCAAAATTAAGTAATATATTGACATAGACAGATTTATGTAGGCAAGAATTATAATGAGTAAAGAGGTTTACTTTAAAAGGAAAGTCATTACGTTTGTCATAAATATAAAATAGAATTTTATTTTCAGAAAGCGTAATATTAAGATCAAGAAAGTTAATTGTATTATTATGCATATCATTATAACTGTATTTTAAATTTTTGTGGTATTTGATTGGTAGCGAATAGTTAGATGACTTTTTAAAATATAAAATTATTATATCATCAAGATACCTGTATAGAAAACAATTAACAATAGAAGTATTACGTTCATAATAATGTAAGTAGAGATCAGCACAAATGGATGATATAATCCCACCTTGTGGAAGACCGACTATTTGTTTGAATATTGTATTATTAAATAATATATAATTATGATAAAGAATAAATTTGGTTAAAGATTTGAAGTAAGATAAAAATACATGTATGTTAAGAGAATTCCTATATTCCTTGAATAATAAATTTATGATCCTGAACATATCTGCAATATCAATTGTATTAAATAAATCATTAAAGTCATATGTTTTGGTGTACTTAATGTTTTGTAAATTTTTGATATTATTTACAAGATGTAAACTATTTTTTATACTATAGAATTTATTATTAGTTTTTGCAATTTCTACCATTTTTGTAAGTATTGTTAATAATTCTTTACCTGCATTATTGTTATAAGTATTACACCCAATAGTTATAGTACGAAACTTTATAGGAATTTTATGGAATTTTGGAATAACTACAATGTAAGGATAGTTATAATTATGATTTTTTATTTTTAGTAATTTATAATATTGAGCTATATGTCTATTTTTAATAATAGTATCAATATCTGTTTTAATGAAATTTGAACTAGAATTTATTGCTTGATTTAATAATGTAGAGTAATAATGTTTACATATGAAAGCATAGTTGTTAGGAGATTTATCGACATATGTTATGATAAATTTATTTTGTAAGTTTTTTATTTCATCATTTAATTGTTTAAAATTTAAAGTGAAGGTATCAATATTCCTATAAAGTTCAATATTTAATTTATCTAAAACATTAAGTTTCCATTCAGTGAAGTATTCCAGAGGCTTATTGTAGTCTATCGAAATTTTATAAATAAAAAGATCTAAATCTAAATTAAACTGTTTTATGATTGATTTGATATTAGTACCTGAAGGAACACGATATTTAGTACCATTAGCCATTAAATTTCGTAAAGAATCATTTTCAACTATATTAATATCCCCAGTAATAATGTGACCATGATCTTGATTTACGAAGTTACTATAACAGGGATCATTACAATAACATGGATAATTAGTATTATTGGTTAAAATTTAGAAAATTTATTGTAGTTAAATATCTTACGTCCAAGTGTAACATTATATTTGAAGGATTTATGTATAGAAAATTTTTTTATAGGGAAATTATTATTTTTATCATTAATAATGTTGTGTAGATTAATTTTATTAAGTACATTATTGGTAAAAGTAATTATGAGTTGAGTATTATTAGTTTTTTATATGTATTTTTAGAAATTTTAACATTAAGAAAATTAATTCTATAGTACAATAAATCAAAGTAAATATCACTAAAATGTGAAGTTAAATCAATAGATAGAAATACTTTATAATATAAATTTAGATGTTTCTTTTTTATTGAAAAAATGTGTTTCCTAATATCCTTCCATTGATACGAGTTATTATATTCAGATTCCAACTTAATTATTTGTTGTTTGATCTCATTTCTAGAAATATATAGATTATTAGCCTTATTTTTACCTCTTGTTGTACGTGTAGTTTTTTTAATAGCAGAATGATTTAATTTTGCATACGTACTACTATAATGTTCATAATTATTAGTATTAGTAAAGACAATGTTAGTACGATTGAATAATTTAGAATTTAGACCATAAGGGTATAAAGAATTACGAGATTTAATATAAATTGATTCATAAAGTAATCTATCATTTAGATTTTTATGCATACTTAAGATTTTGATGGTTATATTTTGAAAGTTATGGTGCCTGAAATGTACATGTTGAACATTAATAGAGTTGTTTTTTAAAATATCCTGTCTATGTTGATTGATTCTTCTATGCAAAGGATTACATGTTTGACCTATATATTCTTACTTACAGATGTTGCAATTAATTGAGTATATTACGTTGTATGCCTTACAAAATAGCACATTGTTTTTAGAACTGGAATCATTATCAATTTGTTGTGTATCTGCATGAGGGCAAGTTAAGCATTTGGGAGGTAAGCACTTTTTAAATTTAAGTTTAATCGAGGGACAATATGACAGGTAACTGTTTGACAATTCAAAGAAATCCCTATCTATTTCTTTGTACCGAGCATTAGACATCTTACATTTTGAAGAGCCTAAATTGCCAGTCGCTAAATTTGTTTTGTAACTATTCATCATAAGAAAGATTATTTATATCCAATAGGACAAAATATATTACATAAAAATTAGTATAAGAACAATTTATAATACTATATAAATTTAAGCTAAAAAAAGAAATTGACATAATATATATATCAGTTGAAATCTTGGCTATTTGGTTAAAAAATGATAACTGACAAAATATATCTTGAATAAAAATAATATATATATCATTTAATTCCCTAAATAATTTATATCACTAATAAAGATAAAATAAAAGTAATTAAATTAAAAAAAATAATCTTCAATAATAATAAAGTGAAAGTACTTGATTACATAAATAATAATTATATATACAATATTTACGCGAAAAGAAAAAATCCCAAACTTAAATCCAAAAGTAGTCTCATAATAAATAAATTATGCAGTACACATAAACATAATATCCTATAAATAAAGCCCCCATGTTTAATTACATTTCAACTAAATTCCAATATGGTAAAATCCGAAGTTATAACAATGGTAGATATTTCCAAAAAGTATTAAAGAAGCAGCAAGAATAACAAATTGAAGAAATACATCATTTCATGCGCTGTGCATCATCAAAGTAATGTATTTTAATTTTTTAAAAAAAATAGGTTAATTTATGCCAAAATGGGCCTAAAGTGAAATAATCCACTAAAAGCTGCAAGAATCCATGTTATCTTATGATAACATAAATGACATAAAAGACTAAACTATCTTTTAATGATTGTGCTTATGCATCTTATCATTATGGAAGTTGAATATATAAATACTTTTATAAATACATCCAAAGTTATTCAGACAATACCAATAAAAGAACCAATGAAAATATATATATATATATAAGGATATACGTAATTTCATGACGAAAGATAGATAAAAATATTATCAAATATTACATCAGATATCAGTCATTAAAAATGTATTTACTATCAACATTTTAAAATTAAATTTTAGCTGTTATTAAACTGCTGCTTAAAAATTATTAAATAATTTTAAAATTTAAATTTTCAAGATTATAAAAATTAAAAGAAAAAAAAATTAAAGCTGAATAAACTATTAAACTGTACATATAAAATATTAAATAACATCTATTTCACACAGGATATGAAAAATCTTATATATTTAAGTAAAAAGAATGTGATATCTTTTTCCCTCCTGTGACATAATAAAGTGAAAACTTTAGTTTCATGTTTCCTTCATTTTTCCTATCTGCTCTTTTCCTTCCTGAACAACTAAATCTTATTTTTTAATCGGAAGTATCCATGCTGGTTGTTTACTGTAGTAAGTAATAAATTCCTGAATGGAAATTCTAAAATATCTGTTTTATTCATATACTTTTTTAATATCAGAAAGTTTTGAAGCAATTTTATATAAACAGTAAAGAAAAACAATTTTTGATATTATCTTTTAGAGCCCTGCAGCAGATCTTTTATGAGTTTAAAATATCAGTTTTAAAACTACAAAAACTTTTTTCTTTTTTAAAACTCTACTTTTTTCTGAAAAAAAATACTTTATAAAAACTTTTAATTTTAGAAAGTAACATAATTTTTAAGAACATACATATGGAATTCCATGACAAAATATCAGTTGTGAATATGACAAAATGTTACAAATACACAATGCAAATAAAATCTTAATTTACATGATATCCAAAGCTCTCAGTACATAAGTAAATGTATTTTCTATCAACAATTTAAAATTAAATTTTAGTTGTTATTAAATGGCTGCTTGAAAATCGTTAATTAATTAAAAAATTAAATTTCTAAAATTATAAAAGTTTAAAAACAATCAATTAAAAGTGTATAAACTACGACTTCACTTGTTATTAAATTGCTGCTTAAAATTATTAATTTTAAAAATTAAATTTCAAATATTATAAAAGTTAAAAAAAATTAATTAAAGCTATATAAATTGCTATTAAATTCTATATGTGGAACATTAAATAAGATCTATTTCACACAGGATATGAAAAATTTTACATTTTCAAACAAAAAGAATCTGATATTTTTTTTTCTCTCTGTAACATAATAGAATGAAAACTTTAGTTTCACTTTTCCTTTCTTTTTCCTATCTGCTTTTTTTCTTCCTAAAAAATGAATCCTATTTTTTGATCGGAAGTATCCATATTCCTTGTTTACAATATTAAGTAATAAATTCCGGGTTGAAAAGGCTAAAATAGCTGTTTTACTCATATAATTTTTGAACATCAGAAAATTTTGGAAGAATTTTATATAAATAATTAAAAAAAAAACAATTTTTGATATTATCTTTTAGTACCCTGCAGGAATTTTTTTATGAGTTCAAAATATCCGATATAAAAACTTTATTTTTTAATACCTAACTTTTTCCTGAAAAGAAAAAAAAAAAAAAAAAAAAAAAAGACTTTATAAAAAAAACTTTAAGTTTAGAAAATAACGTAATTTTTAGAAACATATATATGGAATTTCATGACATAATATCAGCTGTGAACATGACAAAATGTTACAAATACATAATGCAAATAAAATCTTAATTTACATGATATCCAAAGATATCAGTACGTAAATAAATATATTTATTTTAAACATTTTAAAATTAATTTTCAGCTGTTATTAAACGCCTGCTTAAAAATTATTAATTAATTAAGAAAAAATTAAAATTTTCAAGATTATAAAAGTTAAAAAAGAATCATTGAATTATGTTTAAAATACTGTTAAATTTTAAACACAGAATGTAAAATAATATTATATTGCGCAGGATATGAAAAATCTTACATTTTCAAGTAAATCGAATTTGATATCTTTTTTCTCCCTGTAACATAATGGAGAAGAAACTTAGGTTTCTCATCTCCTCTAATTTTCCTCTTTAGTTTTAGAAAATGATTTCAAAACAATTAAAAAAACTTTTAAATATAATTTTTAAAAAGCATATATACGTAATTTCATGACGAAATATAATAGATAAAAACATCATCAAACATTACATCAGATCTGAGTGCTTAAAAAATATACTTACTGTATTGCTTAAAAATTAATTAATTAACAAAAAATTAAATTTTCAAGACTATAAAAGAAAAAAAGTCATTTTTAATTATGTTTAAAATACAATTAAATTCTAAACACGGAATGTAAAATAACATTATTTGACGCAGAATATGAAAAATCTTACATTTTCAAGCAAACAGAATTTGATAGCTTATTATCTCCCTGTAACATAATAGACACGAAACTTTGGTTTCACATCTCCTCCGATTTTCCTCTTGAATTTTAGAAAATGATTTCAAAATAAACAAAATTTTTTTTCAACCCTTTCGCCTCCGAATTATTTTTTAATTTAAAAAAAAAATTACTTCTACGTCACTAACATTAACTCTAGTTATTCAAATAGAGTAAGTAGTGTTTAACGAACATTTAATTGTCTGAAAGATAACGAATTTTGTTGTTTTTTGTACTATTCATTTCATATTCATATGACAACGGGCTAAGAAAGAACTTTTGGAGATGATTAGAAAATATTGTATTGAATTAAGATTTAACTTATATTATAACTTTCTAATACTTTTTGCACCTTATTACTAATGATTTTTCAGGAAAATAACTTTTATTTTAAATTTAAAGTTTGAAATATATGTTTAAAATAGAAGAATCGCAAACGGCGCAAAGAGAATGAAGCAAATAATAATAATTATTATTATTACTAAATGCCTAAACATAAATGAAGTCAAATAGGAAATGCATAGACATGTACTTACATTACTACATGCAAATAGTAGCAAAAGTATTTCTTAGAACAAAATAATACTTGGTTGAAAGACATGTACTATTAATAGTACGACAGACCCGAAAGGGTTAAATGTATTTTATTAAAAACATATATATGTAATTTCACGATGAAACATAATATATAAAAATATCATCAAACATTGTATCAAATTTGAGTGCTTAAAACATGTATTTACTATAAAAGTTTAAAAAATAATCAATTAAAGCTATATAAATTTCTATTAAACTATCTGTGTAGAATATTAAATAAAATCTATTTCGCACAGGATATGAAAAATCTTACATTTTCAAGTAAAAAGAATCTTATAACTTTTTTCTCCCCGTAACATAGCGGGTGAAAACTTTAGTTTCAAGTTTACACCATTTTTCCTATCTGCTTTTTTCCTTCCTGAAAAACAATCCTATTTTTCAATCGGAAGTTTCCGTATTCGTTGCTTATGATAGTAAGCAATAAATTCCTGGATGAAAAGGCTAAAATATCTGTTTTATTCATATACTTTTTTAGTATATGAAAGTTTTGAAACAATTTTATATAAATTATAAATAAAAACAATTTTTGATATTATCTTTTAGTGCCCTGTAGCGATTTTTTTATGAGTTCAAAATACCATTTTTAAAGATTAAAAAAAAAATGAAACGGGTAAATCTGGAAAAATAAATAAATAAAATGAATGCAATTAGAATTTGTAGCTCCATATATATATATATATATATATATATATATATATATATATATATATATATATATATATATATATATATATATATATATATATATATATATATATATATGCTTTTACAAAAAAAACCAAAGTAACTCAGACGTTACCATAACAATAAGCCAATGAAACCAGTATTTATACTGTCATCCTATTAAAATCATTTGAAGTCACTTCAGTGATATAGAAAGAAGATTACCAAAATTATGAAAGGCGAATGGATAAATATGCAATAATTTCTAATAAATATGCATAATTTCTAATAAATTAAGACCCATTTTAAATTCGGATTAGTATATTATTAACTAAATACTTCAATAAATAAGTATCATAAATAATATCAACTAAAATCCAATTTTGGTAGATCCGAAATTATAACAATGGTACGTATTATAAAAAGTAAGAAAGAAGCAGCAAGAATAACGAAATATATGTATATATATTTAATATTTAATAATATTAATTTAATATATTTAATAACTAATAATTTAATATTTAATATATTTAATGTATTTAATATTTAATAATATTAATATTTTTTCTTAAAAAATAATGCTTTGTATAGAAACCTTTAGTTTTATAAAATAACATAATTTTTCAAAGCATACTTAGGGAGTTCCATGACAAAATGTTACAAATACAGAATGCAAATAAAATTTTTATTTACATGAAATCCCAAGATCTCAGTACTTAAATAAAAATATTTACTATCAACATTTTAAAATTAAATTTCACCTGATACTAAACGTCTGCTTAAAAATTTCTGAGATTATAAAAGCTAAAAAAAATCATTTAATACTGTTTAAAATACTGTTGAATTCTAAACACAGAATGTAAGTAAAAGATTATTTTAAGCAGGATATGAAAAATCTTACTTTTTCAAGTAAAGAGAATTTGATATCTTTTTTCTCTCTGTAACAAAATAGAGAGGAAATTGTAGTTTCACGTCTCCTCCGATTTTTCTACCCGCTCTTTTCCTTCCTGAAAAATTTTATCTTACAAAAAAAAAAAAAAAAAAAAAAAAAGAAAAAATCGGAAATATTGATATTTATTGTTCACGATAATAAGTCTCAAACTCCTGGAAGAAAACGCTAATTTAATATATATATATATATATATATATATATATATATGCGTATGTATATAAAATCATTAATTGTATTACAATATAAACCATGTGAATTTAATAGAAAAAAAAAAAACATATTGAACATGAGAGAAAAATTAAATAAATAAAATGAATTATCACTGGAAATCTAAATAGTGTAAATGATTTAACACTGAAAAAATTAATGGCTTATGGTACTAAGTATAGAATTCCATCCAAGTTAAACATTATTTCTATAGTAAAACAACTTACTTATGATATAGATATATTTATTTATAATATTGAAATATATTTTAACAAACCTATTGAATATTTCAATCAATGGAAACTTTTAGTTATTGATAAATTAACTAAGGCCTTAAAATATAATATTTCACATCTAGATTATGTAAATACAAAGCATCTTTTCCAGCAAATCACTAAATTGCAACAAAACTTTGTAATAACTTATCTGGACAAACTTCCAAATAATTATGCAATTAGGGGGAACTGAGGGTCTTTGATACAGCTTTTTTCAAAAAAAAAAAAAAAAAAAAATTGGTGTCTAGAAAGCAGAAATTTCAAGTTATTTTTCAATGTGATGTCAGCAAAACCTATGTAGTGTGTTATAAAAATGTACAATCGTTGTTTTATATATTATTTTTTCATGTAATTTAAAAAAAATAAAAAAAAGTAATTTGTATGAATGTGCCCCATCCCCGGGGCAGATTGATACACTTTGACACCTGTGGGAAAAATGGAAACAAAATAACACCAATGCTTATTTTTCATAGAAAAATAGTTAGCAAACCATTTTATATGCCTTTATAGACATTAAAATCGCACACAATTTATTTGTATGCGATATTAAAGCAATCAAAATGAAATGTATAATGACCTGATGTTCTGGCTGTTCCTTGTCTGTTTGTTGGCTGTAGTAACTTTGTCATATCTGACACTTTAACCCCAGAATTATCATCTTTCTTAGGAAAGGTGAAAGAATTATCAGGTTTTCTGTTTATAAATCGGTTTACAAACAGAAAATAAAGGATAATTATATTAAAAATTATGTTTATAATATAATTATCCTGTACTGCAGCTTGTTTCTCTTACTTAACATTTCTTATGTCGATAATACTTTTTTCTCTGGAGAATCGATATAAATTTGAAATTTGCCAGGCTGCCGTCCATTTCTTTTGTTAATTCTACTAGCACTAGATATTGTATAAGTTTGTACTTCTTCTGTTTGCAAAAATACTGTAAAATGTTCTAATATAAAGAAATTAGAGCTATTTCACTTCAATAAAAACTAATAGTAGAAATTTTTGACGAAAAATGGTTGAATTAAGGAGTGTATCGTAAAATAATTAAATAAATAAATAAAAGGTAATGAAAAAAATGAGCTAGAAAAGGATTTAGGTTGTATCAATGTGCCCCGACAAAGACTGTATCAATGTGCCCCATACAGTCATTTTGAATATAATGAGTCGCAAATCCAACACTTCATAATTTATCTAACAATAAAGAATGAGGAACTGATAAAGAGTAGCTTTACTTGCCAGGGAGGGTATTCTTTTTGGTTGAAAATACTGGAACAGTTGTATAATACCATTTCAATTGTACAACTCAAACTTACTTTTGACCTACAAAAACAATTTATCACCCATCCCATTTCATCAAACTATTGAATCATTCCAAAACTTTCTGTATGCAGTTAATTTCACTAGTACCACCTTTTAGAGCTGTTGTGAAACTTCCTGTAATGACCCTGTGTGCTGTACAGGGTGTGTATCAATGTGCCCCAGTTCCCCCTATATGTAAATCATATTATCATCAACTGCTTAAATTCAGTATATCTTCTCTTCTAATAACTCACTCCAAAATACTAATGATAACATAATTATAAACAATCGTAAAATTAAAGATTTTTATAAATTATTAGACATTAACTCTACTAACTTTAAATATCCATATCTAGTTCTTGTACCCAAATTTCATAAGAAGCCTGTTAAATTTAGAATAGTTGCAATTGGTTGCAATGCTAATAATAATACAGCTAACAAACTTCTATTAAAAATTCTTAATCAAATATATAAAATAACAAAAACCAGTGATAATACACATTATATAAAGAATAGTTATGAACTGGTCAATATTATGAAAAATCTTAAATGTATAAAAAAGTAACTACATATGACTTCAAAGATCATTTTAATAATATCAATTTATTACATTTACATAATATAATAAATGTACTATTTAAAAAATATCAAAATGATTTGGATCTATCTACGAACATTGATACTGATTATTTTCTTACTTTAACAAATTTCATTATCTATAATAATTTTTTAATGCAAGATAACATAATATATATACAAATAATTGGTATACAACAAGGTTGTTTTACATGTAGTATATTATCAGACTTATGCTTATATCATTATGAACGTAACTATTTTAATAATAAAATACGTTTATATCGATATATTGATATTATAATTTTAATTGATACTGATAATACCAGTATATCTCAATTCCCAGTAGATTATCCATCTAATCTAGAAATTACAAAAAATCTGCTTTCTAATAATACCATTAACTTTTTAGATCTTAAAATTATATTAAAAGAAAACAAATTAATAACTGATATACAGGACAAACGGAATGTATTTAATTTTAAAGTTAATACATTTACTAATTTTAAATCCTGTCTTCATAATTCTGTATATTGTAAAATAATCCTTAATCATTTATATACAATAAAATGTTTATGTTCTTCTCATCTAATTAATGCAAATATTAAAAAGCTAGTTTATGATGCTATAAGTAATGATTTTTCTATAAAATTAATATATTCTTTAATATACCATTAGTTATTACATGATCTCAATTAATAATAATAATAATAATAATAATAATAATAATAATAATAATAATAATAATAATAAATAAAAATAACACATTGCGTATAAAAAAGTACAAAAAAATATTAAAACATAAAAATAATAATAAAAAATTAAAAATGTAAAAAAATATATAAAAAAATGTATGTTATAGAATGGCTGGGTAGGTAGATGTTAGAGTACGGTGGAGGGCGGTGTTGTCTGGATAATACGCAATGGTTAATTTAATTAAAACTGAGAGTGGGAAATGCATTTTTTAAATTGAAAACATATTGTTATGGAAATTTAATAGACACTAATGTATGGATAATTGTAAGCTTTTTGTGGATTATTTCACTTTAGGCCTATTTTGGCATAAATTAACCTATTTAAAAAATATATTAATACAATTTTATTAATTTACATTATTAAATTGCACTTAACTTTTAATAAATTAGAGACCTGTAACACTATTTAAGTGTATAGGATATATATATTTATTAGCTATTTTTACATCTTATATCATCTTAAATTAAGATATTGTGTTTAGCTTAGCATAGTCAAATTATATGTTTTTGTTTTAAATCTTAATAGGGTAAACTAAGGTGCATGATTTAATTTTTTTGTTGTCACATTATTCTGCTTTTAATTAATTAATTATTTTATTATTATTATGTGTACGATAATTATTTTTATTTTTTCCCCTTTTCAATTTTTCGGTTCAATTTAGTAATTTTGTTGTGCCTTGTTTTTCATGTTATTCCTTCATTTAATTTTGGTTTTATGTGTGTTGGTTGCCCCAAATTCGTATTATTTTGCTTTTTCATGGCTAATACGAAGATGAAACCACACACTTCATTTGTAGTTCCAAAGCATTTGGGGTTTAATAATTCTGCTTTGGTTCCACAAATTATATTTGTATTCATTTTATTTATTTAATTTTTTCCTCATGTTCAATATGTTTTTTTCTATTAAATTCAAATGGTTTATATTGTAATTGAATTAATGGTTTTATATTAGCATTCAAATTACTATGCTGCATTACCGCAAGTAATTATGAATCTATAGATTCTGATATTTAATAATTGGTATCTTTTCATTTTGATTGTTCATTATGAATTTTTTCCTATTATGGTATCTTATATATATTTTTTAATATATAACATCAGTAGCTAAATTTTTAGCAATTTTATACATATATATGTTATGTATTTTTTTTACTATCGAAAAGTTTTATATGAAACATTTTTTACTAAAAAAATATTTTCCAGTGTTCAGTAGAAAGTTTTTTATGACTCTAAATAACAGTTTTAAAGATATAAAAACTTTTTCCTTTTTTAAAACTTATTTTTTTTTCTAAAAGAAAAAATATACATATCTTTATAAAAATGTTTTATTTTAGAAGATATATATGTATATATACGGAATTTCGTGACAAAACAAGAAGAAAGAATGTGTCAAAATGATGTTAAAAAATAATAATGCAAAATAAATAAATAAATAAATAAAATAAATAAAAAATAAACTATTATTTGCACGATATCAAAAGATCTCAATGCTTAAGAAAACATATTCACATTGAACATTTTAAAATTAAGTTTTAAATGTTTTTAAATTGCTGCTTAAAAATCATTGTTTAATTTGAAAAAAAAAATATTGTAAAAGTTTTAAAAATATTCATTTAAAGCTGTATTAACTACTATTAAATTCTATATAGAGAATGTTAAATAAAATTTATTTTACATGTCACGTGAAAAATCTTACATTTTCTAGTAAACGAAATTCGATATCTTTTTTTGTTTGTTTACTTGTTTGCTTTGTAACATAATAGAGTAAAAGTTTCACTCTTAATTTTTTCCTGATTTCCTTATCTGTCTTTTTCTTCCTAAAGAATTCTATCCTTGTTTTTCTTTTTCTTTCTTTTGTTTTGTTTTCTTTTTTTTTATCGAAAGTATAAATATTTTTCGTTTACGTTAGTAACAAATTTCTGGACAAAAAGTCCAATATATACATATATATATACTTATCAAAAAGTTTCATTCATAATATTTTCATTCATTATTTTCATTCATAAAAAAATGATAAAAAGATTTTCAGACATTATCTTTCAATATCCTACAAAATTTTTTATTAGTAAATATAGATAAAAACTTTAAAGTTAAAAAAATTTTTACTTTTTTAGAAACTTAACATTTTTTGTAAAAGGAAAAAAAGTGTTCTTTATGTATTTCTTTATTTTTAGTAACCGACATCAAAAGCTTTAAAAATGAACATGACAAGACATCAAAAGTTAGAATAACAAAGCATCAAAGTGATAATGACAATAATAATAAACTTTTTTTTTAATACGGTATTAAGGGGCCAAGGTACTACTTTGAAGAAACTTAAAAATAATAACAATAATAAAAGTCTCCATAACCATTGTTTACGATAGTAAGAAATAAATTACTGAAATAAAAGGTTTAATTATATTTTTTATTTAGGTATAATTTTCCTATCGGAAAGTTTTATTTAGAACATTTTGATATGAACAATAAAAATATTAATATTAATATAATCATTCAATGCCCTGCAGAAGGTTTTTTGTGAGTTTAGATAACAGTAAAAGACATAAAAAAAATTTATATTATGAGAAATTTACCTTTTACTTAAAAGAAAAAAAAACTTTATAAAAATATTTTATTCTAGAAAATGGCATAATTTTTAAAAGATATGTATACGGAATTTCATAACAAAACATGAATAGAGAACATAATAAAGTGCATAAAAAATAGAGATGCATATAAAATGTTTATTTACTTATAACAAAAGATCTCAATTCCTAAAAAAAACTTCAGCTATTAATAAATGACTGCTTAAAGGTTATTAATTAAAAATATAATTAACTTATAAGTTTTCAAGATTATAAAAGTTTAACATATAATCATTTAAAGCATTTATAATTTTACAATATTAATTCTAGAAATTATTAATTTCGATATTACAAAAAATTACTTATCATTTAATAAAATTAATTTTCATTTAGCAATTGCAATTTAACAGCAGTTTAAAAGTACTGTTAAATTCTGTACATTACATGTTAAACAAGACCTATTTAAAACAGGATTAATAAAAATCTTACATTTTTAAATAAACGGAATCTGATGCACCCCCGTAAAATAACAGAGTAAAAGTTTTCGTTCAACTTTTCCTCAAATTTTCATATCTGCTGTTTTACTTCTCCTAAAATTCAATTCTGTATTTAATCGGAAGTATAAATATTATTTGTTTAAGATAATAAGAAGTTTCTGAAAAAAAAGGCTATTTTTTTAAAATCTAAAAAGTATACTTTCAGTAATTTTTTAAAATAAATAATAAAAAGGGCTTCAAACATTATTTTTAAATATCCTATAAAAAATTTATTACTAATATGTTTAAATAATAACTTTAAAGTAAAAAAAAAAAAAAAAAATTGCTTTTTTTAAAAACTTAACTTTTTTGAAAAAGAAGAAAATACCCTTTTTAAAATTCTTTATAAATCGGAATTGACATAAAAAGATTTTAAAATGTACAGACTTTGACGACAAGTCATAATATAATAACAAAGCATCAAATAATAAAAAACTTCAGCAATCATTAAATGACAGCTTATAAATTATTAATTAGTTAAAAAAAACAAGTTTTCAAGATTATAAAAGTTTAACATATAATCATTTAAAGCATTTATAATTCAACAATATTTATTCTAAAATTATTAATTTCCATATCATAAATAATTATTTATCATTTAATAAAATTAATTTTCATTTAGCTATTATAATTTAACCGTAGTTTAAAATTATTGTTAAATTCCATACATAGAATGTTAAATAAGACCTATTTAAAACAGGATATGAAAATATTAGAAGATAAAATAAAATAAATTATGACAGACTTGAATACAATTTTAAAAATTAATAAAATTTATATACAAAAAATTAAAATAATAAAAACATATAACAAAAAATAAAATAAACGATTCGCCAAGCTACTCGCAAGGCCTCTTCAGTAAAACTCAATATTCATTGCATAACAACATTGGAACAAAACAAGACAGTTACAGCTAGTTAATTTTTTAGAAAAAGAAAATATTCATTAGGGACAGAACGAGCCTCATTTAGAGTTGGCGATCATAAACAAGTGAACCAACCCTCGAGGAGTAATCTGCCGTGATAACTGCTAACACCTGATTTCAAGATACTGGTGCTCGCAAATAGCGGGATGAGTTTTGTTTAAACAATTTTCGAATTTAAATTACCGCTTTTTAGAGCACTGATATGTTCTTTCAGGCGCATTTCTTAAGATCTGCATTTTCACCATTATATACACTAACAAAATCTCCACAGGGAATGACATAGACAACACCGAATAATTTAAACTAATCGTATTGAAAATCATGCTTATTAAAGAAATAACTAACTTTATTAATAGCATAGCTGCCAACTTTTACGCATTTTTGGTACCACTAAAATTTTTCGGAGATTTTTCATTTCTTTACTCATAAGATTTCCACGATTAAATAAAACAATATTTATTATAAATTTTTTGTGGTAGGAAGAATTCGTAAGAATTGGCAGCTATGTAATAGGTTTAACACGTTCGCTGCCGCTTACGTGAAGATGTGATGATAGTTAATGCCGCACTGTAGAAGTGGTTTTTTTTCCAGAAGTCGATTTATTTTATATAACAAAGAATCAGTGAAAGATTTTCCCACGCCAGTGCGTGATTGGCTATTGGACATCACCCAACATCACGAGCTGGCACGTGATCGGCATCGAATGTGTTTTAAAAGAAACACCAAAATTAAAAGATCTTATAAAATGCCAGAAATTTTATCAGAAATATCTTTATAATAAAGGATGCAAATGAAAGAATTTTGTATAGTACGTTGAAAACGAGGAGGAATAGAATTCGCAAAATCTATTTATTATTATTATTATTATTTTTAACAAGGCCCTTAGGGTAGCTATTATTAAACAAATCATGATAAATTTTACTTTTCTTTTTTTTTCAAAATCATTACTGGAACTGCAATATCTAATGGCTCTGTAGGCTAAAATTTTAATAACAGCAATTTTATGGCTGAATGGACAAACAGAATTGAAATTATTATATTGACCTGTAGATGTAGGTTTTCTGTAAACAGTAGTAGTCATAGATTCAGAATTATCAGTAGTTTGTCTGTGGGTTATAATATCTAGAAATGGTAGTTCTGCATTTTTTTCAACTTCAATAGTAAACTTGATAGGGTTACCGATATTATTAGAAATCCTAAGAATATCATTGAAATCAGCGTCTTTCGCGATCAAAAGAAAAAAAAAAAAATATATATATATATATATATATATATATATATATATATATATATATATATATATATATATACACAATTTTATTAAAACCATTCAATTAATTTTTAAAAAAATGAAGAAACAAATAAACAGTTTTTTACAGACCAATGCGCAAAATGCTACAAAAAGAAATGTAAAAAATGTATATAACAAAACCAAAAGAAATTCCAAATCCCCAAAATACATGGAAGTCTTCATCAGGGAGGCCCCTCCATGTAGGGGTAAATAAAGAGAAGTTTCTGAAAGGATGTAGGCTCATAAGCTAAATTACATCCTTAGCCCCCAACTTCTCAGATTTCAGAAATCAAACTCAAACCTTCAAAAATATTATAAATATATACAAAAATTTTTTAAAAATACCAAAGGACAAGACCAAAAATTACACAAACAAAAAAAAAGGAAAATTACCTACAAAACTAAATATAAAAAATAAAATTGTAAAATACAAACCCCCAGGAATACAAAACCCTCTTCAGCTAGTGGGGCCATTCACTAGCGCTTCAATCTCGCCCTAAATTGAAATCAAGCATCCGTAAGTAAAGAAACACTGAGACTCAGAAACTTTCAGTTAACATATAAGATGGATAACAGTTAACCATTAAAATCTTTTTTAAACCATTCATAGCCAATTCTAGATCTGTTTTGTTATTGCAAATCCTGCGGATCCTATTAACTTGTGAATACATAATATTTTTTAAAACTTTATTGCTAATACATGAAAACCAGTAAGTGAGGCTATTAACTTCGAAATTAAAATCTTTCCTTTTATCATAAAGTCCAATCAACCATTTTTCCTTGTTTTTCTTAATTTTAAGATCTAAGAAAGTAATTTGTTCACCATCATCGGTTCGGTTCAGGACGAGCTCTTTAGGGTAAATGTTAAAGCTTATTTCCTCAAAATTATTGCAGTTAAATAATAGAAGTATTTAACTGCAATAATTTTGAGGAAATAAGCTTTAACATTTACCCTAAAGAGCTCGTTCTGAACCGAACCGATGATGGTGAACAAATTACTTTCTTAGATCTTAAAATTAAGAAAAACAAGGAAAAATGGTTGATTGGACTTTATGATAAAAGGAAAGATTTTAATTTCGAAGTTAATAGCCTCACTTACTGGTTTTCATGTATTAGCAATAAAGTTTTAAAAAATATTATGTATTCACAAGTTAATAGGATCCGCAGGATTTGCAATAACAAAACAGATCTAGAATTGGCTATGAATGGTTTAAAAAAGATTTTAATGGTTAACTGTTATCCATCTTATATGTTAACTGAAAGTTTCTGAGTCTCAGTGTTTCTTTACTTACGGATGCTTGATTTCAATTTAGGGCGAGATTGAAGCGCTAGTGAATGGCCCCACTAGCTGAAGAGGGTTTTGTATTCCTGGGGGTTTGTATTTTACAATTTTATTTTTTATATTTAGTTTTGTAGGTAATTTTCCTTTTTTTTGTTTGTGTAATTTTTGGTCTTGTCCTTTGGTATTTTTAAAAAATTTTTGTATATATTTATAATATTTTTGAAGGTTTGAGTTTGATTTCTGAAATCTGAGAAGTTGGGGGCTAAGGATGTAATTTAGCTTATGAGCCTACATCCTTTCAGAAACTTCTCTTTATTTACCCCTACATGGAGGGGCCTCCCTGATGAAGACTTCCATGTATTTTGGGGATTTGGAATTTCTTTTGGTTTTGTTATATATATATATATATATATATATATATATATATATATACTGCGTGTCCCAAACATGACTGATGGATTTTAAAATTCAATAACTTGCAAACGGTGACAGCTATTTAAAAAAATTTTGCAGGAGGGTCATGTATAATGTCAGGAGTTTTTTTTTTTCCGTAATTGTTTATTTTAGTTCGCATATCAAACGATAGGTGGCGCTGACGGCGATTGAAGGCCAGGTCGACGCTTCACTCAGCACTGATCACCTGGCCTTCAATCGCCGTCAGCGCCACTTATTGTTTGATATGCGAACTAAAATAAACAATCACGGTAAAAAAAAAAAAAAAAAAACTCCTGATATTATACATAACCCTCCTGCAAAAAAATTTTAAATAGTTGTCACCGTTTGCAAGTTATTGAATTTTAAAATCCATCAGTCATTTTTGGGACACCCGGTATATATATATATATATATATATATATATATAGAATGTGCTGGTGGGGGCCAGATATAATTAATAACTTTGTGCATAATGTCTTTAATTCTGTCCCTAATGAATAAATATTTTCTTTTTCTAAAAAAGTAACTAGTAACTGTTTTGATTTGTTCTAATGTTTGTTATGCAATGAATATTTATTTGTACTGAAGAGGCCTTGCGAGTAGCTTGGCGAATTGTTTACTTTTTCTATTTTTATATGTTTTTTAGTGTTTTACTTTTTTGTACATAAATTTTATTTATTTTTTTAAATTGTATTCGAGACTGCCTTAATTTATTTTATTTAATCTTTTAATAGTTTTTTTTAATGCAGACGTTAAATGTATGTGTATTGCAAAAAGGATACGAAAAATCTTACATTTTTAAATAGACGGAATCTGATGCCCCCCCCCCCCCTTAACCATAAAGAGTGAATGTTTTTGTCCAGTTTTTCCTCTTTATATTTCCTCTTCAACTTTTCCTCTCCTTTTCATATCTGCTGTTTTACTTCCCCTAAAATTCTATCCTGTTTTTAGACGGAAGTATAAATATTATTATAAGGTAAAATAGTTTTTTCTCTAAATTTAAAAGTTATACTTTCAGTAATTCTTTTAAGCGAATATTAAAAAGAGTTTCAAACGTTATTTTTCAATATTCTACAAAATTTTTTTTTAATATGTTTAAATAATAACTTTAAAGTTAAAAAAGTTTTGCTTTATTTAGAAACTTAACTTCTTTGTAAAAGAAAAAAATAATAATTAGGAATTGACATAAAAAGATTTTAAAATGTACAGAATTTGACGACAAGGCATAATAAAAAACTTCCTTTACACGGTATTAAAGATACAATATATATATATATATATATATATACCCCCATAGCATGCATGGTCACAGTGACGTCACAATGACGTCACTGTGAGTCACTTTGGTCACATCACATCTGTGACCAAAATGCCACCACTCAGTGACGTCACTTTGTGACTGAAATGTGACTTTCTTAAAACTTTTTAGGAAATCGTCACAATGTTAATGTCAAAGTAGTCACAAATGCCACACTTTTTATAAATTGGTCACATTGTGACGTCACAAAAAAGCTCTAAAACGGCCATAACGACTTCACATTTTAGTCACTGTGACTTCACATCGACGTCACGTGACGTCACATCGACAATCGATGGTCACAAAGTCACAATGTGACTTCACAACGACGTTGCAGTGACGTCACCATGTCTTACGGGTATATATGTATATATATATACTTAACGTTTGTAAATTGACAACATTAAAAAAATAATAAAAACTACCCACATTCGTCGTGTACGATAATAAGAAACAAATTTCTGAAAGAAAAGGATAACATATATTTTTTATGTATGTTTCGTTTTCCATGCGGAAAGTTTTATTTAAAACTTTTTATATGAACAATAAAACAGAAATTTTAATATTAAATTTCAGGTGCCTTGCAGAGGATTTTGTATGAGTTTAAATATCAGTTTTACATATATATAATCTTTTATTTTATATAAATTTATCTTATACTTAAAAGAAAAAAAATGTACTTCATAAAAATCTTTTGTCTCAGAAAATGTCATAATATTTAAAACATATATATACAGAATTTCATAAAAACAGAATATTGAACATCAGCATGACTAAATGTTCAAGGAATAGTAATGCAAGTAAAACCTTCGTTTGCTTTATTTCAAAAGATTTCAACCCTTCAAAAAAGTATTTACTATCAATATTTTAAAATTAAATTTCAGTTATAAATAAATGACTTTCTTAAAGATTATTAATTAATTAAAAATAATAAGTTTTCAAGGTTATAAAAGTTTATTAAATAATAAAAGTTTATCAAATAACCATTTAAAGCATTTATAATTTAACAATATTAACTCTACGAATTATTTATTGTCATATTACAAATGATTATTTACAATTTAACAGAATTAATTTTATTTAGCAATTATAATTTAACAGTAATTTAAAACTACTGTTAAATTCTACACATAGAATTTTAAATAAGACGTATTTTATACAGGATATGAAAAATCTTATATTTTTAAAAAGGTGGAATCTGATGCCCCTCCCCCCCCTCCCTTGTAACACAATAGAGTTTTAATTTAACTTTTCCTCGGATTTTTCAATTAACTCTTTTCCGTTCCGTAAAATTCCATCCTGTTTATAATCGGAAGTATAACTAATATTTGTTTACGATAATAATAAGTTCCTGGTAAAAAAAAAAAAAAAAAGGCTAAAATAGCTCTCTCTTTTTTCTTAAATCTAAAAATTATACTTTCTTTTATTTTTATTTTTATTTATTTATTTATTTATTTTTTTTTTTTTGAGTGAATAATAAAAAAAGTTTGAAATATTATTTTTCAATATCCTACAAAGGTTTTTGATAATACGTTTAAATAATAACTTTAAAGTTAAAAAATTTTTGCTTTTTTTAGAAACTTTTTTGTAAAAGAAAAAAAAAGATATCCTTTATAAAATTTATTATTTTTAGAAATTGACAAAAAATTAAAAAAAAATGCACACAATTTCATGACAAAACATGCCATAATAACAAAACATTGAATTGATAATGACAATAATAATAAAACTTTCTTTACACGGTATTAAGAGGGTAAGGTATTTCAAAAAAACTTTTGTTTATTGACAACATAAAAAAATGATGTTCGTTGTTTGCGATAATAAGAAACACATTGTTGAAGAAAAGGTTAAAATATATTTTTTATTTATTTATCATTTTCTTATCGGAAAGTTTTATTTAGAATATTTTATATGAACAACAGAAATAGAAATTTTATTATTAACTTTCACTGCCCTGCAGATGATCTTTATGAGTTTAAATAACAGTTTTAAATATATAAAAACTTTTACTTTATACGAAATTTATCTTTTACTTAAAAGGAAAAGAATGTGCTTCATAAAAATCTTTTACTTAGAAAATGACATCATTTTTAAAACATACATACGGAATTTCATACAAAACAAGCATATTGAATATCAACATGGCTTAGCGTTAAAAGAGTAGTAATGCTAATAAAACCTTTACTTACTTTATATCAAAAGACTTCATTGCTTAAAAAAATGTATTTACTATTAACATTTTAAAATTAAATTTCAGATATTAAATTTCTGATTAAAGATTATTAACCAATTAAAAAATAATAAGTATGCAATTTAATAATAATTTAACAAATAATCCTTTAAAGTTGCATATCTATTGTTAAATTCTATACATAAACTGTTAAATAAGATCTAATGTACACAGGATATAAAAAAATTTTCGTTTTCGAATAAACGGAATCTGCTACCCCCCCCCCCCCCCCGTAACAAAATAGAGTGAAAGTTTAAGTTTCACTTTTCCTCTTATTTTACTATCTGCTCTTTTCCTTCCTGAAAAAACTCTGTCACCCCTTTAATCGGAAGTATAAATATTCTTTGTTTACGATAGTAACAAATTGCTAAAAAAAAAAAAAAAAAGCTAAAATATCTGGGTTTTTTTTTTTTTTTTTTTTCAATCAATTTAAAAATTATTCTTTCAGTCATTTTTTTAAACTGGCTACTAAAAAGTTTCAAACATTATGCTTCAATATTCTACAAAGTTTTTTATTAATATATTAATATGTTTAAACAATAACTTAAAAAAAAAAAGCATTTTTCTTTTTTTAGAGATTTAGTTTTTTTTTTTTTTTTTTTACAAAACGAAAAAAAAAAATACGTCCTTTATGAAATTCTTTATATTTAGAAATTAACATAAAAGCTTTAAAAATATACAGAATTTTGTGACGAGACATCAAAAGTTAGAATAACAGCCGCAACACAATAATGACAATAATAATAAAACTTTCTTTACACAGTATTAAAGGGACGTCAAAAAATCTTTTGTTTATTGACAACATTTTGAAAAAAAAAAAAAAAAAATCTATATATTCTTTTTTTTTTTTTTTTTTTTTTTTTTTTATCTTTTGCTTTAATTCTGTGCTGAAAACATTATAATTTCAATGTGAAAAGTTTACATTTTCCCGTAATTTTTTAAGCGCTGTTAAAATAAAATATTTTTGATTCATGATAAAGTTTCTTATTGAGCTTTTAAAATTAAATTAAATGAGAAAAGACATCAATTTTTGATACATTTAATGTATGCGTTTTAAATGAAATGCGTCTAATGCGATTAAAGAATAATTTGTCAATTTATAATCTGCTTGCAAGAAAAATCCTTAAAATAAATTTATTAAAGTCTAATAAAGTTCTAAAAATTTTTAATTGTTGTATAGTCATAAGAACCACATCGCTATGCATAATTTTTTAATTTTTAAACATATAGAAGTGACTTTAAAATTTATTGTAAAATAAAAAAACAATTCGGGATGCGTTTCGAACAACAACAATACAGCTCTGCATCAGCTGAAACAGACACGTGTCCAGGACACATGCCTGCTTCAGCTGATGACGAGCTCTATTGTTTTAGCTCGAAACGCGTCCTGAATGAGTTCATTTAGCACTGTATTAGAGGTCACACACAATTTTAATATATGCCAGAAAATAATTTGATAAACTTATAAGTTACAAACCAGTCTATGTCGATCAAATAATAATAATAATAATAATAATAATAACATTAAGCAGATTTAATCTTTATAACGAAAATATTAATGGAGTCATTTATAATTATGTAAGAAAAAGACACATTACCATTAAATTAAAAATATGTGTGCCGAATATGATAATAGCACATATATATGCTTATAAAGCCATTTATGGACCCGAGCAGGGGCTCATGCTCACAAGTTTTGGATGAGCCCATCTCATGTTGAACCTTCGTCTGTTAGCTTGCAATTGTCAGAATTTTTTAATAAATTTCATTTTGGAGGAAGTTTCTCAAGCAAAGAATTTTGAATATTCATAAAAATCACAAACAAATTTTGTACATTTTTTTTAACCTCCGTCAAGTAAACTATCTTATATGTCTGAGATTGCACCGGACGTAGCATTTCAGACAAATTAACGATAACACTTGTGAAAAACCAGAAAAAAAAAGAAGTTTTTTTTATTTTAAAATGAGAATCTGTTAGGAAATTAAAAATTTTTGTGTCAATTCGGTATAAAATAGATAAGGATATTTGCAGGTTTAAACTAAAATAAATTTACATAAAAAGTTTATTCTATAAAAAATTATATTTTGTTCAATTTACTGTTTTTTAAATATAATCTAGTTTTCAAGCTGTTTTTTATAATCCTCTGGAAAATTTCTGTTTGATTTTTTTAAGTTGAACGTATTCTTTTTTAGTTATATTTATGCTGTACATATTCAACTTTAAGTAAAAATCATTTAACAACCTTAAAATGAAAATTCTTGAATATCTTGTTCCACCTGCCACTCAAAAATAACTCGCAGCATTTAAAAGCCGTCAAAATACTACAAAAATAGCTCTAATGTCTTTTAAACCCGATAACACCAATCCATCAAATTCTTTTCAAGTTTCCAATCATAAAAATACCAACATCTTCATCCTTACTCAGCTACCTCTGCATGTTCACAAATTCTTCAATGATAGCATGCGCTGTGGCCATACCATCTCTATCACATACATAGACGTCGCGTTTTCAACCCCTTGAGACTTACGCAAGTGTTTCTAAGGGGGTTCTCTCATGAAAAAGAGGCTCTTGTAATTATTTAGTGATCACGGAATTTTCCCGGAAAACTTTTGCTCCACTTTCTCCCCATCACAAAACTTGTTGAAGAATGCCGGAAAAATGCAAAAATTTTCCTTAATTAGTGCGTCACTTAAGCGGGGTGATTAATAACGTCTTTTCATCACTGTTGTAGCAACACCTGCAAACGTCTGAGAAGTTGCCCCCTATATATGAAACGCTTTTAAAACTCTCGGTTTATAAGATGGATCACTCTCGCTTATATAAGTTCGTTCTTTCACAGCTGTTTGGATAAGAGAATGTATATGTGTGTGTGTTTCTAAATAGGGTGTATTTTGTTTTTTCGGGAAAGGAAGAAAAAAATACTTCGAAAATGTGGTGTTTTTTCTTCTTTCTTTTAGAAAAATGGTTAATTTTTATTTCTTTCTTGAATAATTAAGTAAAACTTTTAATTAATTTGTGAAGTATTAGAAAAGGAAAATGTGTTTTATTTCTTTAACTTTTTTTAAGCAATTTTACGAAAGGTTAGTTAATATGATCTGAAAATTTATCCAAAAAATTTTGATATTGTGACCAGACTTTTTTAAAATTCACAATAAGAAAACTGATATATTTCAACAACACACATTTGATGCATTAAACAAGATGATATAAATCATCGTATATTTGATAAATTCGCTGAGCATTTGTATACTACACTGCGCATACATATGTACTGCTATTCCTAGTTCGAAAAACACATACTGCTAGAAATAGTTACACAATTAAATCAATTTTCGAGTAGATCTAATGTTTGGCAAACAGCTTACACTGTTAATAATCTTGTACTAGTTTGAACCAATTTTCGGTCTTCAATAGCTACCACTGTAAGATGGTGAAATCTTGAAACAATATTTGGAGCTCCTATTGAAGTATAGTTCCAATAGTTGAAACGCAGTTGGAATAAGAAGTTTCAAATGTTGGTACGAGATTTCACCATCTTATGGTGGCAGCTACTGCGCACCAAAATTTGGTTCAAACTAGGACGAGATTTTTAACAGTGTAGTTACTATTAAATATGCAAATAATCATTTAATATTTTAGTTGTGTTGTAAAATGAACGAAAGAAAGAACAGAACTATAATTTCTTAAATACAATTATGTATGCTATTTCAAAAGAATATATATATTTTTTACAATTTTGTAAACACAGATAGTAACAAATAATCGTCATTTCGGGACACTTCACTGTCCTATGTCCTCATCTATATCCCCCTCACTCTACAGTATATGTAAGGCCCAGGACATGTTTTGATTATTAGTACCTCACAGCTAACAGACAGAAAAAGGAATAAATAAACAAATCTCAAAGTTTCCATCATTTTTTTCCTGAGACAATTTAGTTCAATATTTAGAAGAACAGGAAAAAGTTCAATACACTAGATGGCCAAAGGTGACCGGCCATTTGCGATTTTAGATATTTCGTTTAATATCTTGAAAAATACATGAGGAATCATCCTGAAATTTTAAGTGTGTAAACATAATATTATAGGTCATATATTTCCGTAAAGATATTTTCTCAAAACTCCATAGGAGACCGTCAACAAATTGAAAAAGAATGAATATCTTTTGGATAACCCTATAAATTAATGCATCAAAAGCGTTCAAACTGTAGATTAGTATTAAGTGGCTTATTGAAATAAACTGTGTTTATTTTTAAGTGTATACTTGCATATCATGTATACTTGTAGAAAAATTAAGGTTTTTATAAAAACAGTCCGAAATTTTACCAAGTTTTATGCTTATAATTTGCAGAGTTCTTAATGTAAATAATGTTCTTTTTTGAAAATATGACAAACAATATTGAACCCAATACCCTATAGTCAGAATTAAAAAATAATAAAAACTCATGATAATGAGCAGGTTTACTCTTTTTTCCATATTTTTTTGAAAGTCTCAAAAACATAGCTTGAAAATTCAGAAAGTGATCGTCGATAGAATAAGCTCAAAATCCGTTGTTCCCAAAATGAAGCAAAAAAATGGGGAATTATACTTAAATATAGTAAGTAGTACATGCCATATTGTGTATTCTATATTGACATTAATCAATGGATACATGGATACAGCTCACCCTTTTTTAATAGAAAATTCATCCTTTCTTAACAGTATAAAAGTATTTAAGTAATAGTATAAAAATGCAAACTATATCTATTTT
Source organism: Maratus speculifer (assembly GCA_964019185.1). Classification (NCBI taxonomy): domain Eukaryota; kingdom Metazoa; phylum Arthropoda; class Arachnida; order Araneae; family Salticidae; genus Maratus; species Maratus speculifer. Next base: position 88,082,519 of record OZ025300.1, on the reverse strand, counting down.
AAGAGAATAAATTTTTTGACAATTTCGTAAGCACATATAATAACAAATAATCATCATTTCGAGACACTTCAGTGTCCTATATCTTCGTCTATACCTCTTCATTCTTGCACTGTATGTAAGGCCCGGGACATGTTTTGATTACCAGTACCTCACACCTCACAGAGAGAGAGAAAAAAAGCAAATAAATAAATAAATAAAAAAAAACCTTTCAAAAATTCCATCACATTTCCCTTTGCGACTGCTTTATTTATTTACTTATTTATCATAGAGGAGGATTTTTGAGGCACTGAGAAGGACTGCCGCCAGATAAAAAAGGTTCTGAATAATTCATGTTTTGATTTGGGTTTTCGCGTTGCTTTTTCTGCGAGTCGCTTTCATTTTGGATGACCCCTCGGCTAGCCATAAATATATAAGCAGTAACCCTCTCAGCCTTTTTCGGCACCTTTTTTTTAGTTCGTTCTTTTTTTTTTTTTTTTTTTTTTTCATAGCATCATATATATGCATACGACGAAATGTCGCTGAAAAGTGTGTGTTTTTCTTTTTTTTTTTTTTTACGTCTTTTCTTTCTGACGCATGTTTGACTTTAGAATGGAACATATTGGATTTAGTTAATACTTCACGAAATAATAGTATATCGTAGCTAGGCAATGACGGTTAAAAAACAAACTTAATATGCAGCCATTTTGTTTCTTTTATTTACACTGGTGTCCAAAATTTAAGCATAATTGGTAATTAAGTAATTATTTTTAAGTAATGAAAGAAATATGAATCGGAATGTGCTAAAACTCCAGGTGTGTAAACAAAATAGTACGCGTCACATATTTTCGCGAAGAGTTTTCCCCGGAATCGAACAGGGGACCATCAACAAATTGAAAAAGAACGAAGATCTTTTGGATAACCCTGTCAAAACTAATGTAGCAAAAGCGTTCAAACTGCACATTATGATTAATTGGCTTATTGTAATGTACTGCGTTAATTTTTACAAGGATAGCATGTATACTCGTAGAGAAATTAAGGTTTTTACAAAAATAGTCCTAAATTTTTTCAAGTTTTTTGCTTATAATTTGCAGAGTTCTTATTATAAAATAATTTTCTTTTCTGAAAATATGACAAACATCATTGTACACAATACCCTGTCATCAGAATTTAAAAATAATAAAAATTGTACGAAAAATGAGTATGTTTAGTAAATAATTTTTCATTGCGCATGCGTCAACGATATCAAAATGTCATTTGCATATTGTGTTAGCTAAATGTATAGAGCAACTTCTGTAAAAGTTTCAAAAACGTAGCTTGAAAATTCTGAAAATGGGAGCCTATAGAATCAACTCAAAATCCGTTATTCCTAAAGGAAGCAAAAATAATCAGGGGTTTTACCTAAATATAGTTGTACGTGCAATATTGCGTAGGCACTAAACAATGGAATATGGATACAGCCCCTCATCTTTTTGCTTCATTTAGGGAATAAAGGATTTTGATCTCATTCTATCAACGATAATTTTCAGAATTTTTAAGCTATGTTTTTGAGACTTTCACAAAAGTTGCTCTATACATTTAACTAACATAATATGCAAACGAAATTTTAATAGCGTTCACGCATGCGCAGTAAAAAATTATTTAGTAAACCTGCTCATTTGTCATACAATTTTTATTATTTTTTAATTCTGGTGACAGGGTATTGTGTACAATGATGTTTGTAATTTTTTCAAAAAATAACACTATTTTATATTAAGAACTCTGCAAATTATAAACAAAAAACTTAGGACTGTTTTTATAAAAACCTTAATTTCTCTACGAGTATACATGCTATCCTTGTAAAAATTAACACAGTACATTACAATAAGCCAATTAATCATAATGTGCAGTTTGAACGCTTTTGCTACATTAATTTTGACAGGGTTATCCAAAAGATCTTCGTTCTTTTTCAATTTGTTGACGGTCCCCTGTTCGATTCCGGGGAAAACTCTTCGCGAAAATATGTGACGCGTACTATTTTGTTTACACACCTGGAGTTTCAGCATATTCCGATTCATATTTCTTTCATAACTTAAAAATAATTACTTAATTACCAATTATGCTTAAATTTTGGACACCAGTGTAGTTAATATGTTACTCTAATATTGTTAAGCGTAAGATTCGAGTACAATCATCAATTATTATTAAAAAAAATATAAAAAAAGAGAGAGAAAAGCAACATTAGGATTGAAGCATTTAGGATGAAAGCATCCAAATCATATAAACAAACAAACAAAAAACAAAACATTAGGTTACGAAAAAGGAATGTGTAAGATTTCTTAACATTAATTCCACAAGACACTTTGTTCTCAAATCCAAACTGGCTGTTTTCTGACACATTTTTCAATTCATTTTTATACGTAAACTCAAGAAATTATCAGATGTTCTTATTCAGAAACTATGCAATAAAACTGCTTTTTTTTCCTTTTTCTGTTAAAAGCAGATTTTTTAGAGAAAAAAAAAACAGTTAAAAATAGCGTTTTAAATCGAATATCATATCCCAACAGCACATCAGCGAGAAAAACGGTCGTTATAAGAGAACAACAGCTTATAACTCAAGATGTATTTCAATTATTGAAAAATGAAAAACTGTTTTGTGGTAAACCAATTCAATAATCATGCTTGCAAGTGCTGTCTTTTTACTTTGACGTACGACAGTGTTTCGTGTACGGAAAGTTTCTTTTTTGTAAAGCGGAGAAAAATATTTTTTAGGAAGGTTTTAACACCCTAGCCATTATTATTTTAATTTTTGAAAAAAAAAAATATTGTTGTCTAACTGCTATTTAAATAAAAAAAGATATTTATATTTTAAAAGGATTTTTGTCATATTTATTTTAGTTTTTTTTTAACATTCAGCTCATTGTTCATTTATAGCAGATTCTTGTTAGTTGATTATTTATACTTTTAAATATCCTCTTCTTAAGGGTGTTCTCAACTGATCCGCTCAACAAGCTAAAAACGTTTTGACACATTTACAATTTCATTTTTTAACAGAAAGTTATAAAATTTTAATGCCTGACTATGAAAGCGATTTCGAATTGAACTTATTTTTCCATTTTATGATCATTAAATTACTTATCGAGTTATAAGCTATTTCGATGACGCAATCACCCGTTTTTCTCCTCCTTTTCGACCGGTTTTTCTGCTTTCGTCGGGAAATATGCTCAAAAGTGTTAACTTTGAAGGCTTGTTATGAAAAATCTATTGTGTTTTTTAAAAAACAAAAGAATGAGTGCAATTAGACAGTTTTTGAATAACAAAACCTGCTATTTTCATGCATTTCTGAACAAAAATAAATTAATGCATGTGTCACAAAGTTGCCCTTTTTGATTTAAGAACACCCTTAAGGTTTCGTTCATTTGACGAAATCCTATTCGTTTCTGTCCTCTGTCTGTCCGTTACAAAAACTCCGTCCGTACACAAACACTATATAAGTCAGAGAGTTCAAACTTTGTATACTTATAGCTGAATACCTCTTGTCGCACAATAAATCATAAAAATTTTGAAAAAAATACTATTATTTTAATTAAAATACTAATTTTAATATCATCAGTTCATTTTTTGTTGTCTTCTAATTACTCCATCTCTTTTACTTTAAAATAAATGGAGCACTTTTGTTGCCAAAATTACAAAATTGGTATTAAAAACTACAAAAAAATTTATATCTTAAAATTAAATTGAGATACAGCTTTCAAACAAACTGCATTTAAAAGTACATTTTTTTCCCTATACGATGGTGTAAAAATTGAAAATCTGCGATATTTACAAGCAAAAAATTTGCAGTAGCGCTAATTTCAAAATTGAAATTTTATTTTTTCTAATTGTTGCAAGCAATATAAAATAAAATTATTATGTATGCTACATTGGATTAAATAAATCAGGTGAAAAACGTGCTTATTTGTTTTTATTTCATCCTATTTATGATCTATTTTGATACGCGAAGTGAAATATTTTATTTATTTATTAAATTTTTATTAATTTAAATTACTAGCCGCCTCTGATGACCAGTTTTGTCTCCCTTAAATTTATGCTAAGTTTTGCAATATTTTACTTTTATTCATAATTTTATTTACTTGTGTTGCTTCATCGAGTCTGCAGATTCTAATTGAGAAATCAAGAAGTCAATGCGATCAAGGCAGCATTTAGAAAAAAAATTATGTAGGCTCTTCTGGTTGGCGCGATAGGCGAAGAAATCCCAAAACAGTGCCGAAAAAATGTTTTTCATTTGTTAATTTAATGATAAAGTGTTTTAAAGGAGATATTAAACGAAATCCTCTGTGCGATCTGCGATCACACTTACCCACTTATTTTCTACTTTATCTCAATCAAATTTTCACAGCTTTATACATCTGTGATTCAGTTTTTCTCTATATAAAATTCCATCTATCATTCCTTTTAAACGTCTCCTAGTGTACATTGCAAGTATACCATTTTGATACAATGGTAGGAAAAGAGATTAGATAAAATCAAATATCTTAAGATATATTTATTTAGTAGATATGGAAACCACAACTAAAAAAAATTCTTTAAGAAAACCAGATGTTTTGAAAACATCCGAAAATAAAATTTGGAGGAGAGGATTTATAAATGGCACTGTTTCGAAAAAGGAAAAATTCACCTCTATGAGGGGAGAGGAGCGTATATTTGCAAGGGTCTTATTTTCGGTACTTTACATTAAATTAATATAATGAACATTAATATTAATATTATTTCACTACTTTTCCATGCATAAATTTAGTTACGAAGGCAAAAATGTTTAATTGAGAATCGAAAGCGTCTTAAATACCACTATTATGGGTTGAGAATTCTGATAAATACACTATAAACTAATCAGAAACATACGAATTGAATATTTCCAACTGAGCGAAAAACTGCCCAGGCCGGGAATCGAACCCAGATACTTGGCTTACAAGGCCAATGCTTTACCTGTTAAACAAACTGAGCGATAGACCGCTGGTATTTTTCGTTCAGATAACCTTATTGGTCATAACATCTGGTTTGTCATTTAGACAGCTCGGCAGAATAAACCGCAGGTAATGGAACTCTATACAACGATGGATATGTAGATATACAATTAAATTCAACACAATCAAACTGATTTTTAAAGTTATCATAAGAATTGAATATTTTCAACTGAGCGAAAGTATATGGGCTCGATTCCCGGCCTGGGCAATTTTTCGCTCAGTTTTAAATATTCAATTCGAATGATAACTTTACCAATGTAGTACTAATTAACTATAATTAAGCTGAATTATAAGTTGTCAAAAATTTTTTTCATTTGTAAATCATCTTTTGGTGCATTAAATCACTATAGTTCTGTTGGTCTCCAACAGAACTATTTTTTTCGTTGCCACACAAAACCCGGTTTCTTTGATATCCGTTTAGTGCAAACCGTATCTTTGTATCTTGATTTGTTTTCGAATTATTCATTTTTAAAATTCGTCCTGACTTTTGGATTACCCGGTACATTATAAATGCTTCTTTAAATTATCTGCCTTCATTAAAATGGCCGATTTGATAAAATATTTAATTATATTATATGAAAGAACAATCTTTTAAGAATCCAAGTCTGTTTTTATTTATTCTTACGATTACGAGAAGTGAACCTATATGATCAATAAAATAAACAGGATGTAATGGGTCAAGTACAGGATGGGGTGTAAAAAAATCCAGAGAAAAGTAACCAATACTTTTATGCATGGTTTCCTTAATTTTTTTACATAAAAACAGTAAAATGCTTTAATTGACACAGAAATTTTGTCGAAGTGTTCCTTTCCCTACTACTTGCTGTGTAGGTATTTAAGTATAATCTAAGCTCTATATGAAAATGTAATTATTTTATAGGTAGACATATATAAGACTATAGGAATATTTTGCAAAAAATACAAATATTTTTACATAATTAGTTAATTTTGAAGATATTGCGAAATTTATAGTTCAGTACACAGGTAATAAAATTAAAATACATTTAGTTGAATTGAGAGTGCACTGTTGGGAGTAAACATAAGGTTTTTCTAAAGGGAAGAAAAAAAAAACTAATTCTGTTAAATGTTATGAAGATATCCTTAGGATTTTTTTTCATTATTTTATTACAATTGAACTAAAAATTTATGAATTTATTCAATGTTGTATATATTTTTAAAAGCGTTCCGAAAAGACTCGTTCGCAATTAATTAACAATGAGGAGGAATTAATTAACATCATACTACAAATAAAATTCGATATATTACTTCAAAAATCTTTTTGAAAAAATTCTGCTATAAATTTTTATTCGAATTGCTCTAATTCAGTTTCGTACGGAAAGAAAATGGCGTTAGTAAATGCACTGACTTATACAGCGGAGCAAGTTTAATATCTGAAAGAATATTCTGTGATATTTCACGTTCGAGATTTAAAAAAAAAATTGACTACTTATTTCTCAGCTTCTTACAAAAGATGAAAGGTATATTGCCACTTTTTATCAAAAATGGATGACTAACCTGTCGTAAACGTTACAACTTGCTGAAATAAATATAGATAGGTACCACATCGAATAACAGAGTAACATGACGTGTGATGTCAACCGCTGCTTTTGTAGAATCTTTGAGTCTCGTTGCACAAATATCAAATTTGTCTCATACTATGACGTTACTATCAAAGTAGTAATTCTATCCCCGCTACATACTATATTAAAATGTATCTAAGGCAATATTGAAACTGTGTATTACTATGTGTTGGAACCGGGAATCTAGGGTAATTTTTAACCACAAAAATGGTATATGCTGTAGGAAGCACGACTGTAATAAAACAAAATGGAGTCTTTTTTTTTCTTTGCTGTGTTCTGTAACAATTTTGTTAAATTTTATGTGTTTTTACAAAGACATGCGCAATATATATGAAACCATAAAATAGCAAACACAAAGGTTGTTGCTAATACAAACATTGTTAACTAAAAAAACCTACTAAATTTACCCAATTAAAAAAAAAAATAATTTTTTTCTTTTTCTTTTATTTTTAACGTTTTTCTTATTTAAATTATTTAGAGCACTTTCTGTTTTCTTGTTGTCACTCATTTTATCAGAAAGAAGGAATGACGCTAATTTTTTCTGCGCAAAAAAGGATGCCCCCTACACCCTCTCCGTGTAAAAAAGTATTAAAGTTAAGAAAAGTACAGAAGCTAAAGAAAAGAAGAAAGTAAAGAAGAAACAGCTTTTCATCATAGTATTACTAATAGTAATCTGTGTCAGATCTCTGCCAGTCTGAGACGCTGTCTAATGAAAATTACTGCTAATTAATTTTATTTTTATTTATTTATTCTATTTATCATTGTATTACTGTATTATGTTATGTATCATTATCTGCACACTTGAGTTATGAACACATGTTCCTTATCTATGGTATTAAAATGCATTGTACGAATACCATCGCATTCATATTTGTTTTGTTTGCTTTGTTTTTGTTTGCTTTATTGTATAAAAGAAATACCAGAAAAGAGCTTCTGCTAATCGAAATTTGGATAATACAATGGGAAGCCAGAAAGTGAGACGCACGTATGATGAGCACAAAATAATCTTCTGTGATGACTTATCAGTAAACGAGTTGGTCGAAGGAACATGTGGATTGTTCTTGATTTTACAGGTGTAAACCTCGCAGTCTAACAGAAGGTGCACAAGAGAGATAGTAAGAGAGTTAATCATCACTTGGTGGAGATACTTGAAGGTTGGAGAAAGCAGCTACTCGTGCTGTGCCTATTGGGTATTTTTCTAGATAAATGTACGTAGGTACGTGTATGTTAGAGAAATCTGCGTTGTTACCTTATTGCATAAGCTTATATGAATGCGATCGATAGAGATTGTAATAGGTCAATAAGAGTGCATTTTTAGAAATATATTATATTGCGTATATAATGTCTTAATATGTAATTCAATAGGGGGCAAGCTCGACTGTATATGTGGTTATAAATGAAATTAATGTATTTTAATACAAATATTTTGTAAATAAATTTTCGATTTAATATTATATAAATATTTCTCGGTTTACATAGTGCTCATACATAGACTATGATTGGGGTTTAAACGAATTTCACAAACTCTAAAGACTACTACACAACAAATTTCATAAGTTCAGTATTTTATTTTATTTTATTAGGTAGCTTTCATTACAAAAAGTAAAAAGCTACCTATTGCAGCCGTCCGGAGGAAAGCACTTCCAGAAAATTTTGGTATATTTTCACCGATCATGCCCCCTAGACCCCAAAACAACCCTCCGTTCCAATGTTGACATATATATACATATATATATATATATATATATATATATATATGTGTGTGACATTTTCAAGTTAGGGGCCAGAAACATCATCGCCGGGTTTCCCTTTCTCCGCATAGAAGTCATGGCCAGCGAGAAAAAAAAATAAAGAAATGTAGAAGATGCAATAAATCACTCCTTGGCTGCTGCAAGTTCATTTTATTAAACTGTAGTTATAATAGAGAGAAAAGCTCCTTTTGCAGATGATCTTTTACCGAAAATCCAAAAAAGTATTCCATCATTTACTACAACCAGCCGTACTCATCGAAGAGAGAACCCAAGAATCCTTCTTACCACCTCTCGAGGCTTCCTCTTTTAAATCTAAAAAGAAAATTCTAGAACATTCTTTACTCTCAAACCATCATTCTTTTATGTAAACATAATTCATGCCATGAGCCGAGATTAATATTCGACAGACAATTTTATTTAAAAAAAAAAATATTATTTAACCAATTTATAATCGACTCAGAATTTTCAAATATTTTAGTCAGACGATTAATTTCAAGAGAAAAAGAAAAGAAATGAATTTATTGATATGCACAATATCAAATGTTGAATGAGGGAAAATAAATAAATAGATAAAATAAAATAATGATATTTTTTAAAGGTATGGTTTTGGAATAAATTTAACAAGACTTTCTTAAAAAGGGTTGATAAAAACATAGAAAAAAGTAGTTTTATTTGGAATATTAAGAAATAAAGTTTAATTAAGAATATTTTTAATTTAGAGCCATATTTTTAAATTTACGCATACTGGAATAAATGTTTTTTAAGGCGAATTAAGAATTTATATCGTTTCCATAAAGATTAACAGATTAGATCTAGAAACAAGATTTTAATTTAATAAGTTGAAGTAAGTATGGAACATTATTATAAGGAAATTAATGTAGTATAAAGGTTAGTTTTGGCGAAAAAAAAATAAAATTTTTAATATATATATATATATATATATATGTATATATGTGTGTGTGTGTGTGTGTGTGTGTGTGTGTATATATCTGATTTTTGTCATGCTATAACTAACGTACTTATGAACCGATTTGAATGAAACTTGGTATGCACATAGTACATACAAATATCTCGAACGAGTTCGTTGGCCAGCATCATCCACCATCTTCTTTCAAAATGGCGGCCATTTAAAATTTTTTTTAAAAAATTTTAAATTAAAATTAAAAGCGAAATGATTAAAAGGTGAAAAATATTTTTATTTTACGTGTTAGATCTTAAAACACCGATTCCAGAACACTTTTTATTTTGTCTATATCTTAAAAAATGATTGAGTTATAGCACTTTGAATTTTTCTTACAGCTGACATTTTGAAGCGATCTGATTTTTGTCACGTGATAACACGCGTATTTATAAATCGATTTGGATGTAACTTGGTGTGTATATAGTAGATAATGAAGCCTGGACCGAGATCGTTAGCCAGTTCCATCCGCCATTTTGTTTCAAAATGGCAATCATTTAATTTTTTTTTAATTTAAAATTTAAAATTAAATACAAAAAAGTGTGAAATTGAAAAAGATTTTTCTTTTATGTATTTGACCGTGATACAAAGCATTTTTTGTTTCGTCTTTATCTTAAAAAATGGCTGAGTTATAGCACTTTTAGGTAGCTTTCATTACAAAAAGTAAAATGCTACCTATTGCGGCCGTCTGGAGAAAAGCACTTCCGGAAAATTTTGATATATTTTCACCGATCATGACCCCCAGATCCCAAAACCACCCTCCGTTCAAATGCTGACATGTATATATATATATATATATATATATATATATATATATATAATGTAGTGTTAATTTATTATATATGGTCATGTATTATTATAGCATTCCTTGTTTATTCCTCTGGATTTAATATGTAATGTAATTTGAGGCTAATCTATGGTTGTTTATTTAATATAATATTTTATTACTTTTACAACATTTTAAATTCTTATTTTATTTATAAAAATAAGCTATACTTTGATGGTATGTTATATAATAATATAATAAATTATTAATTTACCGATTTTTGCTTTAAATAAGGGTTGGCATGGCTTATGTAAGTTGGTTTTAATTATGGTTTAAACTATAGGTATATTTTCATTACATCCTCTAGTTATTTTTTTTTTATTCTCGACAATTACTAAAGTTATTTCTTATTTTTATTTTACTTTATTTTATTTTATTTTTTCTGAATAAATTCAGACTTCTAATTTTATACAGGGGGCCTTGGTCAATCTTATATGTATAGAAATAACTGTTCACTTAAAACAATTTTTATTATTATTATTTTTATTATAATATCTACTTAATCATCTGTCTATAGGTTGTTTAAAAATATAATAACAATCGATTACAATAGATTATATGAATATTATCATTAGATCCTCTGTTTTTTTTTTTTTTTTTTTTTTTTTTTTTTTTTTTTTTTAATCTTTTGAAAATTACTAAAGATATTTCTTATTTTTATTATATATATATATATATATATATTGTCTCTCTAATTTCCGACTTCTATTTTTGTACAGTGGAACCTGGTCTATTATTTATGTAAAGGGATAACTGTTTAAATAAAAACATTTTTTTTTCTCCTATTATCAACTTAATCCACTGTAGTTTGGTTGCTTACAAATAGATATTCGGTTTGTCCCCAAAAAACCCTAGTTTAAACAAATAAAAAATACAGTTTTATGTTTTTTTTTTTTTTAAATAAAACGAAATGTTTTTTCCAACCCTGTATTAAATATAAATATTAACTGTTGAGATTTTGTTTTTATAGTTAAATAATTTTTTGCATTATTTAATTGTTTTTAGCAAATATAGATGGCGACACTAATGCTTTAGAAGTTAATCAATATTTATCTATCTCATTCTCATATGTACCAATTTATCGATATCAATCGATTCAAACAATTCTATAATTATAATTTAAAACTTGTAATTAGTATTAAATAGTTTAACTATTTTTATTATGTTAAAAAAATTTGTCTACTTATGTTTTGTAATTAATTATTTTTGATAATAGTTATTTAAATATATAATATTAATAAAAACTATTTTACTACTTCTTGCACATTAACTGTCTAATGTGACTGAATGCAAAATTGTATTGCTATCACATGGTCCAAATTGTTATTTGTAAGTTAACCTATTATATAATTTAATTTGTCTAATTATTTCCATTTGACCCTCAATGGAAATTTTGGTTGCGATTGACAATTGTAAGTTATCTTTATCAATATTCAATTACAGTTTAATTATTTTTCTAATATTTTTTCTTTGAAATAGTTTTTCTATTGCAATTATGATTTTCAATTTAATTTAATCAATGTTAATTCAATTATAATATTATTTTCTTTTTCCTGTTTTATATTGATAATTCTATTATGGTCTTGTTATTTTTCTTATATTTTTCTTTGAAATGAGTTCTCATTTGCGATTAATCGGGCAATGTGGAAATTATTTTTAGGTCTATCCCGATTTCCACTCAGAAATTAATCGCAATTAATGTGGCTATTTAGTATTGCCCTTGATAACGAGCTAAATATCACATTTCCAATTTTAATTCTAATTCTGACAGCTCCTCTGTATGATATAATTTGGCATTAACAAATATTTACAGTAATTGATGTTGATCTGTAGTATTATCTAATGGTTCTATATATATATATATATATATATATATATATATATCTGATTTTTGCCATGTTTTAACTATCGTATTTATGAACCGATTTGAATGAAACTTGGTATATACATAGTACATACAAATGTATCGACCGGGTTCGTTGGCCAGCATCATCCGCCATCTTGTTTCAAAATGGCGGCCATTTAAATAAAAAAAATTTAATTTAAAATTTAATGCGAAAAATTTTAAAGTTGAAAAATATTTTTCTTTTATGTGTTATAACTTAAAACAAAGATTCCAGAACACTTTTTATTTCATATATATCTTAAAAAATGACTGAGTTATAGCACTTTGAATTTCTAGTGTGGCTTACATTTTGAAACGACCTAATTTTTGTCACGTGATAACACGCGTATTTATGAACCGATTTCAATAAAACTTGGTATGTACATAGTACGTACTGAGGCCTGGACCAAGTTCGTTAGCCAATTCCATCCGCCATCTTGTTTCAAAATGGCGGCCATTTAATTTTTTTTAAAATTTTTAATTTAAAATTGGGTACAAAAAGTGAGAAAGGGAAAACGATTTTTCTTTTATGCATTTGACCTTGATACAAAGATTCCAGAGAATTTTTTGTTTCGTCTGTATCTTAAAAAATGGCTGAGTTATAGCACTTTTAATTTCTAGTGTTGATCACATTTTGAAATGATCTTATATTCGTCACGTGATTACACGCGTATTTATAAACCGATTTGGACGTAACTTGGTATGTACATAGTACATACTGATGCCTTGGCCGAGATCATTGGCCAGTTCCATCCTCCATGTTACTTAAAAATAGCGAAATATTACTTTTTTTTAAAAAAATTAAATTTTAAAATAAGGTACAAAAAAGGAAGAAATTGAAAAAGACTTTTCTTTTGTGTGTTTGGCCTTGATACAAAGATTCCATAGTGTTTTTTGCTTCGTCTATGTGTTGAAAAATGGTTGAATTATAGCTTTTTCAATTTCCAGTGTGGTTGACATTTTGAAGCGGTCTGAAATTTGTCACGCGATAATACGCATATTTATAAACTGACTTGAATATAACTCCGTGTGTGCATAGTACGTACCAATGTCTTGATCAAGTTCACTTCCCAACTTCATACGCCATCTCCCTTTAAAATGGTGGCCATTTAAGTTTGTCAAAAATATTTTAAATGTATAATGATACATTTAAAAGAAAAACAGTACAAACAAAAAATTAGAAATTGAAAAAAAAAAAAAAATTCATTTTTTTTTATCTTAATACGTGAATTCCGGAGTATTTTTTTGTTTTGTCTTTATCTTAAAAAACGCCTGAGATATAGCAGTTTAAATTTCTCATGTGGGTAAATTTTTTTTCAAAATCAATTTGCCCGAGACAGCACTCGTATATATTAATCGATTTCGATCTGAGTGTACATGTGCACAAAAATTAAGATTTCGATCAAGCTCATTGGTTTGTTTTATCCATCATGTTGTTTTAAAATAGATGATATCTTCATGATATCTTGGAATTTGACGACCTAATCAATCGCTTAAAACAAAACCAACTTGAATAAAATATGACTAATTTCTAAAAATTCCCATTAATATTCAGTATTCACAAAAACTAGTATTCAATCTTATATAATCGGGTTCCACTAATTTGAGCTTCATATGTTTGAATAAGATAACTTAATTTAAAATAAATAAATAAATAAATTAGATATACGAAAGCTACGCTTTCCTCCCGGTAATGCTGGAAGGACTTTTTTGTGTGTGTGTGTGCAATGCATTCGTAGCGTTCATTTAGCGCTAAGTAATTGGGATTTAAACAAATTTAATAAATTTTAGAGACAAATGCACAAGGATTTGGATTGGTTAGATAGATTTGGGTGATCAGTGGTAACCGGCTAACGGAAAAATAAACCAAATTTGTCTCACTCTGTATAAGTTATTGCCTTTAAATCGTTTTCAACTGCATATGTCACAAGAAAAATATTTAATTAATGCTAATTTATAACAAGGCTTAAAATAAAACACACAGTTGGCAGCACTCAAATTCCAAATATTAATCTTTTACTAAAATTACTACTCGGACTGTTAGAACTCCATCTTAAGAGATGTAAGATAGTCAGAATGTTGTAAGTGTTTATTTATATGAAGATGAGTACGTTAGAATAATAAATGCTATTTAGTTGAAGTAATTAAATCTTTAATCTACCAAGTTAAAAAGAGAAAATAGCTAGTATGACACAAACACGTGTGTAAGCATTGCTGTTTACCTAATAGCTTGAAAGGAAATGTGAAAATCCAGTAGCAGATGTCACACAAATTCTATTGACAACAGTCTGTGTATAAATGAAAAACTGTTCTATAATACATTTGAAACTGATATGTGTCTTTTCTTTTTTTGCGTTCCTTTATTATCTTTTGGTAAATAACACGGTTAAATAACTGCATTAAAAAATTTATATGAATATTACATTTATAATTTCGAAATCTAATGTCCAACTTGTTAAATAAGAAAATGAATAAAAATCATCTTCCAACAAAATGTCTATCAAGAACAAAAATTTTTCTTGCATTCCACATTTTTTCGAAAATTTTTCCTCAAACCTTACTTAAAGACCTCTACCCGCAAACATGATATTGTCTTATCGAAGAATTAATGCTATCAAAATTTTATAAACAATTACAAATACCCTGAATCAGCTAAATAATTCCAACAAACTTGACTTGAAAGGTAATGTAAACTGTCAGCAGCATATAAGCAATTTTTAAGAGCAGATGATATAAAAGGCATCATCTGTTTTCTAAACATCTGTTGACAACAGTCTCTTCATATAGGAAAAAAAACTGTTCTGTAACTAATATGATTTTTCTTCCTTGTCCAATTTTGTTATATAGTTGTAAGCAGCATGGTTAAATAAGTGCTTTAGAATTTCATATCATTTCGGAATCTGATGTCCAACTTGTTAAACTAAAAAATGAATGAAAATCATCCTTCAACAAAAATGTCCCTCGATAACAAAAACCATTCTTACCTACCAAATTCTTTAGAAAGCAGTTCGTCAAACCTTTTCTAAAAACCTCTGCCCACAAACATTATACTGTTTTATCAACGAATTAATGTCACCAAAATACTATAAACAATTTAGGAGTACCCTAAACTCGAAAATTAATTTCTAGGAACTAGACTTGAAAGCAAATGTGAAATGCCCGCAGCTTATAAAGTTTTTAAAAGCAGTTGGCACAACAGTCTTTGGATAAATCAAAACTGTTCGATAATCCACCTGTAACAAATTTGTTTTATTTATTTATTTATTTATTTATTTTTTATTTTATTATTTACTTGCAATTATCACGGTTAAATAACTGCAGCCAAAAAATTTATATCATTTCGTAATCTATGTCCAACTTTTTATGAAGAATAAAAATCCTTCTTCAACAAAAATTTCACTGGATAACAAAAACCTGTTTTACCTACCACATTCTTTAGAAAGTAGTTCGTCAAACTTTATCTAAAGACCTCTGCCTACAAACATTATATGTCTTATCAACGAATTAAAGGCACCAATATTCTATAAACAATTTAGGAATACCCTGAACCAAGTAAATAATTCCAACAAATTGACTTGAAAGGGAATGTACAGTCTGCAGCCTATAAGCAATTTTTAAGAACAGAATTTTATTATCAGGTTGTAAACAGCATGGTTAAATAACAGCATTCGAATTTCATATCATTTCGCAATCTGTTGTCCAACCTTGTTAAGCTAAAAAAAAATGAATAAAAAACATCCTTCAACAAAAATGTCACTCGATAACAAAAACCTTCCTTACCTACCACATTCTTTAGAATACCACAAACATTATACTGTCTTATCAACAAATTAATGCCACCAAAATTCTGTAAACAATTTAGGAATATCCTAAACTGGAAAATTAATTTCTAGAAACTAGACTTGAAAGCAAATATGAACAGGCCGCAGCTGATGAGTAGTTTTTAAAAGCAGATGGCACAACAGTCTGTGGATAAGTAAAAATTGTTCAATAATCCGTCTGTAACTGATTTGTTTTTATTTGTTTTTATTTTTTGTTTAATTTTATTATTTAGTTGTAAGTATTACGGTTAAACAACTGCAACCAAAAAAATTATATCATTTCGTAATCTATGCCCAACTTGTTATGTGAAATAAAAATCTTCCTTCAGCAAAAATGTCACTCGATAACAAACACATTTCTTATCTACCGCATTCTTTTGAAAGCAGTTCGTCAGACCTTATCTAAAGACCTCTGTCCACAAACATTATATGTCTTATCAACAAATTAATGGCACCAATATTCTATAAACAATTTAGGAATACCCTGAACCAAGTAAATAATTCCAACAAATTGACTTGAAAGCGAATATAAACAGCCTGCAGCCTATAAGCAATTTTTAAGAACCGAATTTTATTATCAGGTTGTAAACAGCATGGTTAAATAACAGCATTCGAATTTCATATCATTTCGCAATCTGTTGTCCAACCTTGTTAAGCTAAAAAAAAATGAATAAAAAACATCCTTCAACAAAAATGTCACTCGATAACAAAAACCTTCCTTACCTACCACATTCTTTAGAATACCACAAACATTATACTGTCTTATCAACAAATTAATGCCACCAAAATTCTGTAAACAATTTAGGAATATCTTAAACTGGAAAATTAATTTCTAGAAACTAGACTTGAAAGCAAATATGAACAGGCCGCAGCTGATGAGTAGTTTTTAAAAGCAGATGGCACAACAGTCTGTGGATAAGTAAAAATTGTTCAATAATCCGTCTGTAACTGATTTGTTTTTATTTGTTTTTATTTTTTGTTTAATTTTATTATTTAGTTGTAAGTATTACGGTTAAACAACTGCAACCAAAAAAATTATATCATTTCGTAATCTATGCCCAACTTGTTATGTGAAATAAAAATCTTCCTTCAGCAAAAATGTCACTCGATAACAAACACATTTCTTATCTACCGCATTCTTTTGAAAGCAGTTCGTCAGACCTTATCTAAAGACCTCTGCCCACAAACATTATATGTCTTATCAACAAATTAATGGCACCAATATTCTATAAACAATTTAGGAATACCCTGAACCAAGTAAATAATTCCAACAAATTGACTTGAAAGCGAATATAAACAGCCTGCAGCCTATAAGCAATTTTTAAGAACCGAATTTTATTATCAGGTTGTAAACAGCATGGTTAAATAACAGCATTCGAATTTCATATCATTTCGCAATCTGTTGTCCAACTTGTTAAACTAAAAAAAAGAATAAAAGTCATTCTTCAACAAAAATGTCTCTCGATAACAAAAACCTTTCTTACCTACCACATTCTTTAGAATAGCAGTTCGTCAAACCTTATCTAAAGACCTCTGCCCACAAACATTACACTGTCTTATCAACGAATTAATGAAAACAAAATTTGTTAAGCAATTTACAAATATCCTTAACCTTCTAAAAAATTTCTACAAACTTGACTTGAAATGGAGTATAAACAGCTAGCAGCTTATAAGCAACTATTAAAAACCGATGGCACAAAAGATATACAGACAACAGTCTGTGGATAAATGAAAAAAAAAACTGTTCTGTAACTGATATGTTTTTTTCTTCACTTATATTAAGAATTCTTTACCAAGTCTAATTTTTTGCTATTATAAGTGATAAATTTCAAGTCGTAATAGTTCTTTAGTTTATTCTTTTTTGCCTAATTTTATTACCTGGTTGTGAACAACATGGTTAAATAACTACATTCGAATTTCATGTCATTTCACAGTCTGATGTTCAACTTGTTAAATTAAAAAATGAATAAAAACCATCCTTCAACAAAAATGTCACTCGATAACAAAGACCTTCCTTACCTACCACATTCTTTAGAATAGCAATTCGTCAAACCTTATCTAAAGACCTCTGCCCACAAAATTATACTGTCTTATCAACAAATTAATGCCACCAAAATTCTATAAACAATTTAGGAATACCCTAAACTGGAAAATTAATTTCTAGAAACTAGACTTGAAAGCAAATATGAACAGGCCCCAGCTCATGAGCAGTTTTTAAAAACAGATGGCACAACAGTCTGTGGATAAGTAAAATTTGTTCGATAATCCGTCTGTAACTGATTTGTTTTTATTTCTTTTCTTTTTTGTTTAATTTTATTATTTAGTTGTAAGTATTACGGTTAAACAACTGCAACCAAAAAAATTATATCATTTCGTAATCTATGTCCAACTTGTTATGTGAAATAAAAATAATCCTTCAACAAAAATGTCACTCGATAACAAACACCTTCCTTATCTACCACATTCTTTAGAAAGCAGTTCGTCAAACCTTATCTAAAGACCTCTGCCCACAAACATTATACTGTCTTATCAACGAATTAATGCCACCAAAATTTGATAAGTAATTTACGAATACCCCCCTCCCACTAAATAATTCATAAAAACCTAAGATGAAAAGAAATGTTAACAGCCTGCAGCTTATTAGCAATTTTTATGACCGGGTGACACAAGGGTCTAGTGATAGGAATTTCTATTGCCTTATTAAGCGCGAAGGCAAGCATCGTTACGAGAACTTCTGGCTAAGGCAAATTGTTAACTCTGCATACGCTCAACGGCATAATGAGAACAGAGAGAAAGGGCATTAATTGGGTACTCAGTCTATGCACGGAACGTTATGTCAAGAAGGTAAGGTTATTTTTTCCCCACTTTC
Source organism: Maratus speculifer (assembly GCA_964019185.1). Lineage (NCBI taxonomy): Eukaryota > Metazoa > Arthropoda > Arachnida > Araneae > Salticidae > Maratus > Maratus speculifer. Next base: position 88,063,850 of record OZ025300.1, on the reverse strand, counting down.
TCTCTCTCTTTTTTTTTTAAGATGTGCTTACAAAATGGAGCAATTTTTATGCATAATATTTCAGATAAGGCGATATCTTGAACTTGTTATTCGCTCTCTGAAATATTAAGTGCGCGATAAGGAGGGTAACTTTTGCATTAAAAATAAACGAAAGGGAAAATGTATTATTAAAGTTTTGAATCCTCGAAGTTTAACTATCGCAGATTATGATAATTAAAAATTAATACGTTAAGGATGATTAAAGCATCAAGTAAAAGTCAAAATCTATTTTAAATTTATAATTTTTTTCTTAACCCCTTGAGGACGAGCAACATGTATATGTGCAATGATAGGAGGTAAGCAATAAATAAAAAAGACATTGTTTCTATCAATTATTATTTCCTATATTACCGGCAAGAGAAATATATGAATTACATTAAACGAATTACAGTCGGCTCTCGTTAATTCGAACTCGTCGGGACCACAAGAAATGTTCGAATTATCCGAAGTTCGAATTATGGAAAATATGAAATGAAAACTTGCTTAATATGGTGCTATTAAAAAAGGAATTAATGTTATAGTGTTTTTCTTTTTTTTCAATTTATTTCGCCTGTTATTAGAATATGACTTAATATTAAATTAAAATGTATAAATACATAAAATAATTAAAAGATTAGAAACAAGCACAATGGAAGAAAAATTTAAAGCGTCACTGATGGACAGACGGGACACTAAGAAAATGGATATCAAATACATTGGATTATATATACTCGTTCGGAACAATTTTCACAAAAATCAAAGGAAGAAAGTTATTCAAATGATCTGAAATCCGTGAGAAAGAAAAGAAAAATGAAAAATCGGAATCCTAATTAGTTCGAATTAAACGAAGTCAAGAGAAAATGAGTTCGAATTAATGAAAATTTTTAACGTTATTTTGCCATTGAAAATTTCGGGACTTCATATTTAGCTCGAATTAAGCGAAGATTCGAATTATCCGATTTCGAATTAACGAGAGTCCACTGTACATACTTTTTAATGACTTAGAAGATACCAGCCGTAAATGCAGGATGATTCAAAAATGATTGTCATACAAGGTGTCAAATTCAGATTTTTGCTCATAAGTTTATCGATAATGATGATTTAAAAAAAAAAAAAATCCTTTAGCAGAAATGATATGACATTTTATGGCAAATGAAAGTACAAAACTACATTTGACTAGAAAAATCATATTTTATTGCCTTTTTGCGTTCTATTGTGGCAATTTTTTAACATTTGTAATAAAAATCGTGTTTAAAACTTTTAGCCTAATTAAGTATACTTTGTTCTGTGCGATTTTTAAAATTTTAACAATAATTTATGCAACTTTTAGCGGGAATTCAGAATTTGAAAATCGAAAAATTATTTTTGTAAAGGGTAAATTTGAGCGTCTAATTTCAAAAATGTCCAAAAAGAAAAAAAAAAAAAAGACAAGATTATTGAAACATAAAACCTTATTTTTCTAATACAATGTATGTATTTCCAGTTTATTTAATTCTCTTACGATACCGGGCAAAATATACTCAATAATCATGTTAGGAGGTAAGCCATAAATAAAAAAGTCATTACCCCTACCAATTATCAATTCCTATACTACCGACAAGAGAAAGATATGAATTACATTAACGAGCTATAAAAAAATATCTCATCTGGATTGCCATTTTTTTTTTTTTTTTTTTTTTTCGGGTTGCACTATCGAACACAGAAGCCAGCCATACTGTAATAGTGACACCAGTGACAGAATGACAGAATGCCAAATTGAGCCGTTCGAAGCCATTTTTCTGATTAGATCATATCTGTACGTTTGGTTGAGTTCGGCGTGTCACGAGAGTTTTAGCGATGAGAGTTTTGATTAATGCAATATGATTGAAGCTATTTGTCTTGATTTTTTTTAAAGGGAACAATTTCTTTTCGAGATTAAAAGATATTACATGGATAATCACTAATCAGCATCCGTCTTTTAAGGCCTAACCAGTTCGAAAAATACAATAGTAAATACTGTAGATCATATCGATAAGTTTGGTTGAGTTTGGCGTGTCACAAGAATTTTAGTGATGAGTGTTTTGATTAATGCAGTACGATTGAAGCAATCTGTCTCAATGTTGCCAGTTTGGGGACGTTTTTAATTCGGATTATTTGATTGTCACCTCTTTTTTAAGATATCAAACTAGCCTTATTTTTTAGAACTTTTCATCCATTTTAAAATTGGTCGAATATCTATTTCAAAAAAGCTGTGACAATCAACAATCTGGGGGACATTTTTGTCAACAAACTGGCAACAGTTATCGGTACGTTTCGTTGAGTTTGGCATGTCACGAGAGTTTTAGCGATGAGAGTTTTTGATTAATGCAATATGAAAATCGCAATATTAAAGGTATTTTTCTTGATTTTTTTTTTCAAGGTTAAAAGATATTACATGTACAATCGACATCCCTCTTTTAAGGCCTACCATTTCGTAAAATAAAATAGTAAATAGCTTATATCATATCGATACATTTGGTTGAGTTTGGCGTGATCCAAGATCTTTAGCGATGAGTGCTTTCATTAATGTAATTAGATTATAACTATCTGTCTCAATGTAGTCGGATTGGAGAATTTTTTTTATTCTGTTTATTTAATTGTCACCACTTTTTTTAAATAGTATAAGTGGTCTCATTTTTCAGAACTTTTCATCAATTTTTAAATTGTCCGAATATTTCTATTCCAAAAAACCGGTGACACTCTACAATCTGGGAACCTTATTTTGTCCCCAATCTAGCAGCGGTGACATGTCTTGATATCTTTAACACTAGAACCGCGGGAAAATTCATTCAAGTTTTATAAAAATATTTCTCACCGAAATTTTCATTTAAAACTGTTTAAGTTATTTAATGAAAATGTTTTTGCTCATCATATATTTAGCTTATTTTATTAAGAGCTTTCTGGTTCGAATTGACATCTTTCCATATGATACGGGACAAAATGACCCGTTGCCACTGATCTAGTGTTAACCTTTTCAGGGACAGTAATATGTTTATGAAACTACTTAATTTTTATTCTGAAACGCCGAAACAGCACCAGAATTTAAGTAAAATGTTTTATATTTAATATGTATGTGAAATATAGTCTTTTTCATATTTCAAATTTAATTTGTTGATAAATTCCGGTGCCACTCATTTATTTCAACAGTTTAGCATTGAAAATGCTATCCCCCTGAAAGGGTGAAAGTGAATCGTTTGGCAAACTTAAAAAGATCAAAATAAATATGGTTGAATCTATTTGTCTTAATTTTTTAAAAAAGGAACTCTTTTTAGCCTCCGATGCTATTTCTTTCAGACAAGCTAAAAATGTCGTGTCATCAGTCCTGAATTTTCTATTCAACCGATTTTGATAATTATTTTTTTTTTAAATGAAAGCTATTTATTTGTAGTTGTGCCCATTTTAGTTATTTTTTAATTTATTTCCATTTTTATATTTTATTTTTAGTTTTAAAAGCTTTTTCATGACATTTTTTCAAAATGGTGGCAACACAGTTTAACTTTTCTCTCGATAATAAAAATTTATTTTCCAAAATAATTGCGTATAATTATGCACTAATTGAGGTAAATATATATATATGTGACGATTTAAGGAGAACTCGAATTATTTCCACTGGTTAAAAAGAAACACACAGTCATGGCAAGCGAGGGAAAAAACAAAATAAATAAATAAATGTAGAAGATCCAATAATTAGTCATGGGCTGCTGTAAATTCATTTATTAAATTCGTAATAATGAGGAAGGAAAAGCTCCTTTTGCAAAAATTCCATCATTATTTCAGCGAGCTGTCCTCATCGAAGAAGCAACCCAAGAAATCTTCTTTTTCATCTCGAGACTTCCACCTTTTTTAAACTCAAAAGAAAGTTCTGGAACATTCTGTAACCCCAAACCATCATTCTTTTATGTAAACAGAATTCTTGTCCAGCTACGAGATTATTTTCCACAAACGATAAATTTATTTAAAAAAAATATAATTTAACCAATTTATAATTGACTCAGAATTTTAAATATCTTAGGCAGACGATTTTTATAAATGATTAATTTTAAGAGAAAAAGAAAAGAAATGAATTTATTAATATGCACACATCAAAGGTTGATGTAGGAAAACTAAATAAATAGATAAAATAAAATAATGATATTTTTTGAAAGGTGTGGTTTTGGAATAAATTTAATAAGACTTTCTTAAAAAGGGTTGATAAAAACATAGAAGAAATCAGTTTTATTTGGAATATTAAGAAATAAAGTTTTAATTAAGAATATTTTTAATTTAGAGCCATCTTTTTAAATTTACGCATACTGGAATAATGTTTTTTAAGGCAAATTAAGAATTTATATCGTCTGCATAAGGATTAACAGATTAGATTTAGAAACAAGATTTTAATTTAATAATTTGAAGTAAGTACGGAATATTATTATAAGAAAATTAAGATAGTATAAAGGTTATTATTGAAAGAAAAAATTTTAAATTTGTAATATTATCCCCCCTCCCCAAGACTTTGTATGAAATTGATAGTTAAATAAAACTACAAGTTCAGACAACAGAAATATAATAATTTAGAAAAGTTAAATTTTGGAATAAAACTGTCAAACTCAGGAAGCCAAGAGATGGAAGAAAAGAAAATTAACGCAATATAAAAAATATTAGCGATTAAAATAAAATAGTTAAGAGAAAATAATTCTGAATTAAATTTAGGTAGGAGCATTTCCCTGAAAGAAATACAATAATGTTACAACATCACTTATCATTTGTAAGTGCATAGGAGATAATACATACAATAACAGTAAATAAGTTATGAATATTAATAAGCAAGAGATAAAAATATAATAAAAACAATAAAAATTCGTTCTCATGGAAGTTTAAATAATTACAATGACTTAATGCATAGTTTATTTTAAATAAGTCCTTTAAATGAAACAAGTCTTTCAATAGTATATATAAAAGAGTCTTTTCCAATGTTTTCTGAATACAGTCTCTTTAATTAAAAATCTTCAAACCTAGTTTAATCTTTGGTTTTAATGTTATGTTGGATCCAACATCTTTCAGTAATATATCAATTTTTCAATAATAAATAGCATCACTCTCAATATCAATAATAAATAATATAGAAAAATTTAAATAATAACAATAACAACAATAATAAGTAATAGTATAATAAGACTCCATATCCTAATATTTTTCAATAAGAGTATAATTAATACTAAACTTCATTATAGAAATCATAATAATAATAATAATAATAGTAAAACAAGAGTATAATCAAAAGAAAATATCACTATTTGTTTATTATTGATAGGGAAAATATTGGTTGAGGATAAAAATAATTACATAGCAACTAAATAATTTTCTTATCTTCTAATAGCATAAGAAAGTATTTTTTGCTAGCCGAAAGTATAAATAAAAAAAATCATAATAATTCCAAAATCCAAATAAAATTAAATCTAACTATTTAGAAAATGGACTCTCAACCAGTATTTCCTTACAATAATTCCTCTCTGATACTCTTTTACAAAATTGTCAAATTTGGTTATAAGTTTTCAAATGCCAAATGTAGAATAATGTTTTATCTACACATGGTTTATAAACTTTAATAATAAAATACAATAGGAATAAAAGGTGTCATTCTTAATTGAGAAATAGAAATAAAAATAGTGTGCTTTTCTGAAAAACTCTTAATATCTGTAGTTTTCACAATCACTGAAAATCACATATTATGTTATAGGTTTGAGTAGAATCATTAGATTTTATAACTGTTATAACATAAATATCTGCTGAATAAATAGAATAATACTAATGTCAATAAATGAGTAAATATAGTTAGACTTAAATACACTTAAAATTAATTTATCAACATCAATTTGAAAGCTTTTACAATCAAAGTGCACACCTTATGCCTGCATAAGGAGCCCAGTTTAACCCCAAAAACTCCCAAAAACAAGTAATATTCTTGTAGGCCTTCAAGAACATACCTGCTAATGTTGAAAATTATGGTGATAAACTATTTAAAGAATAAGAATTAAAACTTAATCTACTGTCTTGACTTTAGTTTGATCTAGTGATTGTGATTGTATCTGAGGTTTTGTTTGTTTTTTGGGTTGCTCATGAAACAGTTTAAAATCTTCTGGTGAAAAATAGGGTCTTGATTTAGAAACATGCACAATAACGGAATTCTGTCCTGTCTCATAATTAAATTTATCTATTTCATAAGTTACATCAGAAAGTTTATTTATAATTTTGTATGGTCCAGAGAAAGTAGGTTCTAATTTTCGAGTGTTAGGGTATTTAAATTCTTCATAAATTACAGAGTCTTGTATTTTTAATGGGCATTCGACAAAATTTCGATCATAGAGCCTTTTACTTTTAAGGTGAAATTCCTGAGTTCGCGCTTTCGCAATTTTGAGGGCTTTGTCTACTGATGTTGTATACATTTTAATTGCCTCACACAAAACCATTACCCACCATTTTAAAAAAAATTGAATCAAAATTATCGTGAAATTGTGACTATATTTAGCTGTTAACATTAACCAGAAATTTTATCTAATAAAATAGAAATTGTAAACGTCATAGTTATACCTTATTATTACAAACTTGCCCTTAATCGTGCATAGAAATATCATAATAGTCTTAATAAGTAACAGTAAATATCTTAAGAACATCATATTCCTCAATTAAATCCTTAAGAATAAAAATATTTCAATCTTCAACACATAATAATGATAATAAAAATACTCATAAATAGGTAAGTAAGTAAGATTCACAGATAAATAATCAAATAAATAAATCTGACAAACAGAGAACTATCTACACAAATACAATAAAAGGATACACAAAATAATTAAATACATCTAAAAATAACTCACTGATAAGGAGAAATTCTCAAGATGATCCTAAAGGGGACAAGAATCTCGAAAATTATGAAAGTAAGTAGCAACCGGCGTACAGTTGTCTCTAAAAGTTTTTTTTTTTTTTTTTCTCTTGTCATCACTACCAGTAATACTTAAAGTCAATGATCGCATATTTGGGCGGCAACAAGATGAATGCAGTCATCGTGGCGCTTCTATTCCTTATTAAATCCAATTCGAAATCACCAGGTCTCAAAAATTTATCATTATTTCCAAAAATATCAAGCTTCAGGAATTCACGAGAAGTTGATTTTCGGCGATTCACAAAGCTACCATCATTTCGTTCCACAGCCGATTTCATTAGCAAGCCGAAAATTTTCTTTAAATATCATTCATTAAAAAGGCAGCACAGATAACTAATCCTGTCCGACTTTTCGATTAGTTGTGACGATTTAAGGAGAACTCGAATTATTTCCACTGGTTAAAAAGAAACACACAGTCATGGCAAGCGAGGGAAAAAACAAAATAAATAAATAAATGTAGAAGATCCAATAATTAGTCATGGGCTGCTGTAAATTCATTTATTAAATTCGTAATAATGAGGAAGGAAAAGCTCCTTTTGCAAAAATTCCATCATTATTTCAGCGAGCTGTCCTCATCGAAGAAGCAACCCAAGAAATCTTCTTTTTCATCTCGAGACTTCCACCTTTTTTAAACTCAAAAGAAAGTTCTGGAACATTCTGTAACCTCAAACCATCATTCTTTTATGTAAACAGAATTCTTGTCCAGCTACGAGATTATTTTCCACAAACGATAAATTTATTTTAAAAAAATATTATTTAACCAATTTATAATTGACTCAGAATTTTAAATATCTTAGGCAGACGATTTTTATAAATGATTAATTTTAAGAGAAAAAGAAAAGAAATGAATTTATTAATATGCACACATCAAAGGTTGACGTAGGAAAACTAAATAAATAGATAAAATAAAATAATGATATTTTTTGAAAGGTGTGGTTTTGGAATAAATTTAATAAGACTTTCTTAAAAAGGGTTGATAAAAACATAGAAGAAATCAGTTTTATTTGGAATATTAAGAAATAAAGTTTTAATTAAGAATATTTTTAATTTAGAGCCATCTTTTTAAATTTACGCATACTGGAATAATGTTTTTTAAGGCAAATTAAGAATTTATATCGTCTGCATAAGGATTAACAGATTAGATTTAGAAACAAGATTTTAATTTAATAATTTGAAGTAAGTACGGAATATTATTATAAGAAAATTAAGATAGTATAAAGGTTAGTTTTGGCAAAACATTTTTAAATTTGTAATATAAGGTACCCTGGGGTAATAACGCCAGGCGGGGTAATAACGCCAAGTGCTTATATTTTGCATAATTATGAAATAATCAGGTAAAGGACACCCATGTGCTCTGCGCAAAAGGGTTTTGAGTCATATAAATCGCAAAAAACAGCTTCAAGTTAATTTGTTTCATTTTTAGGTCTTATTGTTTTTACAAACAACTAAAATTAACGCTTGATCTAAAATTTGCGAGATACGTTTTGTGATGTGAAGACTATCTTTTTACCCGGAAATGCTTTGTTAAATACATAAATTTGTAGTGCATTTCATGCACTTTTAAAATGTTGTTGAAGATTTTGGATATCTTTTCGAGATAATTTGTAATTTAAAATGTACAGCCCAATAACAATAACGGGGTAATAACGCCAATCCTTGACATTAATACCCCGGTTCATTCCCTACAGTGGCCGAGCTACATCCTAAATACTGATTCAAATAAACACAGTTAAAACTGTGCAATGTTTCTCATATTTCTATTTAAGCGGTCCTTTTTAAGCAAAAAGAAGCTCACGGTCTGATATTCTTTTGCCTCATCCCCCCCTCCCACACCACACCTTTATTTTTCTTACACTTTCACAAAAAATTGAACATTTTCAATAGCTTAGAATGCAATTTGTCAATTTCTAAGTTTGTAGCGTTTGTATTTTTAGAATTGGGCTATCTACATGCAATTATTTCATCTTATTTCATAGTTTTGTTTGCATGGCGTTATTACCCATATAAGTGGGTAATAACGCCAAATAGCATTGGTCAAGAAAAAACGACATTACATTTTATGAATACATATCTGTTAAATTATTTTATTTTATATAGATAGTCAATGAGTTGCTGTATCGGATTCTATATTTGTTTGAAAAATACAATCTAAAACTAAGCCGTGAAAATTGGTAGAACCTTAACGTGGCGTTATTACCCCAGGGTACCTTATATATATATATTTACTGAGAAATAATATTAATAATGTAAATAAAATAACAGAAAATAATTTATGATTAAAATTAATATCTAAATCAAAATAAGAGAAATTTCAAATGAGGAAAATGATGTCATTCAGCAACCAGATAAATGGGAATTACAATATTATTACGGATGCCTTTTTCATATTACTAATAACAGTAACTTTTAAAAAACTTTTGAAGAGAAAATGACGTCACTATTTAAAACATCGCATTTTTACTCATAACGATATTAGGTACTACTCTGTTATCCCGTCGACCAATTTCGCCAAATTATACAAATCGCCAAACTAATAGCCAAATTATACATATTGACATAATTTTTATTTTAAATAACGATAAAACAAATAATTAGTAGAATATTGATAAAAAGTCGAAATAAAAATCACTTAATAACATTTTAAAGACATGAATCGTATTTAATGTCATTGAATGTGACATTCACGATCATCCATTATTGGCATTTAATCTTATAGTTTGGCGATAATTTTTTGGTCGACGGGATAACCTAATAGTACCGGATATTACATTTCAATATTTCTTTTTATTATGGACACTGAGATTGAGATTTTACTTTCAGATGACTTCAGTTAGTGAAAATGCCACAGTAAAAATGATTTTTTTTTTAAATATTTTATTTTATTTTATTTTATTTTATTTTATTTTTATTTATTTATTTATTTATTTTTTTTTTTTTTGTGAGTGCATATAAAATAAAATTTCTGGATTTCGCCGGCACTCAGATTACAATTTTAACTGAAGATGTGCGAATATTTGCATGCAAAATTGTAACTGGCAAACTTGACATTTACTTTGTAAATATATTTATTATATATTGATTCAATAATGTAATTACTTTTGCTTTTTTTTTAAACCAAATCGATCGGGTCTTTTAAACATTTCATTCGTCGAATTCGACGAGATTCCACTCGTTTTATTGTTAAATTGCATTTCTTTTTACTCAGAGTCTATAAAAAAGCGTTTAAAGAAAAAATCCGTTTTTGATGAATCTAGTCAATGAAGAAGTAGCACGTCAAATTGTATCTCTTTATTATTCCGCAATTCCAATGTCTCAGAGAGAAATTGCTATTCAATTGGGTATTTCACGCCGTTCTGTTTGCTATTATATTGATAAATACAAGAAAAATGAAGTTAGTTCATTGCCTGGGGGTCGCCATTCTAAAAAACCTCTATCGATTTTTCTTTCCTAATCGGAGGCGAAACTGAATTCTGCAATGGCAGAATCTACATTCAACTTGTTTTCTTTTTTTTTTCAAAATTGAAAGATATTATATGTATAATCGGCATCCTTCTTTTAAGGCCCAGCATTTTGTAAAATACAATAGTAAATACAGTAGATCAAATCGATAACTTTGACTTTGGCGTGTCGCAAGAATTTTAGCGATGAGTGTTTTGATTAATGCAATACGATTGAAGATATCTGTCTCAATGTTGCCAGATTGGAGACTTTGTTAATTCGGATTATTTGATCGTCACAACTTTTTTAACCCGGGAGAACACGCGCTTACCCAGGGTAGAAATGGTTTTAACTTTGTCACCAATAAAATCAAATTATAACCGTTATTTTATTTAGGCGGAGACAATCCTTGCAAATTTTGCGATAAAATAAGTTGAAGATTACTTTTAAAAGATAAGTGGTTACAATTGCAAAAATCATACGCACTCCGGGTCAGAAAGACTCGGCGCGTGTACTCCCGGGTTAAAATAGTTAATCAGCCTTATTTTTCAGAACAACGTTTCTGAAAATTAATACGTTATTTTTTATATTCTATGTATTTTTATTATGTATAATACTTTTCCGGTATCTGGCAAAATGTACTCAATAACCATCCACTAGAAAATAAACGATGAATAAAAATAACCATTATTTTACTGATTGTTAGCTCTCAACCACCGGCAAGTGAAAGATGTGAATTATGTTAACGACCTACAAAAGAAATATTTCACCTGGGATTGCTATTTTCTCGTGTTGCACTCTCGCACACAGAAGCTGTAATGACGCAATACTGACACCAATGACAGAATGCCAAATTAAGCTTTTGACGTATATATTTTCTGATTAAATGATAGCTGTAAGTTTGATTGTTTTTAGCGTATAACAAGAGTTGAAACGATGAGAGTTTTGATTCATGCATTAGTTATTTGTCTTGAAGCCTTTACAATGGACTATCGCGTTTTAAGCATTAAAAAAAAAGGAAAAAAAATTGATCAACATTTTATTCCCATCAAGAAAGACAATGTTGCTGAAATATAATGCGGAAATTTTCATATTCAATGTATTTTTATTTTTACTATGTGTAATACTGTTCCCGTATCTGGTAAAATGTACTCAATAACCATCCACTAAAAAAAAAAAAAAAAAAAAAAAAAGATGAATAAAAAGCCATTATTTTACCAATTGTCAGCTCTCATACCACCGGCAAGTGAAAGATGTGAATTATGTTAACGATATACAAAAGAAATATTTTTACCTAGATTGCCATTTTTTCGTCTTGCACTCTCGAGCACAGAAGCTGTAATGACGCAATACTGACACCAATGACAGAATGCCAAATTAAGCTTTTGAAGTCTATTTTCTGATTAAATGATAGCTGTAAGTTTGATTGTTTTTGGCGAATCAGGAGAATAAAAACGATGGGAGTTTTGCATTACGATAGAAGTTATATGTCTTGCCGCCTTATAATAAAACATCATGTTTTTAACTTAAAAAATTTTAAATTAAAACTTTTATACATGTTGAATCATTTTTAATTACCCATCATACGTGGTATAGGATACGTCTTGCAATCTTTTTGAAAATTGAAACATTTTATTTGACGGATTTGCCTGTTTCAGACACTAGATTGTTCGAAAAATATATTTTTAGAAAAAAAAAAAAAAAAAAATCCGTCCATCTGTCTGTGTGTCTGTAAATGCTCTATCCCCCGAACAAATTGAGATACAGACTTGAAATTCACATGTAAGAATGGAAATAAGTTAACTGAAATTTGATTTTAAAATATATTATACATTTCCGTATAGTGAAATTATAAATAATACAGTAAAACCTCCATAAAGGACACTCCCGAATAGCGGACACTTCTATTTAACGGACAGTTTTCAAATCCCCACTCCCAAAACTTAAATTTTTGTATGTTTAACCTCTGAATAACGGACATTCCGAATAGCGGACAGTAATTTTGGCAAAAAGAATAAAAAATTATTTTTTAACGAGGAAAAAAAATAAAAATCCTCTAAATTTATCGGGCAATGTGTCACAAATCTTGTTATCACAGATAAATGTGAGGATGAGCTGGGGAAAACCCCCTCTCCTCCTGCATTCATCTGTAATTACACCCCTCCCTTTCTCCCTCGAATGATTTGAGATTGTATGCTTTTAAAAAGCAGAAAAATATAATAAACAGTTATGCATTTTTTTTTTTTTTTTTTTTTTTTTTTTTTTTTTTTTTTAGGCGGATTAAAATTACTGACAGAGTTAAACTTCACATTGAAAAACAAATTGCATGGAATCGCAAGTAAAAACAAACTTTTGTAACAGATTTTTTTTTTTTTTTTTTTTTTTTTTTTTTGTAAGAATGTAATAAACAAAGGATAAATGTATGCACAATTTTATTTCAGTTTCATTGCTTTAAAAATTATTTTAATTTCTGGTTAATCATACAATAGAGGTTTTTGGACATATTAAAATCGACTAATAAAACATTAAGCATTCATTAGCAAGTTTTCTATCTCTGAGTTTTTCCTAATAGCGGACACCTCCGAAAAGCGGACTATTTCTGCGCTCCCAACGTGTCCGTTATTTAGAGGTTTTACTGTATTTTATTTTTTAAAGGGTTCTATTTTATTACATTATTACGAATGTGTTGGAAAGTGCTTCATAATCTCGGCTCGAAATGCTTGACGCATGATTATTTTCTTTTTTGTCACTTTTATTATGCATTATATTTTACTGGTATCTGGTAAAATGTACTCAATGACCATCGACTAAAAATAAACGATGAATAAAAATTACCATTATTTTACCAATTGTCAGCTCACATACCACGGGTAAGTGGAAGATGTGAATTAAGTTAACGATCTACAAAAGAAATATTTCACCTGGATTGCCATTTTTTCATCTTGCACTCTCGCACACATAAGCAGTAATAACGCAATAGTAATACCAATGAACAAGATGCGAAATTAAGCTTTTGAAGTTATTTTCGGATTAGATGATAACTGTAAATTTGATTGTTTTTGGCATATCATGAGATTTGAACCGATGGGAGTTTTGACTCATGGATTATGGTATAAGTTAAATGTCTTGCAGAATTTGTAAAGAACCATCAAGTTTTAAACTTAAAAAAAATAAAGTTAAAATTTTCGAACATGTTGAATCATCTTTTTAGTGGTAAATATAAAGTGGTATTATGATAATAAAGTAAATAGTCCGATGTGGCTATCCCATACGCGTTAATACTTCCAGAAAAATCGAACATAAGCAGCGTCACCTTTAGGTAATTAACACAAAAATTTAATATGCAACAACTTATTTCACGTTCTAATTGAATTTGAAATTTGATGAAAATTCATGTATTAGTATTTGAGATAGAATTATCGCAGAAAACGTAAAATAACTAGATAGAAACGCCAGCTGTTGAGCGATTTACTCCAAAAACTAAAGAATACTCATTTACATCAGGGACTAACTGAATCTGAAATTTGATGATAATTCGTGCATTAGATGCTGAGATAGAGTTATTGCGATAATCATGAATAATACCACATAGCAGCGCCACTCTTTGAGTGATTTACGCCAAATCGTAGTCAAAACCATATTTTATCGAGCACTAACGGAATCTGAAGTTTTATGAAAATCCGTTCATTAATTATTGAGATAGAGCACCCACAAAATTTATATCACATACAGTCAGGGAGGCAGAGTGACTGACAGACATTACAATTTTTTTTTTGTCTCTAAGCCCTGAAACGTGTAAATCCTCTAAAAACTGGAATTCGAAAATTTTCACGAATCCAATAATACATTCTTCCTGTAAAGACAGAAGAAAATAAAAATGAAATGAGCTGTAGTGTAATTTAAAGGAAATGCCGAAAGTCTTTCTGCTTGCATTGTAAACGAAATTTACACTTTTTATAAATTATCTTTAAAATGTAAAGAATATACAATGACATGTACTACGTGTATTAATAACATCAAAGCAGATAATATTTTGATTTTTAATATAGCAACTGTTGAAAATAATTTTGAAAAGAAAAGAAAATTGTAATTTAATAATAGAATATGAAAAAAATAATTTTCAGTCTTTTAACAATGCAGACATGATAACATCTCATATATATCCGTTGCACCTTGAAAAAAAAACTATTTTATTTATAATAGAAAACAAATTTTAAAAATCATGCTAATCAGATAAATGTTAATATCTTAAAAAATAATATAACTAAATTTAAATTCTATCAAAGAAATAATAAGAATACTTTTTTTATTTTATACCTACTATACGTACTATACCCTATCTATACTATACGTGACTCTCGAAAAAATATTTCCAAGAATACAATGCCTTTACATAACCTGCCAAATCACTAGATCTTGGCTCAATAGAGAATGTTTGAAATATCTCGGGATTTTATTATTATTATTATTATTATTATTTGGAAAATAATTGTTGTCCTCTGTAGAGAACTCAAAAATTTAAAGCATATCTGAATCTTTTTATTGCTTAAATTCCGCAACTTATTTTATTCGTTTTCTGATTTGTTCATATTTATTGTCCAACAATGGAATACTCCTGTTGCCATGATGACACGTTTTGTGGTTGGTCCATGTTTAACGTCCAAAAATGGAATACGTCTGTTGCCGCAATCACAAAAAAAAGTAATAAAAACTTAAAAATAATAATAATAATAATAATTTGAAAGCAAATTCTGATAAAGATTTCGAACAAATTTCATTTAAAAGTGCATTTTTTTTTCTCTACGCAACAGTGTAAAAATTTAAAATGTGAAATGCTTAGAAGTTTAAAAATTTGCAGTTGAAAATTATAAAACTGAAATTTCATTTAAAATTTGTTTGTGATGGATACAGGAATATTAATGTTTAATCCATGTCGCACGTAATATGAGGCGTTCAGAAGTCAGTCTAATTAACTCCATCAAATAAAAATGCACATTTTAAACAGTTAAAGTTGTATATCTGTAAATTACTGCTTTTTGATCATTGGTCTAGGAATATTAATGTTTAATACATAGCGTATGTAATATATGACCCGTTATGATCATCATTAAAATGATATTTATTATTATTATTAATTTAAATATAAAATTTATATAAAAGTCTTTAAAATTTTAGTATTTGAAATATCATTTTTCAAATAGTCTTTGTAAGTTGTTAAATTACATTTTTTTTTTTTTTTTTTTTTTTTTTGATACCACAGTTTGTGTAAAAGAGCAAAATAGTTCGGTTTTCCGGGTCTTTATGTACAATAATTGCAAAATATGTATCTTTAATGAATTGATTTTTAATGGGAGCTGTAAAATGAATACGTTCCGTGTTGTTGGCCGAGGAATGCAAAACTTGCAAAATAAATTTCAAGAACTTATTCTAGAACTTAAAATCAGTAGAAAAAAAAAACAGTGATCTTTTTCAAAAATTTCATAATAATCAGTTTCCGTTTTTTTTTTAAATTTCAGAATCATGATTTTTACTCTACTTTTAAACATGGGTATTTTGCAAAATCCTTTTAAAATTCAATTTTCACACAGTGCATCCAAGCCAAACAACATAGCCAGACCAGTTGATGTGAAAAAGAGACTTAAGTGGCATAGTCACAATGGTAGAAAAAAAGTCATAAATTTTATTTCTTATATTACGGCTTTCAAATAACCGACACGATCTTGCACCTCGTTTTAAAATGGAACATATCGACTTGATCTTTTATGTCTCAAATTGTAAATTCATGAAAATTTCCTCTTATAAAGCATTTTTCATGAATTTCTGAAACTACCTTAGAAGAATTACACAATTATTTAATAAATTTTAGAATATATTAGAACTTTGTAGAATTAGGAAATGTACAAATACAATGAATGTTTTTACAATATAAATGTATAAGTATTTCCCAACTGAAAGTTTTCCCTACCCCAGTCTTTCAATATCAAGGCAGTTGAAAGGATATGCAAATCCAAAAGAAATCATCCTTTTAAAAATATTTTTGTTTTGTGCGACCAATAATGCTTTTGAAAAAAAATAAAAAAAATAAATATATATATAGTAATATATCTATAACTTATTCTAAACAGTATTACATCGAATTGATGTATGAATTTTAAAACAAATCATTCTAATGGTACTTTAAAGTACTATCGGGGCAAAAAGGGTTAATAGTGATGCGTAAAGATCAAATTTTCTTTCACGCAACAGTATGGGGAAAGTAACAGGTGCATTTGAATTGCTGTGCTTTCTCATTTTGATGGATTCTTTAGAATTTCTTTGGTTATTTTTCTTCATGCTTAATTACAGGGTTGGAACAAAAGTACTATATTGAAAAATCTATCCAGGGCCTTAATTTTCACCATAGATGCATAAATTCAATATTTTGATAGTATGAATTTTATTTATAATTATTCGGCATGTGCGCCACCAATTATAGTTAAGGTTGTAGTTTCTCTAATTATGGCAAATCGGCTATAAAAATACCGTTGTTGGATTTAGAACATCACTATTTTTTTAATGTTTTTTTTTCTTTTTTTTTTTTCTTTTTTTTTTTATTACGGATGCATTTTGTCTTACTAAATATTTAATATCAATTCAAAATGGATTTGCATTCAGGTGAAATAATATCAAAGTTTCGTTCGGACTCACATTGCAATTTCACAATAGGGTACATGAGAGTGACGTCATCATGTAGGTTATAAAGTAAAATAAAATAAAATAAAATAAAATAAAAACAGCAAAAAGATAGTCCTGATTGGCGACTGTGAGAGTCACACGACGAACAGTGGTTGATCAGCTGATTGCAACTTCTTCATACTGCTCATTTCTGTTGAGATAAAATCTAGGAGGTTAGAACTGGAGGATTTGACATTTCTCTTCCCTTGGGGAAAGATTTCAAATCGGCAACAGAGTTCGTTCTCCATCTTCTGCCGCATCCATATTTCACTTTCACAATTAATAGTCCAATTAGCAATTTTCAGTGTAAGACGTGAGCAAATAAAGTGGATGCGAGCCGAGTGCATAAATGGCTTCAAGTGATGTCATTTGCGTCGATTCCTCCTATTCTATGGTTCAAGGACAAAATAATTATTGTAGAAAAACAAAAGTACCGTATAGTACTTCTAGTAACATATGTCCGCACATGGAATGTTTGTGATTCAAATTCATGCCACTAAAAACTGTGAATTTATAAAATTTGTGGGAAGAACGTGGACAGATTATTCCTTCCGATATAAAAGTTACACCATTTCAAGACATGAAAGTACGGTCACCCAGTATATATATTTTCAATCTTACTTAGAAAACCGGTGATATTTGTAAGTCTCTAAGGTTAAATGATAGCAATATATTAATATCATAATCAATGCATCGATATCATACTCCAAAAGAAAACTGCATTTTTTTATTACATATAAAGCTACCCGCAGCTACCTTCTTTGATGGATTATAATAATTTAAATAACAGTTAAGGTTAATTCCATCACAATTTGTCATGTCTGTCACGCAGCTAAAAATTCCTATGCTTGTTCGTCACCGTTATTTTCGAAAAGTTTCCTTCGCCCTATTCAACTGATGAAATATCTCCGATAAAATAAGTCACATTTTTACGTTCGAAAATGCTGGTAGCCAAAAGCCGTTGTATGTGACAGACATGAGAAGTTTTCATGGAATTAACCTTAAGAGCCCACAATAGTCACAGAAAAATTACTCAAAAAGACCCGGATGACCATGTAAAGTCTATGGGAGCGTTCTTTTCGAATATCTCGCTCAAATTTTAATATTTTTGCATGATTTTTTTTGCACAAGATAGCTGAGGGCAATCCACAACCGGGCTAGTTTTTACATTTTCGATTTTGGTTATATATTTTTTATATTACGATAGTTTCAGTTTCAGAACCGGTTTAAACCGGTTTTGATAGTTAAAGTAATTTTTTAAAGAAAATCTGAAACAAAAATTGAAAAAATAAAAACTAGCCCGGTTGTGGATCGCCCTCAGCTATCTTGTGCAAAATAATCATGCAAAAATATTAAAATTTGAGCGAGATATCAGAAAAGAACGCTCCCATAGACTTTACATGGTCATCCGGGTCTTTTTGAGTAATTTTTCTGTGACTATTGTGGGCTCTTAACTGTTATTTAAATGATTATAATCCATCGACGAAGGTAGCTGCGGGTAGCTTGATTTTCAAGTTACAAAACAGACCGTTTCGAAACATCTTCGAGCAAACTCGTCTCTGTCCTTAACAAAATAAAACCACCTATTCAAATTCTAATCACACTTTATATATAACACCAGTCGAAAAGCAACTAATCGGTCTCATCTCATTAGCCCTGTGCTCCCCCCCCCTTTGCGATTGGATATTAAACCTCCGCATATATCTGTAATCGCGCCGATAGATCAGTTCGAGCCAAATCTAATCAAGGGCAGCACTTTACTAATGCGCCATTTAGATGCAGGCGGCAGCTTCTTAAGGGGTGACAACAGTTTGTCATTCGGGACACTTTTGTGCAGGTGATTAAAACGGAGCCCTGAGTGAAGATGAATCCTCATTAGTCTGCTAAAACACTGGGAAGAACGGGGGGGGGGGGGGGTAGTATGCGAAAGATTCTTTGAATATTCTTGACACTCGGATATTCATTAAAGTGAAAAAGAAAGCACGATAAACTATAGTGTGCATTATACACTCATTTAGAATCTAAGATGAGTGTCTGATGATCTGAAGATGTTGTCATATTAAAATGCTGTTTTTCTAATTCGAAAATTCAGTTTGTAGAAAACACTCTCTCGATCATGAAGAATACAAGAGAAATAGAGGTATTTGAAAGGAACTCTTGAAATATATTTTGGTACTATGTAAGTTAGCGTATAGTTGAGAATTATGAAATTTTAAATCGTTAGTGGAAATATAGTTAGTGGAAATTTTTTCAACATTTATGCATATTTAAAAATGGTCTCAAGAATCTTATAAAATATCGAGACTCGGGGAGGAAAAGGAATTATCTTTAGTTGACAAGAACTGGATTATCTTCGGAGGAAAGGGGGGGAGGGTCTAAAAAACTCTTCTTGATACTCGAGCTCGGATGTTCAATAAAATAGAAAAGAAAGCATGACAAACTTCGATTAATAGTATACAATCGGTTAGATTCTAAGATAAATTTATAATTATTTAAAGGATTTTCCATAATAAAATACTGTTATTCTAATTCAATATTTTAATTCATATAATTATATTTAAAAAATATGACAATAGAAAAAAAAAACAGGTTTGAAGAATTAATTCAATTAGCGATTTTCCTATTGCAGAGATTTTACAGAAGTAAAGTTACTTGTAGTACTTGGTTGGATAATGAGATTTAAAGTTCTTCCCGAAATGCTCTGAAATGTCACTTATCTACTTATAATAAAATCCGAGTGGGGAAAAGTGTAGGTTAATCAATCCGGTAAGAACTATTCTAGTCCGCGAATCGACCGTATCTAAACGCCGTGTTAGACTTAAAAAATGTGCTAATATAAGACAGGTAAATGATAATTATTTCTACTTGAAATATTTTTTTACGGCGTATTTTCCTATAAAACATGTATATCATATCCAATTATAATGTACTGGGATCTAAAATAAAAATAAGCTGTTATAAACTACATTAACAAACGAACGCTTGTGTACACTTAACGTACATAAACAAACGAGGCAGAGGCGACCAAGTAGTTTATAAAAGTTATGTGTTGATACCACTGGATCTACTGCAAATGACAAAATTGAGTCTAAAACAAAACCATTCTACAAAAAAAAAAAAAAAAAAAAAAAAAAAAAAAAAAAATGAAACGTGTAGAATAGATTTATTGAATAATCGTTTGTAGTCGAACTTTTATAAAATCAATTAAGGGCAACGAGCATAATGTTGTAAAAAGTTTAGTCTAAGATGGAACATTATTGCACGATGTTTCTTGATAACAAAATAAATCTGGAATGTAGTAATTTATAAGTTGCGAAGCAGATTATTAGTTTTTTATGGCATTCAATTTTATTCTGTGAATGTTTTTAAGTTAATCAATGGATTTAAATGTTCATCGTTTATATGTACGCAGCTTCTACACTTATCAACCCAGTGGTCTGAAATATATTTCCTTTGTCAATTCAATCATTTTAGAACTTACGAAGACTGGAAACTTAATTTTGTCAAATTGATGATAGCGGCAGTGTTGGTATAAATGTGTCTGCTTTCTTGATTGGTCTATTTTCTCGTGCATTTGTGGCACGGGGATGTAATCACTCGGGGGCATAATATGTGACTGTGTTTTCTCTGATTTACTGTTTCCAGAATTGCCAGTACTGTACAACTTCAGTACCACTTTGACCAACATATTGGGTGACATATGTCTCACCGAGTAAATCGCTTCTCTGAAGCCTATGATGCAACTCCATTTGATGTCAGACAACTTTTTGAGTACGACATAGCAGACACAGCAGCACAATGTATAATGTTTTTAAAGGCATCTGTTTTTGAAATTCCGTGTATTCCGTGTTAATGGTAGTCCAGCTCCAAGTTACTGGGTATTTGAGTACCGACTATTTCAAATGCTATATTTTGTGAAATTTAAATGTTTTTTGCACTAGTCCCTATTCGTCATCGATGCTGGAATTTTAATTATTTACACATCGAATTTCCTCAGCACAAGTAACGTAGCTCTGCTTCAATTTTTCTGGGTGAATATATATTTTTTAACAGAGTATAATATTGATTATTCATTTCTTGTTAAAGATTATTGGTTCTAAACAATGGTCGAAAAAAAAACCAGTAAAAATTCGCCATTGGCTACGATGAGTGATGTAGCGCATATGTCTAGGCAGGTAGTGAACGGATTAAAGAGTTGTAATTATTAAAGAGAACTTGAAACTAAATACCAGATTTGAAACATTAAAACATTTTAAAATGTTTCTAAAATTTATTACAATATTCTTTTTTACTTGAACTTTGGTTCTATCAAGTGATTATAAAGGCGAGTATATATAAATATGCGCATATATATTTTAAAAACAAATAATTGTAACAAAAATGAATAAGACATTTTTTGATTGTATACGAAAACTAGTCGTTGGGGGCCACCGTAATACTTACCCATCATGGATATACATACTATAAAATATGAAAATAAAACGCATGTAAACTATTAATAGAATGCACCGCAGTTCCAAAATAATATTTAAACACATATTTAAATAGTTTTAATATACACAGTAATGCTCTATTAATAAATTGCTGATGAGCCAATTTCTACAAAACGCCAAAATACTCAAGTAGTACTGGATTACGTAAAAGAAACATCCTTATAACTCCAAAAACAATAATCATATTAACTAACAATTTACTGCGTCGGATTAAACATCCCATTTCCAATTAAAATATATCTTTGAATTGAAATTTGAATGAAATACAGGGTAATTAAAAATCGAAGAATGTGAAAAACAGGATTACTCATATCTCGGCAACTAATAATCCGATCGACTTCGTTTTTTATGCAAAATTTGTGTTATTTTATTGCCTTTTACGTCCACCCCTTAAAATAAAAAAAATTGAAAATTTTTGTATTCCTTTCATCAGAACGAATTATTCGAGAGTCCGAAAAAAATAGTTCCGGATAATCGAGGTTACTGATATTAAATAGGCTTCGTCCCATTCTTACATACTAAGTATACAAAATTTCAAGTCTCTATCTCATTTTTTTCGGGAGATAGAGCGGTTACAGACAGACAGACAAACAGACAGACACACAGACGGACGGACGGCAATTTTTTTTTTCTAAAAATATATTTTTCGGAATCTCCAGTATCTGAAACGTGTAAATTCGTCAAAAAAAAATTTCGATTTTCAAAACGATTGCAAGACTTACCCTATACTACGTATGATGGGTAAGTAATAAGTTATTAAATATATTCTTTATGTTTTCTACTGAAATAAACAAGTTATTTAGAATTTTAAAATGGCGATAAACGATTATGTAATTATGTTCTTTATTAAAATATAATAAATATATTCTATATTCTGATTTCTGTACATTTATTGCAGTGGAAAAAAGCAAATGTAAAATATTTTAAAGATCATTGTAGCTCAAATCTTTCTTTTGTTTTTTTAAGAGCCAATTCATCAATTGAATATTAATTAATCATTCATACAAATTATATTCCTTCATTAAATTTGAAGATACCATGCATTTTTATCAACAGCATTCAATTTTAATCATGTCTATTATACAAACTGAGCTAATAATGTTTGTGATCGTATTTTAAAAAAAGGTAGCACAATTTTATTTAATAATATGTAGTTTTTTTTTCTGAAATAGGGTGTTTACAAAATAAATCTCATAAAAATTCAGAGCAATAAACAAATAAGCGTAAATGATAATCTAAACAAATTCTTTCTTAAATGTCCGAGAACTTTAAAAAAATGATTGGTCAAACTTTTAAACTTCATATTATATAAATTACATAGTATATGAATTACAATTAAGACAAGATATAATTACGTGCATTTTAAAAAACATCTGGTTTTAAAA
Organism: Maratus speculifer; assembly: GCA_964019185.1. NCBI lineage: Eukaryota > Metazoa > Arthropoda > Arachnida > Araneae > Salticidae > Maratus > Maratus speculifer. The sequence continues at coordinate 88,040,865 of OZ025300.1, read as the reverse complement.
ATCAGTTATTATCAGTCAAAAGAGGATATCTTTGACTTCAGAAAAAAATGTTTTTAACTACTGATCATCTCTAGATAATCACCAGCGGCTTAATGACTTCTACAAATCATCAATGACATAACCAGATTTAGTATCACTATGTAGAAATGACAAGAATTAATTGCTACTAGTTTGCTACTCTGTTGAATATAAAACATAAGAACTGTTTAAAGATTTCTTCACAATTCTCATTGGTATTCAACAATTACAAAAGAGATTTTGTTTGATCAACAAGTACAAAAGAAATTTAATTCCTTTTACAAAAAAATATTCCAAATGATAAAACAGTTTTTATCATTTAAGGAACTACCACCTGCGTTTATGAAGCTCGACTTGATCATGCATACTATCTGGTGTATGATCTTGAGGCGGGATTTACAAAATGATACAACAGATGCTTTTAATGATATAATGTTATGAAAATAAGAACCAGAATCTATCCGTTTATTTTTACGCACAATTGGATTTTAAACAAGAACATGACAAAATCATATCCTTCCCCCCTCCCAAAAAAATATTTTCAAAAAAAAAAAAAAAAAAAAAAATCGTATTCTTTGATTAAATTTTAAGATACCATGTTTGCCAACAGCATTTAGTTTTAATCATTGTCTATTATTGAAACTGCATTAATAATGCTTGTGATCGTATTTTAGAAAAGGCAGCACAACTTTAAATTTATTAATGAGTAGGGATTTTTTTTTTCTTTCTTTTGTATCTTGCTGTTTTCTAAAATAGGATGTTTACAAAATAAATGTCATAAAAAATCAGAGAGTCAAGCAAATAACTGTAAATGATAATCTTAACAAATTGTTTCCTAATTGTTCAAGCGGATAAAAAAAAATAATTGATAAAGCTTTTAAAATTAATATTTAATATGAATTACAATTAAAGCAAGATATAATTATGTGCATTTTTAAAAACATCTGTTTTAAAAAATCTGTTATCAGTCAAAGGAGGATATCCCTGAATATAAAAGTTTAGAAATAAAAGTTTTTATCTACTGATCATTTCTAGATAATCATCAGCGGCTCATTAACTATGACTTCTACAAATCATCAATGACATAATCAGATTTAGTATCACTATGTAGAAATGACAAGAATTAATTGCTACTAGTTTGCTACTCTGTTGAATATAAAACATAAGAACTATTTAAAGAATTCTTCAGAATTCTCATTGGTATTCAACAAGTACATTTTGCTATTTTTGTACTTTTTGTAAGGATTTTGTTCTAATTCAATTCCTTGTACAAAAAAATGATTCAAATGATAAAACAGATTTTATCCTTTAAGGAAATACCACCTGCGTTTATAAAGCTCGATTTGATCATGCACATTATCTGGTGTTTGATCTGGAGGCGGAGTTAAAAAAAATGAAGTAACATATGCTGTTAATGATACAGAGGTTTAAAAAAATCAGAACCTAAATCTATCTGTTTATTTTTACGTACAATTGGATACTACATATTTGGATGACAAAATCATCCCCCCCCCCCCCAAAAAAAAAACCTCTTTTCCAAAAAAAACCTTTTATATTTTTACATATTTTTTCCCGTAAATTTATGTCATGAATGTGTCAAAAAGTACGCAACGCATTTGAGCGAAATTTTCGACAGTTAATGCTAATTTTTCACTTTCTCAAAAGTTGTGGGATTTATTTTTATTATTCTACTGCAACATAAAAAAATTCGTAAAAATAGGAAAATTCTTGTGTCAAAATACGTAATTTCTTTTTTGAATGCAAAATTATTAAATATTCCACTGCCTTAGTAAAAACAACAAATGAACTAGGCTGTTAGATACATTAACTGACTATCATCTATCAAGAATAGACGAGGATCACAATACAGGCAGACCAAATCCATTAAAAAAAAAAAAAATCATAGTGTATTTAGAAAGTGCATAAAATCTGTTTTATCCCCTTCTACAGTAACCCAAGTTTGTTTTCACATACTTTATCACATATACCTTCTCTTTACAGACTTGGCTCATTATGGGAGTGAATAAAACATATATCATGCATTTTTCTAAATAGACTATGTCAATAAAAAAAAAAGTAAATAAAATTATGTAACGAAATGAAATTTTCACCTCGTTTTAAATATAAATCATATAATATAAAACTTAAAACATTCATTGTTTTACTTAAAAGGCGATTAAAATAATCAGAGAGATGTTACTAGTTAAATATATGTATTTTATTTAAAATACCTTAGAGATCTGCCAGGTCCGGCCTACGGATCTGGGTCAGGTCTATTTTCATTCAAAACTCTTCGTTCGGGCCGGGCCAAACTTTTTTCTGAAGGCTCGAGCCAGGTCGGGCCTAACTTTTTTTTTTCTGCACAGAGCTAATTCTTGTTTCATTCTTAGTCTTAAATCCACGATCTAAAATTTTCATTTCTATTTTTGATGCCTCCCCTATGAAAATCCTCCTCTCGAAGTGGCTTGGCCTTTTTAAAGATCAGTAAAATAAGGCCTGGTCCTAATTTTTTTGACCCAATACATTTTTAAATTGCCATTATTCTATAATTAAAAAATATTATTTTTTTATTTTTAAATAATTGCAGATTTCTACGGTTACTAAAATGTAGCTAAGTTAAAAAATTATAAAAAAGAGTGAAAAAGGAGCTTACATATGAATCTTCTTTTAAGCAAAAAACGTATTGATCATGCAAAATTAATGTACTAATACGCAATAAAAGATATGTAAGACATTTACAGTTACTAAGAAGGGAACTTGTCTATAACATATTTTTTTTCTTTTCTATTCAATTCCGTCTTAGAGGATTTTACTGTATACCATTTTTGAAATTTTTAATATTTCAATACATGGAATATGGATTAACAATATTGATAATAACTAACAAATTTGTATATAAAAAATAGAAATTTATTAAAAAACTAGCCGTCCTGCCCGGGTTGCATTTTCAGAAAGAATCACGTTTTGAGCACCGGCCTTGGCGAGTTGGCGAAAGCAAGAACGTTCAGCTAGCTGCATCGCCAAACACAAAATAAACTAAGTTCAAATGTGTCATTAAGCATATGATTAATAGAATTATATTTATTGCTAGAGAGTCTTTACTACTGTTTTTAATTAACTTCTCAATTTCTTCGAACATAGCGAGTTAAGGAAATAATATTTTTAAATTGAGACAAAAAAAAAAAAAAAAAACTATGTTTAGATGTTTTGTGAAATATAAAGCATTTTAATCTGAAAAAGCTCTTTTTTTAAAAAACTATGTTTTAATCGTAAACCACGGTGAATAATATTTCCTCATTTTATAGTCTTTGCTTGATAACATTTACGGAAAAACAAATGAACAATAACCACGATCTCTTTACAGGAGGAAGGGTTACTATTCGCTAGGCGTTTGACGTCACAAACAAGAAAGGATGCGTAGCACTGACTTCATCTCCGTGCCAATCGTTGTTCTGGCGATAAGGTGCTCAAAACGTGATTCTTTCTGAAAATGCGCCCGGGTTCATAAAAAAAACCAGCAAGAATTGCGAAAACACTTTAAAAATTATAGTAAAAACCTCGAAAAAAATTTAAAAATGCTGCACGAATTTCGTCTAAATTTCATCAAAAAGAGATGGGCTAGAAAATTGAAGCTGGATAATTTTTAATAATGTGGAAAAATCTTGCAAATCGCAAAAAACATTAAAAATCACATAAAAATATAAAACAAAATTCAAAAATTGTGTTTCAAAATTCGAATAAACTTTGAAGAAAAGAAGATCAGAATTTACTACATTCGACCAAAAATTGAACGTCTAAAAAATCGAAGCGGATCGTGAAGAAACATAAACATCGCTTTAAAAAAGGCAAAATTTTCAAAAATCACGGAACTCAAAATTGACTCTACTTGGATAAATGTTTTGAATCTAATTAATTTGATAATATAAAAAGCATTGAAATACGAAAAAAAAAAACCGCTAAAAAAATCGCAATAAAGCCTTTAATCGCACAGGAGAAAATTTATGATATTAGCAAAGAAATTTAAAACCGAATTCCTTTCCCGTATTTGAAAAAATCGCCGTGAACTCAAACAAACAAAAAAAGCACATTGCATTAAAAACTGCAGTAGATCAAAATAGGAGAGCAAAACAATTACCATAAAGGATAAAAGTTTGAAAACAAATTCTTGTTAGTCTAGAAGTTTAAAATCGAATTCTTTTGAAAAATGTAAAAGAAAAAAAAACTGAGAAAGCCTAAAAATTGCATTGAAAACTGTATTAAAAGTCGTAAAATATTAAAAAATCGCTAGGGTAAAAATTCACTGTTAAAATGTAAAATATTGTGATCAAGAAATTAACCATATTAAGCAAAAAGTTTGAAATCAAAATCGATTTCCGGATGTAAAAAAATCGCCTCGGAACTTGAAGAATGGCTAAAAATCACATTGAAAATTTCATTAAAAGTAGCTAAATATTTGGAAGTCAATGCTTAAAAAAATAATATTAAGACAGGGTCCGGGGGTGGGGGGTGGGGTTGTGATCGGAAATCAATCATAAATAACAAAATATAGACATGGAACGCCAAAATCCTGTAAAGAGACAAAACATTGCAATCGAAAAATAACAACATTAAACAAAATGTTTGAAATCAAAATTGGTTTCTAAATGGCAAAAGACCGCCAAGGAACTTAAAAAATGACTAAAAATCGTATTGAAAACCAAATTAAAATTCGCTGAATATTTAAAAGTCATGGCTGTAAAAATTTAATATTCAGTCGAAAATATTGTAATCGGAAATCGTTCATGAATAAGAAAAAGTCAACACGGAACACCTAAAATCCTTAAAACTAAATAAAAATTACATTGAATATCGCATTAGAAATTGGCAAAATTCAAAAAGCGTGGAGAACAAATTGTACTATTTATGCTAAAAGTTAGAAACCGAAATTCTTTTACCGATGTCAACAAACTATCGCAGAACTTGAAAAATCACTATAAAACAGATTAAAAATCAGTAAAATTAAAAAATCCGGACAAAATTTACCATAGTAAGATAAAAATTTATGCTAAATTCCTGCGGACAAAATTTACCGTAATGGGACAAAGCATTGAAATCTGAACTCTTCCTTTAGTTAAAAAATATCGACAAAAACTTTTAAAAAATCGCTAAAAATTTTATGAAAATACGCTAAAAATCTGAATCATTGATTTCAAAATTTACTATATTAAGTTACAAATTATTCAGAAATTTCTTTTCCATATGTGAGAAAATCGCCGTGGACTCGAAAACATCTAAAAATTGTATTCAAAAATGCATTACAAATCGTTTCAAATTTAAAAATAGCAGGAGACAACATTTACATTAATAGAGTAAAGTAGTGTAATCTGAATTCTTTCTTAAATACCAATGAAAAAATCGGCGCAAAGCGTGACAAATAATGAAAAGATTGCTAAAAATTGCATTGAAAATTGCCTTAAAAAATCGCTAAATTTCAAAATACGTAAATGAAGGGTAAATGTTTGAAATTAAATTCCTTTTCCGAATTTCAAAAAATTGCCTTGAGATTCGAAAAACCACTACAAAACCATTGAAAAATTCATTAAAAATTGCTAAATGTAAATACGTGCCGGGAATAAAAAATTATTCTTGTCGTGTAAAACATAGCAATCATTCCTTTTTACATGAATTACAAAAAAATCGTCAAAATTAAAAAAAAGGGTAAATGGTGGAATTTACTATATTAGGCTAAAAGTTTGAAACCTAAATAATTTTTTTAATTGTTAAAACACCACTGTGGTGGTGGTGGTGGGGGGGGGGGGGAGTAAAAAAAAATGGTACTAAATCGCATTAAAAAGTTCATTAAAAAACAAATAGAAAAATGCACTAAATATCGCTAGTTATCTTTAAAATCGCAATAATCAGAATTTTATCAAACTTATAAAACATTCTAATCGGAAATCTGTACTGTTTTATTATCCGGTTGACCAACAAACTATCTGGGTCAAATTATAAAATTAAATGCCAATAATGGCTGATCGTAAATTCCATATTCACTTGACATTAAACATGTTACATATGTTTGTTATGTCATCAAGTGGTTTTTACTTCTTAATTTTATTTACATTTTTATTGATGTTTTTCTAAATTATCTCTCCTCTCATTATTTAACATAAAAATTACATCAATTTGCATAATTTGGCTTGTCATTTGGCGATTGATACAATTTGGCGAAATTGGTCGACAGCATAATCAAATAGTAAATGGAAATTCTTTATGGATACAATAAAATTGACACGGAGCTCAAAAAATCTTGCAAATTCTCTAACATTATATTAGATTAAAAGTTTGGAATGAATTTTTACTTCCGAATATCAAAAAATCACCATAAAACTCAAAAAATCTCTAAAAATCGCATAGAAAGTGCATTAAAAATCACTAACATTAAAAAAAACACTGGGGTCAAAATTTACTCTAATAGGGTAAAACGTTGTAGTTGGAAATACCTCATGAATGACAAAAATTCGACATCAAACGCAAAAAATCTCGAAAATCGCATTAAAAATCGCTGAAATTCATAAATCTTAGCAGCTAAAATTTAATACATTAGACGGAAAGTTTTAAGCAAAATTCCTTTTTCTAGTATCGAATAATAGCGGCAAAATTCGAAAAAACATTAAAAATTACATTAAACAATTCTCAAAAAATCCGAACATCATTGCGCGAAATCCAAATAAATTATATTGAAAAGATAACAAAATTCACTAAATTAGGTCAAAAGAATGTAGCCCCTTTCTTTTCGCTAATGTGGAAAAATCGGCTCGAAACATTATAAAAACCCCACTAAAAATCGCATATGAATTAAATTTAAAAAACTGAAAATCGACCTTTAAGGTGTAAATCTTCATACATAACTTCGTGCAGCGGTCTCTCCAGAGCATCGTCGGTACTTTAAAAATTTTAACATGAATTATAAACTACCATAAGTGTAAAACAGATCTCCTTGTTGCATTTCCTAATTTTGTTCGCCCCCCCCTTTCTCATGCACCCTGAAATGTGTCACACCATTCTTTTTAAAATTTTTTTTACAATGTATTATAAACCATTTTAAATTTTAAAACAAATCACATTGTTAGATTTCCAAATTTTAACAAAATCGCTTTCTGTTAGCTCCATTTTCCACCACCAGGGGACGCACTCTATTCTTCAAAAACTTTATCAAAACGAAACTCTGTTAAACAACCTATCAGGTGATATATTACTCGAGGGGGTAGCGGTCTTAAGCAAGAATTTAAAATATTTGATGAAATTGCTACTCGAAAATAGTGGTACCTAAATTTTTGATTTCTCAAAAAAAAAAAAAAAAAAAAAAATAGTTATTGCATTTTTAACAGTTCAAGTTTTGATAGAACAACTATGAAAAAAATTAGATGCTAAACGCAAAATATCTTGAAAAAGGGTTAAAAATCGCATTGAAAATCGCATTAAAATCGTTAAAATCTAAAAATCGTAACAGACACAAAATTAGGCTAAAAGTTTGAAACGATTTTCTTTTTATCAATCTCAAAAAAAAAGGGAAAAAAAACACAAAATGAGAAAAAAAACGTTAAAAATCGCATTAAAAATTCGTTACAAATTCAAAAATCGCTATACAAATTCCGAATAAACTTTGTTGAAAAGAGAAAAAAAAATTGCTATATTGGGTCAAAAGAATGAAACCTTATTCTTTTCACTAATGGGATAAAACCCAAAAAGAACGCTAAAAATCGCCTAAAAAATATTTTAAAAAATCTAATCAAAATTTCGAAAATCGGGCTTTGAGGTGTAAAACTACATGTATAGAGGTACCTTCCCTCCAAATTTTGTAACTCTGCATGCAGCGGTATCTTCACAACAGCGCTGACACACAAACGTACTTGTTTCTTTATTATTATAAATAAATATCGCAGCTTGCAGCATTTCAATAAAAATGAAGATTATAAACATGAAAAAAAAAAAAAAAAAAAAAAGATTAAGATAAATATTTTTGATCAGAACTTCTCATACGAGACATTTTTTTCAACCAAATGGATGTAAAAATTGTTTGTAGAAATTCACTCAGGCTGAGATTTAATGTTTTTGCGAGGTCAAGTCAGGCTCGGGCCAAACTTTAACTAGATTTATCAGTAATATCGTATAATTATACAATATTTTACTGGTTTGTTCAAAATGAACGAGCCAGTAATAATTAGAGTTGAAGGTATTAGTTGTTTCTTCGATTAAACATATATTATTGATTGCAGTTCCATTTACTTTATTATTTCACTCTGTTCTCATTTAAAATAAAAAGTGTCGAGTAAGAAAGAGTGCAATTGCTATTTCACCAAAGACCTCTTATTTTTTAAACTAGTTATTGTACGTGTGCACATCATTTGTTACTTTTGACGTACAATCTCTGACTTGTTGATGTTGTTAGGGGCCATATAAAAAAATATGTAAATGTAAAATATGTAATGTGGTTTTCAAATTTTGGGAAAAAAATTATTATAACCTATGTTTTGTGCCCGGATTGTACTCTCTGGTAATTTCAATAATGAATTATATTTTATCCGCTGAATATGTAAATACAAGTCTTCCAATTAACTCACTGTACTCTATGATCACATTTACATGATGTTGTTTTATAGACGTTTAACGATATTTTTCAACAGTCTTTCAGCGTTACCATACGCTGACAAGGATTTAACATTGCAGATACACCAAGGAAATTTTTCTGCAGAAAGTTTCCTGCACAAAACTTTCGACGAAGTGGAATAATTGCATTAAAAATTGACAGGAAGAAATAAATACTTCAATCTTGAAACTTAGTCGAACACTTGGACGGAAAATTCGAGTGTGGGAGGTGTGTTTTAAAATGTGCGTGTGTGGGGGGTGAGAGGAATGTAGCAGGATGGTAATTTTCTGAGAAGTTATAAATCCCTATTCTAAAAAGTTTAATGAAAATAAAGTAAATAAAAGTTGAGTTTTATTTACAATGGAAAATTTGAGTATTTGAAGCGGAGCTTTAGAATATTTTTATCGAAATGGTTTAGAAAAGAAAAAGAAAACTAAAAAACAGAGAAATCGTGTTTTCTTAGGTATTGAGAATTATTTTTGCTAGCGAATGAATATTTGTTATATTGTGCCTAAATTTTTCATTTATTAGGACTATTAAAATATTCGTTTTACAATGCAAATTTTTGGAATGAAACATTAGTATGAAAGAAATTTTAGATTTACACGAGTAATAGTCTGTATTAGGATTAAAGTATTACAGAGCATATGTTTTAGAATTTGAATTTTTGCAACGAAACACCGATATTACAAAAATATGGGCTTTATATTGCAAATCCTTTCCATGAAATTCCACTATTTTAGAAAAAATTATTTTCACTGAAACAATAATATTACAAAAATGTTGATTTTATATTGCAAATGTTGCTTTATTTATTTGTTTTATACTATTGCACCAAAAATCTGATTATTTTTTAAAACTGGTTATTTTTCTATGTATAAACGTCATTTGTTACACTTGATTTATTGAGGTTTTTAGCAGACAATATGAAAAAATATATGTAAAAGTAAAATATGTAATGAAATTTTCAATTTTTGAAAAAAATAAAAAAAAAATGTTTGACATTTTATGTTTTTTATCCGGCTTCTACTCTATAGTAATTTTAATAAAAAATCATATTTTATCCGATGAATATATAAATACAAGTCTCCTAATCAATTTACTTTACCATAAATAACATCATCATCACATTTACATGCATTGTTTTATAGACGTTTAATGATATTTCTCAATATTCTTTCAACATTCTCATACGCTGACAAAGATTTACCATTGTAGATACATCAAGGCAATTTTTCTGCAGAAAGTTTCCCGCGCAAAACTTTCGACGAAGTGGAATAATTGCATTAAAAATTGACAGGAAGATATAAATACTTAGATCTTGAAGCTTACTCAAAGACTTGGACGGAAAAGACGAGTGTAGGTGGTGTGTTTTAAAATGTGCGTGAGTAGGGAGGGGAATGTAGCAAGATGGGAATTTTCTGAGAAGTTATAAATCCCTACACTTAAAAGTTTAATGAAAATAAAGTTGATAAAGTTAAGTTTTATTTACAATGGAAAATCTGAATACTTGAAGCGGAGTTTTAGGATGTTTTTAGCTAAATGATTTCGAAAAGAAAAAAGAACAGAAGAAAAGATCAGGGAAATCGTGTTTTTTTAGGTATTGAGAATTATTTCTTCTAGCGAACGAATATTGATTATATTTTGCCCCAATATTGCATTTATTGGGAATTTTTAAACATTCGCTTTACAATGCAAGTTTTTACAATGAAACATCGATATCAAAGAAATTTTATCTTTATACTGGTAATTTTCTGTATTAGAATTCCAGTATTACAAAACCTAAGTTTTCCAAAGGGAATTTTTGTAAACAAACATCGATATTACAAAAATATTAGCTATATATTGCAAATTTTTTCGATGAAATGCCCCTATTTCAGAGCAAAATTTTTTCAATGAAACACCAATATTATAAAAATATTGGCTGTATATTGCAAATGTTGCTTTATTTATTTGATTAATTACAACTGCTATAGCACCAAAAATCTGATTATTTTTAAAACTAATTATTGTACATATATGTCTAATTTATTGCACTTGACATACCATCTCCGACTTGTTGATGATGTTTTTAATAGGCAATATAGAATTATAAGTAAAATATGTATTGGGATTTTCAATTTTTGAAAAAAAAAATGATTGTCAGCTATATTTTGTGCCCAGATTGTATTATCTAGTAATTCTAATGATAACTAATATGTTATCAGAAGAATATATAAATACGAGTCTCCCAATTAACTTACTTTATCATAAATAACATTATGATCACATTTATGCATGCTGTTATATAGACGTTTAACAATATTTCACAAGATCCTTTCATCGTTTCCATACGCTGACAAAGATTTAACATTGCAGATACACCAAGGAAATTTTTCTGCAGAAAGTTTCCTGCACAAAACTTTCGACGAAGTGGAATAATTGCATTAAAAATTGACAGGAAGAAATAAATACTTCGATCTTGAAGCTTACTCGAAGACTTGGACGGAAAATTCGAGTGTGGGGAGGTGTGTTTTAAAATGTGCGTGTGTGGGAAGCAAAAGGAACGCAACAGGATGGGTATTTTCTGAGAAATAATAAATCCCTATACTTAAAAGTTTAATGAAAATAAAATAAATAAAGTTGAGTTTGATTTACAATGGAAAATCTAAATATTCGAAGCAGAATTTTAGAATGTTTTTAGCTAAATGGTTTCGATAAAGTAAAAAAAGGAAAAAAGATCAGAGAAATCGTAGTTGTTATAACCTTTCGGGGTCTGAATTTTTTTTTAGTATAAAAAATTACTTTTACGTTAATAACATTAACAAACACAAGATATACAAATAGATTAATTAGTATTTAATGAATATTTCACTGTCTGAACGATAATGAATGTTATTGTTTTGTGTACTATTCAATTCATATTTATGTCGCAGTAGGCTAAGGGAAAAATTTTGGAGACGTTTGGAAAATATGGTATTACAATAAGATTTAAATTATATTACAAAATAATGCTTTTAGTGCTTTATTACGATTCTTTCAGAAAAGTAACTTTAATTTTAAATTTAAAAAGTGAAATATATGTTTAAAATCAAAGAATCGCAAACGGCGCGAATAGAAATAAACAAATAATAATTATTTTTCTTATTATTAAATACTTAAACATAAATGAATTCATGTAGTAAATGCATAGACATAATAGGAACATTATTACTTTTAAATAGTAGTAAAAGTATTTTTTAAAACAAAGTAATATTTCATTAAAATGCATGTGCTATTAATAGTACACCGTACCCGAAAGTGTTAACTATTCAGATTTATTTCTGCTGGCGAACGAATATTGGTTATATTGTGCTCTTTTATTGCACCAATGTTGCATTAATTAGGAATACTTAAACATTCGTTTTACAATGGCGATTTTGAAATTTAATGCAAATATGAAAGAAATATTAGTTTTACATTGGAAATATTTCCATTGTAATGCCACTGTTACAGAGTATAAGTTTTCGAATTGAAACTTTTGCAACGAAACACATATATTATAAAAAATCATTGGCTTTATATTAAAAATATTTTCAGTAAAATGGCACTATTACTAAACATAATATTTAAAGTGAAAATGTTTTTCATGAAACACCAATATTACAAAAATTTTGGCTTTATATTGTAAGCATTTTTAATGTAATGCTATAATTTTACATAAACATTCATTTTACATTGCAGATTTTTTCAACGAAACAACTTTTTTTAAAAAAATTAGATTTACATCGAAAATATTTGTAATTAAATGCCATTATTACAGAGCATGAATTTTCGAATAGACATTTTTGCAATGAAACACTGAGAATACAAAAATATTAGCTTTATCTTAAAAACATTTTCAATGAAATGAATTGAACATAATATTTAAAAAAAATCATAAAACATTGATTTTATAAAAATTGCAGCTTTACATTTTACATGTTTTCAATGAAATGCCAGTGATACATAAGCATTAATTTTACAATATAGCCTTTTTCAATAAAACTATTTAATTACAGAATGTTAGATTTACATCGCAAATACTCGCAGTGAAACGCAACCATTACGAACATAAGTTTTACAAAAGAATTTCTTAAAATGAAAGACCAATATTACAGAAATATTGGTTTTATATTAAAAATATTTGGAATGAAATACAAATATTACAAAAATATTATTAGCTTTGCATTAGAAAAAAAATATATACAATGAAACACTGATATTATATACATATGATATTATATACACTCGAAATATTGTGAATGAAACTGTGAAATAATTCTGGCCAATATTACACTAATATTGGCAAAATGTATACATAACATTGCTCGGAAAACTTTTTATGGGAACTTTATACCCAAATTGACCTGGATGTAGCAAATATATTATCAATATCAACCACGATACAGCTTTAAAAATTGTCGTCCAATATTGTCTTGGTTGAATACTTGGAATATTATCCAAGTTCTAAAAATATAATAGATATAAAAAATTACACATTTTATATTTTGACACATGATGACAACTATTATAAAATATTATTTTGTAAAATAGGGATGAATAAAAAAGAAAACACAAGTTCTCATAAAAATACGTTTGTGTTGTAAAAAACTTTCAAGAGTCCGTATAAATTTCCTGTTAAACGTTTTGACTAAATTTAATGACTTCATATTTTATCAATGCGCATGTCCACAGACAATATTGAACCTGGCATAATCAGATTTCATACTAAATGAAAGTTTTTTCGAGAATTAGAATATGCTATAGATCACACAAGCAATCAGATGGCAAAGGACATAATACATTTGTTACTTTAAATACCTTGTTAAGTTTTTCTTTATCACCATATGTTTTTGCGCTCTGAAATTCTTTCTCTAATCTTCTGGCCTCTGTATTACATCTATCTCCATATTTCAACAACAATATAGCCATTTAGAAATTTCCAAAATGCTTTCTTTTTGACAAAGACAGACATGATAAAATGTGAATGTATAAAGCATATATTAAATAATTTAAATAAACATTAAAATTACATCATAAGATTATTTTTAGAAAAGATTTTATTTTTTAGATTTTTCTATATGATTTTTGTTAGCAGTATATTATATTTCCTTGATATCAAAATCTAATATAAAAATTAAAGCTAGATAAGAAAAAACTATTACAAATGTTTTTTCTTGTAAGTTTTTCTTTATCACCATACGTTTTTGCGCTCTGAAATTCTTTCTCTAACCTTCTGGTCCCTATATTACATCTATCTCCAGACTTCAACTACAAAAGGCACCCTGCCTTCTTTATTATAGTCGTCCAGAAATTTCCAAATTTCTGTTTGACAAAGGCAGACACTGCAGACATGATAAAATGCTAATGTTTAATGTATATACAATGAATAATTTACTCAAACATTAAAATTACATAACAAAATTATTTTTAGAAATGATTTTATTTTTTAGATTTTTCTGCATGGTTTTTGTTAGCAATATGTTATATTTCCTTGATATCAAAATCTAATATAAAAATTAAAACTATATAAGAAAAATACCATTACAAATGTTTTTTCTTGTAAGTTTTTCTTTATCACCATACGTTTTTGCGCTCTGAAATTCTTACCTTAACCTCCTGGTCCCTATATTACATCTCAACTACAAAAACACCTCTACCTTCTTTATTATAGTCGTCCAGAAATTTTCCAAAAAGCTTTCTTTTTGACAAAGGCAGACACTGCAGATATGATAAGATGCAAACGCATAAAGTATAAAATGAATATTTTACGTAAACATTAAAATACATATTAAAAATATTTTTAAAATATTTTTATTTTTTAGATTTTTCTGCATGGATTTTGTTTGCAATATGTTAAATTTGATTGATTATCAAAATCTAATACAAAATCAATGTTGTATGACAAAAATACTGTTACAAATGGGTTTTTTTATAAGTTTTTCTTTATCACCATACGTTTTTGCGCCCTGAAATTCTTTCTTTAACCTTCTGGTCCCTCTATCTCGAGGCTTCTATAAAGGGACCTCTGCTTTCTTTATTATTGTCGTCTAGAAATTCCCAAAAAGCTTTCTTTTTGACAAAAGCAGACATGATAAGATGCGAACGTATACAGTATATAATAAATAATTTAAACAAACATTAAAATTACATAATAAAATCATTTTTAGAAATGATATTATTATTTTTTAGATTTTTCTGAATTGTTTTTCTTAGCAATATGTTATATTTCTTTGATTATCAAAATCAAATATAAAAATTAAAGCTGTGTAAGAAAACTATCGTTACAAATGTTTTTTCTTATAAGTTTTTCTTTATCACCATACATTTTTGCGCTCTGAAATGCTTTCTCTAACCTACTGGTCCCCTATATTACATTACATCTGTCTCCAAATTCCACTACAAAAGGCACCTCTGCCTTCAATATTATAGTCGTCCAGAAATTTCTAAAAAGTATTGTTTTTGATAAAGGCAGACACTGCAGACATGATAAGATGCGAATGTTTAAAGTATACAATGAATAATTTGCACAAACGTTAGAGTTACGCAATAAAATTATTTTTAGAAAAAAAAAAATTTTAGATTTTTCTCTATGATTTTTGTTAGCAATGTCTTATATTTCCTTAATATCAAAATTTTATATAAAAATTAAATCTGTATAAGAAAAATACCATTACAAATGTTTTTTCTTATAAGTTTTTCTTTATCGCCATACGTTTTTGCGCCCTGAAATTCTTTCTCTAACCTTCTGGTCCCTATATTACATCTATCTCCAGACTTCAAGTACAAAAGGCACCTCTGCCTTCTTTATTATAGTCGTCCAGAAATTTTCCAAAAAGCTTTCTTTTTGACAAAGGCAGACACTGCAAGACATGATAAGATGCGAACGTATAAAGTATTATGGAATACTTTACGTTCCATTCCGACCTCTCTTCCTCCCCGTACCCTGTAAGTTACTTTTATTCGAAAAAGTGAGAGAAATTCGTTGCCCTGGAATGATTTGAGTTCGGGGGTTCTCGAAAGTTGTTCGAAAAATATGAAATATGGAATTGGTGTTGCCGGAGTGTGTTTTAGCTCCAGGGAGCTAGGGGGTGTTTCATTTCATTTCATCGTCTGTTGCTATCGGCGGAACGAGGGGCTGAGATGTAATTGCGGTTCGACCCACTGGAGATGCGTTGGTTGGTGCAGCAAGAAAGAAAGAAAAAAAAAATAGACATTTTGAGCAATGTTAGTGGGAAGGAGATTTCATGTTTGGATTCTTTTCGCAAATTGGTTTCTGAAAAATAAATAGTAATTTCAGAAATCTCTTTTTTTTCCCCCATTTCTGTATGCGAATGGAATGTACTACGAACTTATATTCTCATTCAATAGGATTTGATTCTTCTTTTGCTATTTTTTTTTTATGTGGAATCAAGCTATTTTCAAATCTTCTATCGTTCTTTAAGGCGGTTTTCAAGTAAATATTTTATTCCACTCAAAAGCGCAAAACATTCAGTACATTTACGAAAACATTTTTAAACGCAAAAAGCATACAAAAAATCAATCAAGCGTATTATAGAAATTTTAACAGTTTTTGTTGTTGTTGTTGTTGTTGTTGTTGTTTTCGAAAATTAATTTGATCTTGAGTTAAAAGCAATTACTGTCTCAGGATGACAGTTTTTTCCCTTTCTCAATCAGTCGCATCCGAAAAATCGATTCAAAATTCTAAATTTGGTAGAAATTTCTGAGAAGAAATTTGCTTTCATAAAAAAATCTAAATAGTTCGATTGGATAGTTTTTTAATAAGAGCAGCAACTAATTCGATATCTTTACGAACAAAAAGGAATCAAAAAGTTTCTCAGGAAGTAGGGGAAAGTCGGATAAAACCGGGACCCTAACAGGACCCTATAGGACCCTATAGGAATTATGGTGCTGAAGAAAAACAAAATCGGTATAATATATTGTTACTTATTACATTAAAAATGCATAAAATACAAAATAGGTTTTAATATATTATTGTTTATCGCATTGCACAACAACAACAGCAACAAAAATACATTTTAAGAAATACAACAAGCACTAACTTATTTAGGCACATAGCTAAAAAATTTTAACAAGAATCATAGGAATATTATGTGTGTCCAAATTTTTGAATCCAGGTTTCAGCATTGTATATTATTAATTTCCCAATATAGTGGTTGGCTAGAATGTTTTCCATTGCCAGTCCTCGTTTACTCCATATCTTTTTTCTCAAGTCATTCAACATCCGCAGAATGCTCATCCAAATCACGCTCTTTTGCTTTTTGTTGCTAAGCATTGTTGTTTCGTTGTCTAAAGCTTATGTAAGAGTTCCCGTGCCCCCCTTTTACTCCCTTTTGTCAGCAAAAATAAGCAGACATTGGATACCCCCCATCCCCCTCTTACTGCTTATGTAATACTTGAATGACCCTTATGTAATCTCTCAGCTGTTGAAAATTTTCGACATTTTTCATTTATGAATTTGTTATCTGTGAGATTATTTTCTCTATTATCTCTGGATGTCACTGTTATTCCCATTAATTTCTAATACGATGTAAATACGGTGTATGTTCTCTAAATGTAAATGTGTTATTAACCATCTCTATAAATTAGATTTTACCTTATTTACAAAGCTATATTAGTATCTGCCTACACCATTTTTAGCTGCGTTCGTAATTATGTAAATACGTAGCACCTATAGTTGTCGTTCAGTCCGTCCGCATATAACAACGCAAAAACTACCAAACCGAATATTTTGAAATTTAAAAATTATATTTATTACATAATTTTGTTGAGTTATTTCAAATTTTATGAAAATCAAATGCATAGTTCAATTACAGGGACAATCAAAAGTATTCCTTTACATTACAGTCGATGGGAAAAAATGTTTCAAATGCATTTTAATGGTGTTATACTCATTCGAACATAATAAAATTGATATGTATCTGTAAAGTACATAACATAATATACACTTTGCATAATCTGTGGTGCAAAGAACATTTGATATTGATTTATAAGGCCACGCAAAAGTGTTCCATTACATAATGGTATAGGGAGAACATAGTTTAGTAAGCATTTTACTTGTAATTAACTATTTACAATTTTATGAGATTGATATATAAGAGTGATATTTTTAAAATTTCGTTATCGTACGAACACACCTCATTTGCTACGCTTCACGTGTTCCAACTTGTTTACGATTACCCGTGTTTAGTCGGATAATTAGGGCTCAATGTTTAATCTCTTACACTAACTTATTATCAAACGAATATTTTATATAAAATGTCGATCAATTTCTATAGTCATCTAATAAAAGGTTTACACCTGGAAAAGAATTATCTGTAAAATCGTAACTGAAACTATATTTTAACATTATAAGCACTGCGTTAAAAGAAAATTATACGCAATTCGATGTCATTTACTATTAAATTTATTTTCTATAGTTAAATTTATTTTTATTTTTATTTTAGCAATCAAATTTATTGTAATTTTAAATTGGGTGTGAGACATTATTTAATAATGACAATAATTCAACAAGACAATGTTAACATTTTCAATGTTTGTATCACGTAAGTTCAAAATAGTTTTTATTTACATCAACGCAATCTTAAGATCTATGAAAGTCATTCCCCTGTTGTCTCCGAATTTCTGTAAAGTTTCTATCAACAAATTTATTAGTGAGACCGGAGTAGAATGTATGAAAATTCTATATGAAGAATAAAAATTATTCTTATCCCGGAAGATTTGTAAATTCCTATTTGGTAATAGTTTAAAAGCGCAAAATTATTTCACTCTTTCAAACAGAAGCGCTCTAATGTCCACTGCAAAGCTTCAAAAATCATTCCCATTGAGGCTATAGTTAGTACGATGCTAGTGTGAATCTGTGGTATTTACACATGAATTTGTCATAAACAATACTTGTCACCAAATTCTACATAAAAAAAAGAAAAAAAGACAAGTTACAGAATTAATCTGAATAATGTGTTTACACCTTTTAAAGTGCATTCGTAGTTATGATTCGTGTAAGAACCTGTAGTCGTCATCTGTCCGTCTGGTCACCTGTTTCTCTGTCCACATATAACAGCACAAAAGCTATCAAGCCGAATGGTTTGAAAATTCTAACACTTAATTGTTGCATAATTTTGTCAAATCATTTCAAATTTCATGACAATCGGATGCATAGTTTAATTACAAAGACAATCAAAAGTATTCTGTTACATTAAGGCAGGTGAGAAAAAATGGTTTCAAGCTCATTTTAATGGTGTTACACTTTTTTGAATGCAATGAAATCGATATGCATCTATGGAGTATACGAAAATAACATTCTTCATAATATGCGGTTCAAGAATATTTGTTATTCACTTACAAGATTACAAAAAAGTAACACATTACATAATGGTATAGAAAACACTGGGCGCAATTCAATTACATTAAATTATTTCGCAATTTATGAAATTGATATTTTTTGCTGAGGTTCACTACAAGATACTTCCTGTATAATAGAAAGCAGATAGTATCTTTAGGGACACACAAAAGTTTTCGGATACTATCCGAAGTACTTTACACTATTACACCAAGATCTGAATGTTTCTAAAGCATTGTAAACTTTTGTGTACGAATGCACCTCATTTGCTACGCTTAAGGTGATATTTCCGAATTGTTACTCAGGATAACCCGTACTTAATTGAATAATTACAGATGAGTTTTTAACTTCTGACTTCTAACAGGAACAAACATACTACTTTCAAGTCAAAATATAATAAAAGAAGGTCATTAGCTATAAAAGAAAAAAAAACTATCAAAATCAAAGCAAACACTTCTAAAACCAAGTATTCCTAAACCTGAATATGCATAAAAATAAAATTACATTGCATGCAAAGAGTGATCCGATAGTTAATGATTATTGAAAACCAACATAAGCTTAGCTTTAAAAAAATGTTTCAGGAATGTGAAGAGCAACTTGTTTTTTTGGCTTATTTAATTGCAGACGCTTCTAAAACTAAGTTAAATAAATATTTCTTTTTTGAAATTACTGCTGCCAGAAGATTAAAATTTTCTACGAGATGCTCGTCTTGAAGAAGTTATAAATTATGTTAATCAACTTTTAAGCTGTGTTTTTTCTTTTTTTTTTAAAGTCTTACAATTTTCGAAGTATTAATAGAATCGATCAATTGAAGCAGTTTACTTTGTTGAGATTGTTTAATTGCGAGTTTTTATGAAAGTATGAAATCTGATTGCTCCGGATTAAAAAGTTTTAGGAAAGAATTTTAAACGATTATCACACTGAAATTTTTTAGATACAACTTAAACTTACAATTTCATAGGTGTATTTAAACTAGCTCCCTTCACGATTAGAACTCTTGTTGTAAGGGTATTTTATATGGATTAATTGCCTCAAGGCATCCATTTGGAATATGTAAAAAGTGTACTTTAGCTTCATCACTCTCATCTTTAGGATAAAAAAGACGGTCACGTATTTTTTTTTCTAGATTAAAAAATTACACATAGTACATGATCAAAACTAGTGTGCATGTAAAAGCCCTTTTTTAAAGTGCTTCACTTTAAAAAAAAGTGCTTTGTTTTCAATAAATTTGACTGTAATCCTTACTGAATGAGAAGAATCAATGTAATGATGAAGCATGAGTTCCCTAATATTTAACCTCTTGAAGAATTTCCGGAATACACTTAAAAATGTACCAGACAACTAACTGTAACTGTCTTCTGTTTGCCTGACTTTATGACCTTGATTATACTCGTACTTCTGACGAACTTGACACATATAGTATATATTATTTAGTACTACTAGGTTATCCCGTCGACCAAAAAATTATCGCAAAAATATAAGATTAAATGCCAATAATGGATGATCGTGAATGTCACATTTAATGACATTAAATACGATTCATGTGTTTAAAATGTCATTAAGTGATTTTTATTTCTAATTTTATTAATATTTTTATTAATATTCTACTAATTATTTGTTTTTTCGTTATTTAAAATAAAAATTATGTCAATGTGTATAACTTGGCTATTAGTTTGGCGATTTGTATAATTTGGCGAAATTGGTCGACGGGATAACAGAGTAGTACCATTATTTTCAATCTCGTTATCTTTTTTACCATTGTTGTTTTGGAGTCATTTTCAAAGGCCCTACTTTACTTTCTTGACGTGAGAAAAGTTTAAAGAAAGGTACACATGTCTCATCCCTAGTTATGATTTAAAGAATAATGCGATGGCCACCATAATTAGTAAAATTTAGGGTTTCTTTACGGATTATGACACATTCCCCTTTTTGGTGTCCCATAATAGAGTACTGGAGGACAAACTAATTTTTTCCTATGCAATTTTTCTTGAATAATTTGGTACTACTCTGTTATCCCGTCGACCAATTTCGCCAAATTATACAAATCGCCAAACTAATAGCCAAATTATATATATTGACATAATTTTTATTTTAAATAACGAAAAAACAAATAATTAGTAGAATATTAATAAAAATATTAATATAAAGTCGAAATAAAAATCACTTAATGACATTTTAAACACATGAATCGTATTTAATGTCATTGAATGTGACATTCACGATCATCCATTATTGGCATTTAATCTTATAGTTTGGCGATAATTTTTTGGTCGGCGGGATAACCTAGTAGTACCAATAATTTTATGTATAGTTTCTTATCAAATGTTATGTTCCTTCTGTATCATTTGGTAGATACAGCGATGATCATCGTTGAACATTTTTCGTGCGGCGGACACATTTTCTGGGACTACAACTGACAAAGTCGGCATGTTCTTCACATGCCGTATGTTTGCCGTATTGACATATGAGTCTCAAATGACTACTATATGTGACTCCACTGACAGGTCATTGTGACTGCTGCTTGTGGCAAGTCACCAGACTACTCTACAATGCCGTTTCATTGAGACTCTCGTGTGAAATCTCATCTGGAGACTCAATTTCAAAATCATTGTGAACTTTGCATTATGATAAATTACCAAATAATGTCCCATTATAGTCACAGGGTAAATTTTCACCACTTTTCATAGTGGTTACTTCACAGTAGGGTCTCTGTCACCATTTGACAGGCTTGTGACAGAAAGTAACCATGTGACTTTAATGAGGCATTATTTGGTGATAATGTGGTGATGCAACATTCACAATGACTTTGTAATTGAGTCTCCAAATGACAGTCACATGAGAATCTCAATAAAACGACATTGTAAAGTCACCTGGTGACTCGCCACAAAGCAGCGGTCACAATGACCTGTCAGTGGAGTCACATATAATGGTCATTTGAGACTCATGAAAGAGGCATATAGAATTTCTTATTTTTTGTTTTGCCATAGTGATTGTGACTCTTGTGACAAGATGTGACCTGAATGAGATTTTAAATGAACTAGCTGTTATGCAGGGATAGTAATTATTCGAATTATTTTACTCCCTTTTGAATATTCGTGTGCAAATTACCTTGAAAATTTGCATTTTGGGACTCGTCCTTAAATTTTGCATACCAATGTATTTATCTCATTTGAAAATTGTTATGGGAACTATATGTCTACGACCGACGGTTGAAAAATTAAAGTCAGGTGATAGATAACATGTTGCATTCTGTACAGTGTGAATCTTGACTTAGATATCGAAGATAGATTGACTAAACGAATGTCTTACCGAATTTGCGGACTTACATAACACACCCATCACGTTATACAGGATGTAATATGTTCATATTTAATTTCTGAACCTTTGGCTGTAGACATATAGTTCCAGATACCAAAACATTTCAAATGAGGTAAATATTCGTTTGTGACTTTGTTTAAAATAAAAACTCAGTTTTATAAAAATTAAGAAATCTAATTTTTTATACGGTCTCCCAGTCCCTGTAGTTATAGTTAGCGTTGCAAAGGTTAGAAAAAACCCGGTTTAAACCCGGGAATAAACCGGGTTTTTAGGAATAAACCTGGAAAAAACCCGGGAGTTTTTGGAATAATTCGGTTTTTTGGGAATAAACCTGGTCTATTGGAAATAAACCCGGGAATAAACCGACTTTTTGCAACTCTAGTTATAGTTAGTAAACATTTATATACATCATAACAGATATAACACAAAAAATTTGGCTTCTGTTCGACAAAAATTGATACAGTTGAATTTCAAAGTTTGGGATTTTTTAACATGATTTTGTCATTTATTTAGGGGTCAGTCAAAAAATGATTTAAAGTATTTCGAGATCCATATCCGGGTGCAGAGTCCTTTTTACAGCGAAACTACCTTTATCTGGTATCGCCAAATAGAGATATTTTATCTAAAAATTTGTACTAGCATACCGGTATCCAGTAGAATGGCAATCGTATTCATCGGACTTTTGTATTCCTGGCTATCTCTGGGGGTACATTAAGGCACAGGCGTAACCCTCCAATGGTTACGGCACAGGTCAACAGGTAACTGACCCTACTTCTCAGGTTCATCTGAAGCAGCGAATTATCCTTTCTTGCCACACAGTTACACCTGTTATGCTCCAACATCTCCAGGACTTAGTACTGTCGCGCATTCAATTGTGGATTGCCATCAATGGACAACACTTTGAGAAGTATACCTAATAGATTCCGGTATTTGATGTATTCATCTTTTACAAGACCCTTTTTCGATATGATATTAAAATTATATTTATTTTTCTGTTTAATTTCAATATTTCATTTTCTTTGTATACGACCTCTAAAAGTCAGTTCAAAGTTTTAGATGAAATAACTCTCTTTAGTGATACGCTGATTTGGCGATACTGACTAAAAAATCATTTCACCGTAAAAAGGGCATTGCATCCTGATTTCGAGCACGAATTACTTTAATTCCTTTTTTAATTGATCCTGAATGAATGACAAAATCATGTTCAAAAATCTCAAACTTTTAAATTTAATAATTGAGTCAACTGTTGTCGCACAGAAGCCAAACATTTTGATATATGTAAACTTTTACTAAATATAACTATAGGAGGCCATTCAAGTATTTCATAAGCATATTTTTAGTCATTTTGTACCTCTCATTCCTCTTTGTAAGAAAAAATTAGCAAATGGTAGCTTCCCCCCACTTGTTTATTAAGATTTTAACAAAGTTGTTTGCCATAAAAACTACAGTTAGCGATAAATTTATATTATTAATCCAGCAAATTTACATAAATAGATATATAGGAGTTATGATACCGAAGGAAAACGAAATCGGTTTAATATATTGTTATTTATTGCATTAAACAATTCATAGAATACAAAATAGTTTTTAATATATTATTATTTACAGCACTCGAACAACAACAACAACAACAAGATATCTTTATGAAATACAACAGGCTCTAACTTTTTAGGTACATAACTAAAAAAATTAACAAAAATCATAGAAATATTATGTGTTCAGCATTCACATTTCTACTCTGACGTCTAAGATCTTTGAATCCATGTTTCTGCATTGTCTCTTATTACGTTTTCAATGTAGTCGCTATCTAAAACATTCCTCATTTTCACTCCTTGTTTACTCCATATCTTTTTACTCAAGTTATTCAACATCCGCAGAACGCTCATCCAAATAATGGTCCTGTTTTTTGTTGTTAAACTATAGTTTCTTCACTGTCTAATGGTTACATAAGAATTCTCAGAATCCCTTCCTCCTCCTCCCCTTTGATAGCAAAAGTAAGCAGACACTGGATCCTCCCCCCCCCCTTCTCCTTACTGCTTACGTAATATTTGAACGATCCCTAGGGACTAGATGACCGTATAAAAAGTTAGATTTCATAATTTTTATAAAATTGATTTTTTATTTTAACTCTTTATCTACCGAATAATGAATTTATGAAAATTTTACATTCTAAGGCAATTTACGTAAATTGTTTAAGCTGAATTAAAAGATTTACATAATCATTTAATAAATTTTTGAAGGATTTTAGAAGGATTGAAGGATTTAGATGGATTAATTAAATTTGAATTTATAGGGATTTTGTGCAATATTTTTAACCCCACTCAAATCTTTTATTTCAGTCGTTTTCTTAGTATTTTGCAGAATTATAAAATGTACAAATATGATTTTCTTACTATATAAATATATAAATATTTATGCATTGAAAAATCATCACCCCCCTCCTTCAATGCCAAGAAAGCTAAAAAGATGCAAAGACAAATGATATCATCCTTTTAAGAATATTTTTGTTTTGTGTAACCAATAATGCTTTTGGAACAAAATAAAGTAATGTATCTGTAACTCATTCCATACAGTATTACAACTAATTGACGTATTAAGAGAATTTTAAAATAAATAATTTTAACTGATACTTATAAGTAATGTCGGTAGAAAAAGGTTTAATCAAAGTCACAACATGAATATTTACGTTATTTGAAACGTTTCTGTAATTGGAACTATAGATCTACAACCAATGGCTGAGAAATTAAAGATCGGCGATAGATAACATATTGCATCTTGTATTTTAATTCGACAAGACGCCATGTTTTGGTAAATTCTTTCAAAGGAGAGGAGTTTTTTATGACATTAAATTTTAATTAAGATTTCCACCCGAATTTTTGAACAAAATTTTAATAATCTTAACTTTGGTGAAAAAATACATAAAATTGCATTTCATTATTTGAAATAATTTTTTCTAAAATTTCTGTGCGAATTCAACATTACTGAAACAGAATTTCTTGCCCCTGAAAAGGTTAAAAAACATTTCAGATAGCGAGTATGATTCCGGAACAAATTATTATCTTCAGCCGAGGAACACTGCATTTAGAAATTTTTACTTCTGTAATGTTTATTGTCATATATTGCACATAAGAATTAGGAAAATAATTTTTGTAAACGTAATATCACAATATCTCGCGTCAATTTTTTGACCATAAAATCAAAAATTTGGAAAATGCAATAGGTAATAAATAATCTTGTGTTGAAATTTCCCTACCATAAGATTTCAGAATCACCGAGGACCGACTAATTGTTTCCATAACAAATGTCCAAAATTAGATAAATAATATTTGAATATTTTAAGCTTCATATTATTTTTTAACAATTCTTAGTTGACACTACTTTTTTAACACTTCTTAGTTCTTGTTTGAAAAATGTTTACGAAGTGTGGCTATTAAAAAGGCAAACTAACGCCATAACACTTTTTATTTGTCACCAATTACATCAGAAACTTTATCGAATTTAAGATACCCTCTAATTTTCGCACCTGTGCGCAGCATGGAATTCAGCTACGTTAAGTGTTTTGCTACACGTTTTTCCTACTAAAGGCAGACTCAAAAATCAGTCCTCACGACCAGTGCTCATGGCAAGTCACAGGCAGAGTTCAATTGGCAATCCGTTTCTCCGAAGCCAACAGGTGCTTAAGGTCGAAAATCAATAAGTTGCTCTAAAACAATAAGTTGCTCTCAAAGTGAATAATCTCGTATGCGTCCTTAATATGGTACACTGAAAAAAAAATGGTGTTGGTGAAAGATTGTTTAACATATAAAAAACCTGCCTGTTGGGTGTGACTTCGCCGGATTCGCTGCAAGTCTTGGCTGAGATTTTGCCCTTAAATTTGCGAGCAGAGATAGACAAGAATTTCACAACCCTTATCCATTGGCAAAAGAATATTGATGCTTCAGGGTTCACGCCCGATACGATTGATTTTTGGTGATCCACTCCTAAACGTGAAGCTCTAAGACTAAGAAGGATGAAATGGACATTAGACAACAGTCCGATGACTATGTGTACATACTACAGGTACGAATCAAAGCAACAGAGCGGAACACTCGGTTGCATGTTATAAAATGTTGTTGAAGATCAAATCGTGACGAGTCGTCAAGACCCAGTTCCGGCTCTTGAATGAGACAGAGGTAAGTATATGCGTGGAAGTCTACGTGATCAGCGAAGCCATTATCATTAACCATTTCAGAGGACTCAATTTGTTTCACATCTATTCAGATTCGAGATCAGTGCTTGAAGCGTTTTATGGACTCGTACTAAAACACAAAATCATAGCTGAGATTAAGGACTTGATCAAAACAATAGAATTTAAGGCTCATAAACACTGAATTCCAACTCATGTGTTGCATACTAAAATTAACGTGTGGATGCATTAACCAAAGCTGCCATGATTAGGTAATTTGTCGACGTGGAGGTGAAAGCTACGTTCCAGAAGTCCTGAAGCCTAGGTCTTCTGACGCCTTAACCTTATTCACAAATCCAAACGATAGTTGACTGTCTCGTACCAGTACAAAGGAAAAGTTCAACTCAATGTTTGTACAAAGTGAAAATTCAGGCCATCTCATATTAAATGCTGGAAGCTGTGAAGTTCCCATCCGATGTGGAATATGATTGAATAATCATGACTTACAAACACTGAAATACTGAACACATACTTTGCACTGGAGAAACAGAAAAAAAAATGCGCAGCGTAATATGGAGTGAGAATAATTTCTAAATGGATGGCTTCGTTGAAGGTTTTGGTCACATACAAATTTTGATCGTTGTAAATTTCGAATTACGGTAATATTTCTGGCCTCATATCGAGATGGGTAAGATCTGAAACTTAACTATGCTGTCTTAAAGCAACATTTTTCTACCCTTTACAATTCATTCAAAATTACAAGGGAATATTTTTGTAATTGAAACTATTAAATAAATCGCAAGAATTTTCTTTCTTGGTATCCCTCTTTCAAACGATCTTAAGTTTCGCAATTAAAATTTATTTGATTCGTTAAAACATACTTTCCAGACATATATTCTGCATGTGCTATTAAATAAGGAAATATTTCATCATTTAATATTGCCATACATGTCGAAATGGTTTTAAAATAAATACTAAAAACACAAAGTACGAAGATTTATTTTCTGAAGCTATATTATGAACTGCTAAATACTGATGATTTATCTCATTTTGATCGTAAAGGGAAACTCTTTTAAGCATCCTGACGAAGTTTTCATATATGTTTAAAGATTCATAAAGTAATAGCTAAAAAAATTATTTGCATGACGATTTGTTTATGATCGCTTTACATGTCTATTTAACTTATGCATTCAAAAAACTACAGTCAGTTTTGTGTTAAATCGATTCTTGAATTCAAAGATCTTGCGACTTAAAATCACAGTTAGGAAGCATAAATTGTTAGACTAAAAAATTCACCTTAGAATCTAAAACATTTACCCTAGCCGTACGTCAACAATGAATTTTTTTTTCTAATATTTTTATCCCTTCTGGCGCCGTAACCTTGTTCATAGACCCAAACGATGGTTGGCTTCCTTGTACCAGTACAATGACCCTCATAATTTGTACAATGTGAAAATTCAAGCCATCTCATATTAAATACTGGAAGCTCTGGGATTCCTTTCCGAAGTGTGATATGATTTGATGATCTACATTTACAAGCACTGAGATATTGACACATATTTTGTATGGGACAAAGAGAAAAATTGTTCAGTGTAAAGTAGAGTGAGAATGGTTTCTAAGTGGTAGAAATCGCTGAAGGTTTTGGTTAAATACAAATTTTGATCCTGGTAAATTTCGAATTTCGGTGATGTTTCTGGCCTTATATCGAGATATTTTTCTGCCTTTTGCTTACTTACAATTTATTCAAAACCTCAAGAAAAATATTTTTGCAAATGATACGATTAAATGCACTACAAGAATTTTTTAGTATTTCAAAAGCATTTAAGTTTTGTAATTAAAATTTGTTTTATGTATAATAATAGCTTAAAAACTCTTTTTAGACATACATTCAGCATGTACCATTAAATAAAGAAATCTTACATTATTTCTTGTTTTTATGTATGTCGCAGTTGCAAATTTAAAATTAATGGTAAAAAAACACAAAGAATAGAGATATTATTTGCTGAAGCTGTATTATAAATTGCTAAATATTGATGATTTATTTCTCTTTGATCATGAAGAGAAACCCAAAGATCTAAAAAATTCGCTGCAGAATCTAAAACATTTACCCTAACCGTACTTCAGCAATGAATTCTTTTTTTTCTAATCTTTTCTATCCCTTCTGGCGCCGTAACCTTGTTCATAGACCCAAACGATAGTTGGCTGCCTCGTACCAGTACAATGGCCCTCATAATTCGTACAATGTGAAAATTCAAGCCATCTCATATTAAATGCTGGAAGCTGTGGAGTTCCTTTCCGAAGTGGAATATGATTTAATGATCTTCACTTACAAGCACTGAAATATTGAATTCAGATTATGCAGAGGAGGAATAAGAAAATGCGGAGAGGGAGCGCTTTCTATAAGAGAAGAAATAGCTGAAGGCTTTTCGGCAAATGCAAATTCCGGTTGTGGTAAATTCTGAATTTCGACGATCTTTCCAGCCGTAATACATCCAGACAGATAAGTGCTGAAGTTTGTATAGTACTGTGACAAGAGCAGTTTGTGTTGATATACAAGACTGAAGCATTTTTCTTTATGTGATAAGATTGTTTATAATTCCATCTCTCATCGTCTGATGTATGCTTGTGAATGCATTTATTAAATGTTATGAAAAAATGCTTTTTTGCTTTCAGCTTTTCGAAAGAAGAGGAATTTTAGTTTTGTAGTCAAAATTTGCATTTAAGAAGTTTAGAACTCTTTGAAGAGGTCATAAGTGTT
The DNA here is from genome assembly GCA_964019185.1 of Maratus speculifer. Classification (NCBI taxonomy): domain Eukaryota; kingdom Metazoa; phylum Arthropoda; class Arachnida; order Araneae; family Salticidae; genus Maratus; species Maratus speculifer. The sequence goes on along the minus strand of OZ025300.1, from coordinate 88,011,617 downwards.
CCTATAGACTGTTTATAAATGTTTAAACACACATTGACTGGGGTGCAAAAATCTGAGAGCCAGAAGGCCTATTCTCAACACTAAATTTTTATAATATTACTTCACCTAAATTTTATTAATATTCTTACGAAAAATTTAAATGAAACATTAGATAAAAAAAAATAACTAATAAACTTTAGTGCTGGGAATAGGCCCATTGGCACCTGTATTTTCACACCCCTGCTCATTGAAACTACTTGAAGTAACACTTAACCCTTATTTGTTGTTAGCAGTCTCACAAAGCGCAGTTTTTTTTTCCACAATTCAACTTGTAATTTTCAGCTTTGCTGTACATACCAGTGAAATTTTGTCGCATTTGGATCGCTAGTACCATTTCTAGATTTTTCGGTATAGCTCATTTTTTTAATTATTATATTCCTGTGATACAGTACAAAAACAATCTCTATGAGTGAATATAGCTTTGCATTCATCTTTTGATTAGGCTATCTGAGAGGCCGCCTCACTGCTACTATTAAACAATTTATGTCACCCTTTGGGGACGACCAACACGTATATGTGTCGCAAAACGGCTTAAGGATTCCTGTTTATTCCCACCAGTAAAATTATACTGTAAAATTTGTTTTATTCAATCGGAGCATTTTCTCGATTTAAGAAGCAACAAATTTCAGTTTTTTAAAACCGGTGACAAAACATTAAATATTTCGTAAAAGGATCCCGTAGCGAAGAGGTTAAAAGAATAATACTGATTTAATGATATAAAAGAAAGAAGTTTACAAGATGTGCAGTTTAACTTTTTTAAAGATTCACAGTACATGGGGAAAGTACTTTGATTTTGTTTATTTAAAAATATTTAAAAATTTTTAATTGCATTTTATTATTTGAGATTCTCTCAAATCAAAATTATGCTTTACTCTAAATTATAGTCAAACGGAGTACTTTACAATATTTCAAGCTGCTTAACTTCAGATACAGAATTTTTTTTATAGAAACGTCACATGGAGGCTTTCCACTGGTTTCTGAATACTATCAGATACAAAATGAATACTATACATTTGCAGGCCTGATGGTAGACACAAAAAGAGCGGCTATTGTAGTCAGAATTTTTAAAGCGTTTCAAACATTCCGCAATTTTATAGACTACTGCTTTTTTCCAATTTTGACAGTTTAAATTGTGGCTTTCAGTTTAAATGCAGAAAGAAAAAATTCGTTATTCGTTACTGATTAGGTAATCAATAACTGACACCTCAGAAATCTAACTCAAATAAGCATTTTCTTTTAAAATTATACAGAATAATGTCATCTAGTGGTAATTTAGACACATGTCAATTTATTCACCACTAGTAGGTCAAGAATTGTTGAATGAGGAAAAAAAACTCTTAGTAATAGAAAAAATATTTTGAAGCATCCATTTTATTTCTAAATTTTAGGTAGTGATTTTTTTAATCCATTTGTAATGGAAACATTCTAAACTTTTTCTTTGGTAATTTATGCTAACTTATTGGTAATTTATTCTAAGATATGCCTAATAATTATATGTAATTTATGCTATTGTGGTGATTAAATTTGAATTGGAAGAATGTCAAATCAATTTTTACATGCAGTTGAAAATTTAAATTTAATTTGGATCTTTGGTAGTCATTACGACTAATGATCTAAGTGGCTAGGAAAAGTAGCCATTGTTCTCTGCGAAAATGTCTAGATAAAAAAAGAGAATACTAAGGAACGTTTGGTATGGAATTGTGATACAAATTTGTTTTAAGGATCAGTGTCATAGCTATGAGGTAGATTTTGTATTCGGACGATAACATAGGATCTCTGAAGTCTCAGTTCAGTTAAAGCCAGCAAGACTGTACTCTTCCGGCCAAAGAAGGAAAAACAGTCACTTTCCATTGTTCTCTGTGAAAATGTCTAGATAATGTAAGAGAATGCTAAGGAACGTTTGGTATGGAATTGTGATTCAAATTTGTTTTAAGGATCGGTATCTTAGCTATGAGGTAGATTTTATATTCGGAGGATCACATAGGATCCCTGAAGTCTCAGTTCAGTTAAAGCCGGCAAGGCTGTACTCTTCCGGCCAACGAAGGGAAAATAGTCACTATCCATTGTTATCTGTGAAAATGTCTAGATAATGTAAGAGAATGCTAAGGAATGTTTGGTGTGGAATTGTGATTCAAATTTGTTTAAAGGTCAGTGTCATAGCTATGAAGTAGATTTTGTATTCGCGCAATCACATAGGAGGATCCCCGAAGTCTCAGCTCAATAAGAGACAGCAAGACTGTACTTGATGTACAAGCAAAGGCTGTATCAATTTTTATAAAATTTGAAATGACTCGGCAAAATTATGCAACAATTATATATTTTAAATTTCATACGATTCGGTTGGTTGTTTTTGCTCTGTCATATGCGGACAGACGTAACGGACTGAACGACGACTACAGGTGCTGCGTGTTCACATAATTACGAATGTAACTAAAAAAACATATTTGGACGATTATCAGTTGCAGCCTCTTAGAATCATTGTTCTCGAAAATTGCGTTATGACACCTAACTAAATCTAATAATGCAATAATGATAATAATAATAATAACAATAATAAATGAAGTCTGTCATAGTTTCCCTTATTTAACTATGTGGCTGAAATTATATTATTATTATTATATCTAAAAAAGCCAGAACTTTGAGCTGAATCAATTCGGGAGAAAAAGTACTTGGACAATTATTTTTTGTAACCTCTTAGAATAATTTTTCCGGAAAATTAAAATATTGTTTTTCTGTTTTCCTCGTAAATATTTTCTTAATTTATAATAATAATGTTAATAATAATAGAAAAAAAAATTCTGATACATCACTGAAATGCGGGAATAGCTGAAAGATTTCATTTTTAGGTGCGTTCGTAATTATGTAAATACATAGCACCTATAGTTGTCGTCCAGTCCGTCCGTCTGTCCGTCCGCATATAACAACGCAAAAATACCCAACCGAATCGTTTGAAATTTAAAATATATAATTATTACATAATTTTGCCGAGTCATTTCAAATTTTATGAAAATCGGATGCATAGATCAATTACAGGGTCAATCATAAGTATTCCATTACATTATGGTCAACGGGGTAAAAGTTTCAAATGCATTTTAATCGTTTGAAATTTAAAACACATAATTATTACTTAATTTTGTCAAGTTATTTCAAATTTTAGCAAAATCGGGTGCATAGTTCAATTACAGGGTTCAAAAGTATTCCGTTACATTGCGGTCAATGGTGAAAAATGTTTCAAATGCATTTTAATGGTGTTACATTCACTCGAACATAATAAAATTGATATGCATCTATAAAGTACATATTATAATATACATTTTGTATAATCTGTGGTGCAAAGAACATTTGTTATTGATTTACAAAGCCACACAAAAGTATTCCATTACAAAATGGTATAGGGAGAACATTGTTTGGTGCACATTTTAATTGTAACTAAATAATTACAATTTTATGAGATTGATATATGAGAGTGATATTTTTAAAACTTCGTTATCGAACGAACGCACCTCATTTGCTACACTTCACGTGCAATTTCCAACTTGTTTCTATTGTTATTATACTTTCATTATCTCAAAATAATCAAAATCTTTTTCTTCCAACTAAACCAATTCATGAGGAAAAAAAAATACTTGGTCTATCATCATTTTCGGCCTCACATTCGAAATAAAAATAATCCAAAGCATTCGCATATCCATCTGTTGTGATTTATGAATCGGAACCTGCGATTATCATCGATTCCGTGACACATAAGAACAACGGCAACGTGATTCTAGCACGCCACAACAAAAACCCTATCATATATAAATTCTGAGAACACTCTCTGCATCCCTTAATCATAACTAGGGCCACCCTTGGCAGAAGATTTTGTTCGACCCCTCCTTATGACATGCTAATCACAGACTAGGACATAAATCAGAAACCAATTTCCAATGAGGTATGAAGATGGAGGGGGGAGAGCTTGGCATAGCATCCCCCCTCTCTATTGCTTGCCCCTGGGGGACTCGCATTTCATAATCCAAATTTTGAGTGTCGTCCACCATGTAAGCTGTCATGTGATGTGTGTAGCCGTCTAGAGAACCGAAAAATGGCATGGACATGGATAAATGAGATTATTATTATTTTTTTAATTTTCCCTGGGAGGAGATGGTGTAATGAATATATCGACAGGTTGCTGTAAAACAGCCTTTGTGTAATCAGTTCTTGTTTGTTTTTTTAGAGGAGGTGATTTTTATGAAAAATTAGCTCTCGTAAGTTTTTTGTTACAGGTCGAACGAAAAAGGTTAATTTGAAAATTAGTGAGGCAGCTGTAATTTATCAATAATTTGTTTCTTACCTGTTACTACGTTAATGCTAAATACGCAGCTGCCTGACAATGTTACCAATTTATCGCACTTTTTTTTAAATTGTTGTTCAAAATATCTATCAGAATTGACCAATAATAATTTTCAATTTAATTGATGACACACATTTCATGGTTAAATAAAACAATAAATCACTACTCAAATTTTTGATTGTTTTAAATTTAATAATAATATAATTGCAATAATAACACTAATAATAACACACTAAATTAGTGACAAGTATAACCGTCACTCATTACCAAAATATTAATAGCACTGTGTGTAAAAAAGTCTTTTTATTTAATTTTAAATGTGAAGAAAGTATTGGAATCTCGAAAGTTTTCGACTGCTGTTTCCTTAAGTGCTGAACATGAATTGTGAATTTCTGGATGTTCTGAAACGATTTGATTATTATTTCTTGGCAAAGTTACTAATTTGTCAAATTTTTATTATTATTTAGAATATATACCAGAATTTTTCAACAACAATTTTCGATTCATTTGATAATACACATTCCGTGATTAAATACAGCCATACATTATTACTCAAAAATTCTTATAGTTTTGAGTTTAATAATCAAGATCATTTTAAAAACAAGTTGGAAATTGCACGTAAAGCGTAGCAAATGAGGTGCGTTCGTTGATAACGAAGTTTTAAAATATTCAGATCTTGCTGATATAGAAGAGCGTACTTTGGATACAGTATAGTGCTCGAAATATTTGTGTTCCTGTAAATATGCAGGGAGTAATTTTTATTATAGTTCATTAACGTATATCTTATTCATAAAATGTGAACTAGTTTAATATAATTTAAACACCCCCCAAACAATGTTTCCCCATATAACATTATTTAGTGGAATACATTTACCCTGTAATTTAATAATAAATATTCTTTGCATCACAGATTGTACAAAATATATTTTTAGTACATATTTCATAGATTCATGTCAAGTCTTTATTTTCAAATGAGTGTAACACCATTAAAATGCATTTGAAACTTTTTTCCCCATTGACCGTAATGTAACGGAATCCTTTTGATTGTCCCTGTAATTGATCTATCCATCCGATTTTCATAAAATTTGAAATGACTCGACAAAATTATGTAATAAATATACATTTTAAATTTCAAACGATTAAAATGCATTTGAAACTTTTTTCCCCATTGACCGTAATGTAACAGAATTCTTTTGATTGTCCCTGTAACTGATCTATCCATCCGATTTTCATAAAATTTGAAATGACTCGACAAAATTATGTAATAATTATGTATTTTAAATTTCAAACGATTCAGTTGGGTAGTTTTTGCGTTGTTATATGCGGACAGACAGACGGACAGACAGACAGACAGACGGACAGACAGACGGACAGACGGACGGACTGAGCGACAACAATAGGTGCTACGTATTTACATAATTACGAACGCACCTAAAAACGCTAAATATGTCTTTATAAAATATTGGAATCATGAAAATTATAAGTTTCCTTTTTTTTTTTTTTTTTTTTTTGGTGGATTTACACGTTTTGGGCTGCCTTGAATACGATTTGATTATTTTTGGAAGAAGTCTGTCTGTCTGTTAATCTATGTCTAGCACAATTTTTTTGGCTGCTCTGTCTCAAAAAGTAATACATGAATTTAGTCAAACTTCATATTCAGTCATATTTTGGCAAGAACTCGTACTGATTAGATTTCGATGTGTATTGCACAATAGATAGTTCTGCTATGCTATATTTTTCACGATTTTCGCAATAGCTCTTATCTCAAGAACTAATGCCCGAAATTTAATCGCTTTCTTGACTTACCCGTACAGTCAGTGTTCTCGCTGGCATTTGACCAACGTTAGTAATTTGGCTAATTAAAAATAAAAAACATTCGCCAAATGAAAAAAATATTAGCAAAATAGATATATGTTCTAGATGTATGTTCTAAAATAACCTAAATTTTTATGTGACAGCGATTGTTGTTAATCTATTTTCAACTATCCGTTACAAATATAAAAAATACATTAAATATATACATATACACTATATTGCCATTGATTATGGGACACTTGCGATTTTAGACATTTTACTAAATATCTAGAAAAATACATGAGGAATCATCTCGAAACTCTTAGTGTATAAATATAATAGTATAAGTCATACATCTCCGTGAAGATTTTTTCCCGAAATTCCAAAGGGGAGCGTCAACAAATTAAAAAAGAATGAATATCTTTTGAATAACCCTGTCAAAACTAATGTAGCAAAAGCGCTCAAACTCTAGATTGTGATTGAATGCCTTATTGTAATAAGCCTTGTTCATTTTTATGCAAATAGCATGCATACTTGCAGAGTAATTAAGGTTTTTATAAAAATGATCCCAAATTTTTCCAAGTTTTTTCCTTATAATTTTCAGAGTTCTTAATATAAAATATTATTTTTTTCAGAAAATATGACAAACAACATTGCACACAGTACCCTGTAATCAGAATTAAAAAATAATGAAAATTGTATAAAAAAAATGAGTTGGTTTACTAAATAATTTTTTACTGCGCATGCGTCAACGGTATCAAAATTTCATTTGCATATTATGTTAGCTAAGTGTATAGAGCAACTTTTGTGAAAGTAACAAAATCATAACTTGAAAATTCTGATAATAATCGTCAATTGAATAAGTCGAAAATCCGTTATTCTCAAAATGAAGCAAACACAAGAGGGGTTGTATTCATATATTCATTGATTAGTGTCAATATAGAATACACAATATGGGATGTACTACAGCATTTGGATAAAATCCCTCATTTTTTTGCTTCATTTTGGAAACAACGTATTTTGTCCTTTTTCTATAGACGATTACTTTCAGAATTTTCAAGCTATGATTTTGAGACTTTTACAAAAGTTGCTCTATACATTTAGCTAACATAATATGCAAATGAAATTTTGATATCTTTGACGCATGCGCAGTAAAAAATTATATAGTAAACATACTCATTTTTCATACAATTTTTATTATTTTTTAATTCTGATTACAGGGTACTGTGTGCAATGTTGTTTGTCATATTTTCTGAAAAACATTTTATTTTATATTAAGAACTCTGAAAATTATAATGGAAAAACTTGGAAAAATTTGGGACCATTTTTATAAAAACCTTAATTACTCTGCGAGTGTGCATGCTATTTGCATAAAAATGAACACAGTGTATTACAATAAGGCATTCAATCATAATCTAGAGTTTGAGCGCTTTTGCTACATTAGTTTTGACAGGTTTATTCAAAAGATATTCATTCTTTTTTAATTTGTTGACGGTCCCCTATGGCGTTTCGGTAAAAAACTTCACGGAGATGTATGACGTATACTATTATATTTATACACTGAGAGTTTCGAGATGATTCCTCATGTATTTTTCTAGATATTTAGTAAAATGTCTAAAATCGCAAGTGTCCCATAATCAATGGCAATATAGTGTATATGCATGTGAATGAAAAACGAAAAAGAAAAAGCAAAAATTGAGCACTAGCAATTTGGCGAATCTAATCGCTTGTTTATTCGCCAAATGAAGAATTTAGTCGCAATTTGGCGCATTAGCGAGCGACAGCGAAAACACTGCGTACGGTATATGGGGAACGTGTTTTTGCCAATCATGATTTGCCCATATTACGTACGACATTCATATTCCAATTCATATTCCAATCATGACTGATTATTCTCACCACTAAATTTTTACTGTAAATTTTATATTTCTTAATCCGAACATTTTTCGGAATCAATTAGGCAAAAATATCTGCTTTGAAAAACCGGTGATAAAAAAAAAAAAAAAATTGGCAAAATACAGGAAAAAATAGGCATTATTTGAAAGTTTTTTTTCAAAAATATTGATAAGTTAAGTGGTTAATAAAAATTTATATTCAGGTAATCCCTGATATATATTGATGTTAATTAATTTTTGGTTCATGATTTTCGTGATAGCCATGTTTCATCACCTATGTAATGGAATTTCATTAAGTGTCATATTGAGTTAAACTTTGACACATATAAGTGCGGATAAGGTTTTGTTGCTGTGACAGAATTCGATGTTGCATATGAAGTGATAGCGTAAAAACTTAATGGATCTACTCTTATTAAATCGAAGAAATATTTATTTTAAACAAAAGTACTAAAAAAATAAAAATTCTGGAATAAATAAGGTTTACAGCAATTTGAGTTCTAAATAGCTTGTAAACGCTAGTAATTAATGAATCGCGATGTTACGCTAGTGAATTAAAGGCATATCAAATTCAGCAATGATTTCTCAGTCGAAATTTTTTCTCGTAAGTCAGGGGGAGCGCTCGTTTCTGTTCACTTTCAAAGTGTGAACTAGAAGTCTGCTTGGCCAGTGGAATGGTTCCGAATTTTCTAACGGGCCGGGCCGACAAACAAAATAAATGGGCCGGGCCGATAAAAAAAAATTAGTGGGCCTACCAGCCCGTGATAAAAATTTACTCACAAACGATAAAATATGAGCTATTTTCAATGACTATGGCTCTAACGAGAATAAATATAGATGTGCGTCACGAGCCGATCCAAGTTTCATAACATAGCTACAGAAAATAATATCTTTTAATTCGCCTTTGCCGATGAAATTTTTTTATTTATCATTCTGGATATTATTCTCAAATTTAAATAGATGGTGGACGAGATAACGAAATGTTTTAGGCTTTCTGGATAAAGTATTTGAAGATATATATAGCAAAATTAATTTAAAATAAAAAAAGATTTATTAAAATTTACGTTAAAAAATGTGCATTAAAAAAAATAGTTTAAAAATAAGTGCGATATAGCTGCACGGTTTCTTTTATAGGTACGATTAAAACAGAAAATTGAATTCGAAATGCTTAGAAGAAAACACACTATTGATCATTTAAAGCAATGGTATTTCGCCTGTAGCCTAAACGGCATGCTTATATTAGATTAAATTGCAGTTTATAAGTGTCCAATTTATTTTCCTTTAACCCACGTTTTTCCTAAGCGTATGGCGTCATGCTTTAATGCAATTAAAATACGACTCGCAACTGTTTCCGTACGCGTACCTTTTACTAACTTTGATCAGTTTTTAGGTGCGTTCGTAATTATGTAAATACGTAGCACCTATTGTTGTCGTTCTGTCTGTCCGTTCGTCTGTCTGTCTGTCCGTCTATCAGTCCGTCCGTTCGTCTGGTCTGTCTGTCTGTCCGTCTGTCTGTCTGTCCGTATATAACAACGCAAAAACTACCCAACTGAATCGTTTGAAATTTAAAATACATAATTATTACATAATTTTGTCGAGTCATTTCAAATTTTATGAAAATCGGATGCATAGATCAATTACAGGGACAATCAAAAGTATTCCGTTACATTACGGTCAATGGGGAAAAATATTTCAGATGCATTTTAATGGTGTTACACTCATTCGAACGTAATAAAACTGATATGCATCTATAAAGTACATATTATAATATACATTTTGCATAATCTGCGGTGCAAAGAATATTTGTTATTGATTTACAAGGCCACACAAAAGTATTCCATTGCATAATGGTATAGGGACAACATTGTTTGGTGCGCATTTTAATTGTAATTATTTACAATTTTATGAGATTGATATATGAGAGTGATATTTTTAAAACTTCGTTATCGTACGAACGCACCCCATTTGCTACGCTTCACGTGCAATTTCCAACTTGTTTCTTTAAGTTTGAATAAATAAATGAGATGATACTATGGCTTGACAAGTGCTTATTGTTATCATAGACAGGCAGGCGGCAACACGGACAATTGTCTTTTCGAGTTCATGGCTGAAATTCAAGAATTAGTTAAAACTCGATTCGCATATTAAAACGCAATCGATCTGATCAGTCAAATCTTGGTGAAAGACATTTGAAAACTCGATTTTAGCTATTGACTCATAGGTCTACCATTCTTTTTTCCTGCTCCCAGTCCAGGGGTGAAGTTGTAAAAATAACAGAGGATATATGTTCTACACTGTAAAAAAAAAGGTCGATCTATTAAAAAAATTTTAGTGATCCTTGTAATTACTAAAAAATTTTTAGTAATCTTACTCGGTTACAAGGAATCTGTAAGAATTACTAGAAAAAAGCAAGCAACGAATTAAGTTAATAGTTTTACATTTTTAATAGCTATTACTAAAACTCACTTGGTGTGGCCGTGGTAGCCTAGTGGTCATAGCACCGAACTCGAGACTGAAAGTATCCGGGTTCGATGCTGGACGCCACGAAATATGCACCGAACGTATGCAATGTAAGTATCGCTAAATAAAGGGATTAGAAAATCTTGTCTTAGCAGTTGCGATGGTAATGATCTCTGGCTTTCCCTTCCCTTTAGAAACATGTCAAAATAGAGCAGATAGCAATGTTTGATGCTGCCATCTATTGTGGTTTTGCCGAAAATCTTCTGCTTCAGAAGTCTAAATATAATTTTTAATTAACTAAAAATAATTTTGGAACTATTACTAAAATTTGCTTGGTGGCTCATACTAAAAAGTTTTAAGTTAGTTATACAAAAAATTCTTTTGTTCAGTTTACAAAAGAAATGTTTGTTTCACTTGCAAAAAAATGTTTGTAATGGTTACTAAAAAATTCTGTGGAATACAAATTTACTAAAAAAATTTTAGTAACCTCTTGAATTTTTTTTTTTTTTTTTTTTTTTTTACAGTGTAAAGCAGAGGGTATAGCCTAGAGTGTGCATACTATTTCTTTCTTGAGAAACAGAGGGTATTAAAAAATCCAGAAGGTATAGGGCGTATACCCTCGTATACCCTCCACTACATCCCTGTCCCAGTCTTCTTTTGGGTCCAGGAAAACACAATGGTAAACCTACGAGTCATCCGCTAAAATCCAACGTTCAGGTGTTTCCCACAAAGATATGACTGGCACACCGATTGCGTTTTAATAGCGAATGACTTTTCCCTAATTCTGAAATTTCAGCCGTGAACTCCAAGAAGTGATTATCTGCGTTGCCATCTCCCAGCCTAACATTTTTATGTTTAATAATTCTTTAGAAGCTGAAACCTGCATCTAAAAAATATGAAATATTGCTAAAAATATATTAGACTTCAGTACGAATTTAGAATCTTCACTCTTATTCATTGATTTTAAATAAATTCGTAATTATATAAATACATAACACCTATAGTTGTCATCTGATCCGTCCGTGTATCAATCCGCATATAACAGCACAAAAACTAATGAAAATTAATATATATAATATATAATAATTAATAATAATAATAATAATAATAATAATAATAATAATAATAATAATAATAATATATATAATAATTAATATACATTTGAAATTTAATATACATAATTTTTGCAGAGTTTTGTCGAGTCATTTCAAATTTCATAAAAATCGAATCAAAGTTTCAAAAAATATTAATAAAAGTTTTTTATTCTATTAAATGCTATCATATATTATTCAATAATATCTAATGATAAGCAATGATTCTATGTTGCCATGTGAGTATTCTATTAAAGCCTATTACATGTATCTTGTCCAATGATATCCCATGATAGAAAACGATTCTAGATTGCGATGGTGATGACGTTCCATTTTAGACCGAGTCCTATTATTTCAATATTATTGGATTTAATATATAAATAATCGTAATAAAATTTGCATTCATGCATTTTTGCATAAGAGCTGAGAAGCTATTATACCAAGATCTGAATATTTATCGCTCGAACGCACCTCATTTGCCGCGTTTCACTCACAATTTCTAATTCATTTTATATTATTAAAATAAAAATAGACAACTAAGGATTTTTAATTAAATTTGTTAGAGTATCTATTAATCTAACTAGTCTCTTTTTAATAGCTTCTTGTTCTTCAAAAACCATTTCTCAACTCAAGCATAAAAATCTTTTATAGTGGTATAGTTATAGTACAAACGCACCTCCTTTGCCGCATGTAACGTACAATTTCTCATTTTTTCATATTATTAAAATAGAAATAGATAACTAAGGAATTTTATCTGTGTTAAATTTATTCGAGTATACAATTTCCAATTTGACACACAATTTCCGACATATTTTATACTATTAAAATAAAAATAGACAACTAAGGATTTTTAATTAAATATGTTAGAGTATCTATTAATCTAACTAGTCTCTCTTCAATGGCCTTTTGTTCTTCAAAAATCCATTTTCAATTCAAAGATGAAAATATTTTGCAGTGGTATAGTTATAGTACGAACGCACTACATTTGCCGCATTTGACGTACTATTCTCGACTTGTTTTATATTATTTAAGTAAAAACAGACAATTAAAGATTTTTATCTGTGTTAAATTTGTTAGCGAATCTAATAATAATCAGTCATTCTTAACCCCTTGTAAACAAGCGACATGTATACGTGCCGCAAAAAAGGCTTAAGAATCCTTGTTTATCCCCACCAGTAAAATTTTACTGTAAAACTTGCCTTATTTAATCGCAGAATTTTCTCGATTTAATAAAGCATAAATTTCTGTTTTTAAACACCCGTGTCAAAACATGAAAAATTTCGTAAAAGTCTCCCATCACGACCATTTCTTAATTCAAAGATGAAAATATTTTGTAGTGATGTAGTTATAATACGAATGCACCGCATTTGCCACGTTTGACACACAATTTCCGACATATTTTCCGACACAATTTCTAATTCATTTTATATTATTAATATAAAAATAGACAACTAAGGATTTTTAATTAAATTTGTTAGAGTATCTATTAATTTAACTAGTCTCTCTTTAATAGCATCTTGTTCTTTGAAAACCATTTCTCAATTCGAAGATAAAAATATTTTGTAGCGGTATAGTACCAACGCACCTTATCAGCTACTATTGACGTACAATTTCAGACTTTTTTATGTTTTTAAATTAAAAATAGGCAACTAAGGATTTTTATCCGCGTTAAACTTGCTAGAGTATCTATCAAATGGCCTTTTGTTCTTCAAAAAACATTTCTCAATTCAAAGTTAAAAATATCTTGTAGTGATACAGTTATAATATGAACGCACCTCATTTGCCACGTTTGACGAATAATTTTAGAATTGTTAGTAAAATAAAAATAGATAACTAAGGATTTTCATCCGTGTTAAATTTGTTAGATTATCTATTAATCTAACTAGTATCTCTTTAATAGCCTCTTGTTCTTCGAAAACCATTTCTCAATTCGAAGATGAAAATCTTTTGTAGTGGTATATCGGTAACTTTATGAATCTCTTAAATGGAAACCTTTAATGATCGTCTTCTTTCATGGATCCGCCCGGAACGAATGAATCACGAAAAAGACGATTTGGATTAGTTAACTCTTATTCGCGATCAGTCGCTCGAAGAAGGCCGTACCAGCCGATAACATTCGAGCACACAAGCCCGTCAAACATCGATAATTCAATAGAGACGTCTCCCAAGGATTCCTTTAACAGGTTCAAAAGATATCCCATCAACCCCCACCCGCACCCACACCCGCTACTAAAACGAAAAGAGATGATTTCATCTGTTTCACCATCTGAAAAACAATCGATATAACGGGGTACTAGATTCTTTGAATATCCGAGAGTTAGAAGGAAAGTTTTCTTCGGCTATAAGATGCTAATATGGATACCAATTGATTTTCAGATCCGTAGCAACTGGTTTTCGTTAGCAAGCAAATATTGTTGAACGCGGTTGTTCGAATGAGTGTCGATTTATCATGCTTTTATGCGAAAAATTTCCGATTTTATGAGATCGATATTGTTAAGCCTTAATATGAAGAGGGAATAGCAATATCTCTGTAGTAAACATTTTTTTCTCTACTTAAGTGATTAGCAAAAGTCCTTCAAGTTAAATCTATATATTATGCAAAATTATATTGACAGTTTAATTGTTTGCATGCAAAATTTTAAAAATAATGAAAAACACACTAGAACATGCGAAAATGGAACCTGTTTATAGGGAGATCCATCCACAATTCTTTTGGACAATAATTCTTCATCCTAAATTAAAAATTTCCTTTCCATTGACCTCTAAAGGGTTTTAAGGGACTACATCAGTCAAGCGAAAAGACTCGCTCACTAATGCTTATAGAAGAAATTTATAAAGATAATTCATTTGCATTTGATATTTTCAATTTTTTTTAAACCTATTGTATAGCTTTTATCGCGGGCTTTGAGCGCGGCGACCGAATCCAAGAATTCCGTAAAGAGAAAAAAACCTAACACTCCGGCTAACAACGTTTCAGTTCGGCAGACTTCTCATTTATTCAATAAAAGGAAAAAAATTGGTTTCTTATCGGTCATCAGGCTCAAAAAAGGTAACTTGAATTAATATCAAAGACAAAAGGAAACGGCATAAATAAATAAATAATTATATTTGCATAAGTTGATAAAAAATGCTATGCAATAGCTTTGCCGCGGCAGTCCCTAAATGTCACACGTATTATTATTATTATTATTATTTTTTTTTCAATTGAATAAATGAGATCTCTACACTCGCCCTTTCTCACTTTTTCGGTAATGCTTGCAGATTTTTACAAAAGGATGTTTTCTCTTCCAAAACCAGTTCCGAAAATGAAAGTGTTTTCATTAAAAATATCGCTAAACAAAACCGAAAAAGTAAAAAAACGTTCTCTGTACAGATCGTTTCCAGCTAGTTAATTCAAAAAGAAATGTTTAAAATTGCACTATTCAAACTAGATATCCATAATATTAGTAGGTGTTCTTATTCAGAATCCGGGTGATCGAAAAATATCTTTCCTTTTTTAATAAAAATAAATGATTTTTTTTTTTTTTTTTTTTTTTTTTTTTTTAAAGATGTGAAAGTTGTTTTTTAAAAAATCACGAATTTCTGATCTGGTCAAAGACATATGGTGTTTTTTCCCAAACTCAGACTCATGTTTCTAGAACAATTGCGAAGCAATTAACTAGATGTTTATAATAAAATTTATCTTAAAAATAATTGTATATGTAAGATAATGAAATACAATTCTCTATTTAATAAATAAATTTACATTTATTTTCTACTTTATTTAGATTTCTATCATGACCGGTGCCGTATGACATCGAGAGAAATCCTGAAACTGACAAGAACCCAATTTTACCGCATACGATTATCGTAAAATAAAAGAAAATCAAATAAATTTAATATCTTCCTTACAAAAATACCGGCCAAGGAAATAATAAATCCAATACATTTTACAAAACTTCGCTTGAGAAATCAGCATTCGGCTGACATTTACTTAAAAGCTTCTTATGCAGTTATTCCGAATTCTGTGACGTCACGCAGGCCTCCGGCGTCATAGAAACGCTGACCCCCAAGCGATTTGCATGTGAAAAACTCCCATGAAAATAATAATAATAATAATAAAAGGCTCGTCTGCCTTCTATTTTCATACAAATTTCCGTCTTTGAATTTCGCACATCGATTTGCCCGTCGCTCCTTATAACGAGATTACTTTTCGGTAAACAAAAATCTCGTGAGTCTTTCAGCCGATTTGCATTTGCCGTGAATGCTCATAATGACTGTAAACAAGTATCCTTCATTAGTGTGGCTCTAAGAAGTGAATCACTTTATAAAAGCTGTTGAATAGAAGATGAAACGCAAGCGGTTTGTGGGGAGAGTTTTCTTTTAATGCTATTAATGGATCTTTTAAAGATAGTTTACGAGTGTATAATTAATTAGCCGGGAGAGTTACACAATCACTTTCCAGACAATTTTGAAATTACGCGCTCTGATGCTTATATAGAAAAGAGTAATGTTTTTAAAGCTAGAGTGACATAGAAATAAAAAAAGATTCTTTGATAGACTAGTACCATCACTCGAAACGAAGTTTGTCTGTAATAATTGGGTACTTCTGTTATCCCGTCGACCAATTTCGCCAAATTATACAAATCGCCAAACTAATAGTCAAATTATACATGTTGATATAATTTTTATTTTAAATAACGATAAAACAAATAATTAAAAGACTATTAATAAAAATATTAATAAAAAATTGAAATATAAATCATTTAATGAAATTTGAAACACGTGAATCGTATTTGATGTCATTGAATGTGACATTCACGATCATCCATTATTGGCATTTAATCTTATAGTTTAGCGATAATTTTTTGGTCGACGGGATAACCTAGTGGTACCTAAATTACAAATAAAAAGTCGATATAAAAATCATTTAATGACATTTTAAACACGTGAATCGTATTTAATGTCATTGAATGTGACATTCACGATTATCCATTATTGGCATTTAATCTTATAGTTTGGCGATAATTTTTTGGTCGACGGGAAAACCTAGTAGTACCAATAATTGTTTTAGTTGCAATGAGTGCCAATGATTATTATTACATTGTTAAAAAATTGCAGGTTTTTATGCATATTCAATCTACTAATTTTATAGAATGTCTCTTTTTTGGCCTCTGAGAATGCTCTGTAATATAACCTAGTAACCGCTTTCTGTAAAAGCGGTGGAGTGAATATGAAGCAAATGTTACTAGTAATTTTTAACAGTACGCTACTTGTCTTTATCTTCAAGAAAAACCTTTGTCTCAGAGCTTAAAACATCTCGTGAATCTTCAGCCGATTTGCATTTGCCGTGAATTCTCATAATGACTGTAAACAAGTATCCTTCATTAGTGTGGCTCTAAGAAGTGAATCAGAGAGTTACACAATCACTTTCCAGACAATTTTGAAATTACGCGCCCTGACACCTATACGGAAAAGGACAATGTTTTTAAAGATAGAATGACATCGAAATTATATGTGTTATGTCAATGGAAAAAAATCCTTTGGTAGAATTCGAAACGAGTTTAGTCTGCAATACTTTTTATAGTTGCAACGAATCACAATGACTGTTACTGCTACTTGTCTCTATACAAGAAAAATCTATGTATTAGAACTTGAAACGTGTCAATCCAAGCAATTTTCATAAATATTCAAATTGAAGAGGAGATTCAAAGTTCTTCTCGTTGCACTTTTTACTCTGAGTAAGATTTTTACTTTGTTACATACCTTATCTTTAGGTATACATAGAGCTCCCATAATATTAATAGTAGTCCCTATAATAGTCTTAGTTATACCCTATTTGGAGTACGTGATATGCTAATGTAATCGAGGATTTTTAATCACATATTACTGGTTAAAGTTAAGGGATAGACTTACTCAATGTGGTAATACAGGAAATACAAGCCTCATTTTTGCAAAATGTATAACTACATGTGGTCGCGATTGCTTTCCAGCAGTCACATCTGAAAGAATATAGTGTATATGAAGAAAAATAAATCGAAATTTTTTTTAATTCAAAACATTTGTCGAGGATATGAATATGCGACTGAGTAATGGAAGTAAAATGCTAAAAAAAACTGGACTGTAAATTCAGGGGCACAAGCAACATGCCATGCAACATGCCATGGAATGATTCCTCATCGTACACTGTACTTATATAAGGCTGCCAATTTTGGACAGCGACACACATATCAGATTTTTAAAACAGCATTGAGATTAGTTATTTAAAGACTTTTATTTATTGTATATTCGTTTTAGCTGCTTTATAATTTGAGTTAAAAAAAAAAAAAAAAAAAACAGTTGTTACAGTAAATGGATCAAATGAATTTCTTTTGTGAACTTAAAGCCGTTGTACAGGAGCTCAGAAAGACCGCTTCATAGAAATATTTTGCATTATATTCGATAAGTCTATACCCTCAAATACACAGTTAGTTTTTCGCGATATTGTGAAAAACCATAATTATTTTTTTTCAGGTACAGTAATGTGTATTTTGCGTATTTATCCTAGTTGAAAGAAACAGATATATTCATTCTTCGTTTTTAGAAGTTAAGAGATTTTAATGATGTTAATTGTAAGATGTCCAACACTAAAATCAAACTGCCCAATGGTGAAGCAAAAAAAAAGGGGATTTTTCAACGCATATCTAGCAAACCAGGGTGGGTATCCACAAAACAAAAAATCGACCATTTAAATTTCTCTTGTCCTTCAAAGTTTGAGATACGTAGAAATCATGTACCACAGTCTCATTAAGTTATAAATTTTATGATATTCTTACAAGTCTCACAATCATTTTTCTCATCGGTAGCTATTAGGATAAGGAAAACCCAATGACCTATAAATGATATGGTAGAATTATTTTGCCTAATTTATAAATACAAACATGATGTATACAAATATACAAACACATTATGATGTTGATGCCAAATACCTTAGACAGCCTGCCATTATCGCCAAGCTAATGCTTGTTAACTTTTCTCTCTCGTCTAATCGAACATGTTTAGAATATTGTTGCCAAATTCTGAAGGGAATTGCCACAGTATGGACAAAAATATCTAAGTATTGCCTGAGCATGTGCTCTATGTGTACATCTCATATAAAGGCACTTAATAAAAACAACTTGGCCAGCCGTCACAAACCATCAATTCTTTTCAGAACTTTTAAAATGAAGGCTCAGTAGTGAGTTCTACTTGTAATTTATCACTCCATCAATTTAAAACTGAATAAATAATGAAGAAAAGGTTTCCTACCTTTGAAGTTTTCTTTCAAACTGGGAACTGTTTCATCTTCTGACTGACATCTGCGTCTGTAAAAAACTAGATAGATTAATCATTAATTGATATGCTCAATGTTGATCCACACAATATATCGTTGTAGGATGAAACTGCACTTTATTTGATTCTTGACTAATATTATAAGATTCTTGAATATATATCCACAGCAGTGATGGTACATGATAATTACTATAACTATACACTTCCAGCACTAAGGCTTGGAAGTACAATATTAAAATATTAATTACAGAGAAAAAAAGGCTATTCTACATTGTCTTAAAGTCAGAAAACAATGCAAAGTTGCATATATCAGCAGTTCTTTAATTTCTGTTTATTCCTGTGACGACAACATTCCGACGCAGTGTCCCTTGTATGGTGCCGCCACCTAGCGCTGGAGTAATATACTAACTTCACAGTAAGAAGGAGCATTTGCCTTGGTGTTTCACCACAGATGTTTTTTTCTTGATTATTAATAGTTCTGTTATAAGCATACCTCACAGAAAAGTCACACATTTCAAAAACTATCACGCTGCACATTTCACAAACAAATAATTGTTCGGTCTGATTGGACACAAAACATGCACACGCGATTCGTTATTTCCGACACTCCTCCTTTTTGTGTCCAACTGAGGACTGCTTAACTTGTAGTTTTTCACGCAGATACTCCAGGTGTGCTTTTGGTAAGGCTTTGGTGAGGATATCGGCTAGCATTCTTTTCGTGGGACAGTAGACTAGCTTAATGGTGCCTGTTTCACTTAAGTGGCGTATGTGGTGGTATTTCACATGTATGTGCTTTGTCTTTATCTGTGCTTTCTCATTTTCGGTAAGTTTTATGGCGGATAAATTGTCCTCATATAGTGTAACGGGGGTTTGCTGGCGTAATTCTAGGTCGTTTAATAACTCAAGTAACCATATGATTTCTTGACTGGCGATTGACGCAGCCACGTACTCCGCTTCTGTGGAAGACAGTGCTATACAGCTTTGCTTTCTCGATGCCCATGCCAGGACATTGTTTCCTAGTTTGAATAGATTTCCGGTGGTTGATTTTCTGTCTATTCTGTCGTTCCCCCAATCTGCATCACTATATGCAGTTAATACTGGGGGTTCTGTTCTATCTATTACAAATTTAAGGTTTTTTGTGGTTAGGAGGTATCTGATTACTTTTTCTATTGCCTCCCAATCGACCTCTCTTGGCGATTCATTCCTTCTTCCCAGGATATTTACAACTGATGCTATATCAGGTCTAGTTAAGGTCGCGATGTATAAAAGCGCCCCCACAGCCTGCCTGTATTTTGTATTGTCTTCCATTAATTTTCCGTTAGGGTCTAAACTAAAATAGTTAGTGCTCATCGGCGTGTAGGTTGGTTTCGCGTTTAATAGATCGAACTTTTCTGCGATCTGTATGATTTTGTGTTCCTGATCTAATTCTAGGTTTCCGTTCTCCGATTGTCTTATGTTTATCCCTAGATATTGTGTTACCTTTCCTAGATTTTTAATTTCGTATTGTTTTGACAGTTGTGTGTAAATTTCATCGGTGTCCTGTTTGTCACCTGCTACTAGGATGTCGTCCACGTAAACGATTATGTATGCAACCTTTCCGTTTTTAACCCTTTTGTACAGACATTTGTCCGATACACATTCTTCGAAATTTAGATTTCTAAGTGATTTATTAATTTTTAGGTTCCATGCCCTAGCCGCTTGCTTAAGGCCATAAATCGCTTTGTTAAGACTACACACTTTATGTTCTTCCCCTTTCTTTATGTATCCTTCCGGCTGATACATATAGACCTCCTCCTCAAGGTCGCCATGTAGGAAGGCAGTTTTGACGTCTAGGTGAGTAACATTCAGATTTTTGTACACTGCTGCGTTCAGAAATGCTCGCAGTGTCGTGTGAGACACGACTGGCGCGTACGTTTCGTCGAAGTCACAACCGTATTTTTGAGCGTATCCCTTGGCAACTAGTCTAGCCTTATACCGTTCTACGGATCCATTCGCTCCCCTTTTCGCTTTGAATGTCCATTTGCATCCAATTACTCGTTTTCCCGGAATTGGTTTAATTAATTTCCATGTATTATTTTGTTTCAGCGAATTTATCTCTTCATTTGTTGCTTCTAACCATTTGTCCCTAACTTCATCATCTTCAATGTTTTGTATATCCGTCCACGTTTTCGGTTCCTGAATTTGGCATAGATTTGCGCTTATGCCGAAACGATTAGGAGGTACTCCGCGATTTTGTCTTTCCGACCTTCTAGGCTCGGGCGGTTTTTGCGCTGGGGCTTGAATTGAATTTTCATCGTCATTTTCTAACTCAATTTCCACGCTATCCGCTGTCCTTTTCTGATCGTCTGGTTTTTGTTCGGTAGTAGTAATTTCTTCGCTCATAACGCCCTCTTCGATAAATTTCACGGTTCTAGAAATTATTATTTTATTTTGCCCCGTGTAGATCCGATAACCCTTGCTTCTAGGATCGTAGCCCAACATGATTCCCTCGATTGCTTTTTCGTCTAATTTCCCTCTCTTAGGTTTGTCGACATAGGCAAATGCCTTACATCCAAATGTTTTAATGTTTGAAAGGTTCGGTTTTCTTTTATTCCATAGTTCGTAGGGCGTCGCGTTGTTTTCATTGGCTTTTGTTGGCAATCGATTGATTAGATACGTAGCGGTCATTACTGCTTCCCCCCAAAAATGTTTAGGTAATTTTGCATCTGATAACATGGTTCTAGCCATTTCTACTATTGTTCTATTCTTTCTTTCAGAGACGCCATTCTGGGGGGGAGAATAGGGAACACTTAGCTGTCGTTCTATTCCGTTTTCGGCTAAGTAGTTTTCGAAATCATCGCTTATGTATTCCTGTGCGTTGTCAGATCTGATTGATCTTATTGGTCTACCGAATTTATTTTTTACTAATGCTACGTATTCTTTTAGTTTAGCAAGGGCTTCTGATTTATGCGCGAGCAGATATGTCCTTGTGAATCTGCTGCAGTCATCTGTGAACGTTATGAAATATTTCTTTCCCCCCAAAGTTTCCGTCTGCATAGGCCCGCATATATCGGAGTGCGCCAGAGAACCGACTTCTCTGCTTCTATTTGAGGCGACCTTGGGGTAAGGTTTTGCCGAGAGTTTTCCTTCGACACATTTAGTGCAATATGTGTCGTGCTTGCAGTTGTTAATTTTTATACCTTCTGCTAAGTTGTGATTAACTATATATTTTATATCGTCGAAATTTTTGTGTCCCAATCTCCTGTGCCAAATCGATATGCAATTTGTATTGTTGCAGTGTGTTTGTGTACTTAATGAATATCCGTATTCGTCTTGGGGATTTATTTCATAAAGATTGTCGTTGAGTTTTCCTGTCATAAATATGTTATTATCCTTGACGAATAAGCATGCATCTTTTTCGAAAATCACTTTTATGTTATTTTCGGTGGCCTTTTTAACCGACAATAAATTGCTCTTTAGTTCTGGGCAGTACAGCACATCTTTCAGAGTAATGTAGTGTTGTTTGTCTGTTTTTAACTTTACATCCCCCATACCTAGTGAAATAAGTCTTTTACCGTTAGCGATTGTGATGTTTCCGAAGTTACCAGCGGTGAATGTCGCAAAGTTTTCTTTTGTGGAGGTGACGTGTCTGGTGCAACCGGAGTCAACTATGTATTTGTGTGTGTCTTTTGTTTGTGTATGGTTAACCTCTGCTGACTCGCTCTCATAATTATTTTCCTCTGGGAAGAGAGGAATGATCGTCTCTTTCAGGTCATCTTCTATCTTTGAGTTGCTGTTGAAACAATAGTTTGAGGATTCCCCTTTTATTTGCCCTGAGTTTCTAGGGTGTGTTTTCGGGTTGTTATTATTATTATTGTATTGTCTGAATCTGTTGAATTCACCCCTCTGGGGCATATTTCTCTGTTTGTTTTTTAAATAATAGCAATCTTCTCTTGAGTGGTTGCTGCGACAACAGTGATCACAATATTTTTTACTTTTATTAAATTTATTTGTTAATTTATATGCCGTTTCTCGGCTACGTATATTCGAGTTTTTGTCTTCATTGCGATGAGAGAATTCATCTAACAGTTTGTTTTTTACAGTTTCGATATCTAGCTGCTGACTTTCTCTCGCTTCCAGAGCGGTAATCAGCGGCGCGTAAGAGTTAGGAAGGGAGCACAACATCAACGCCACGATGTGTGAGTCGTTCACGACTTCGTCAATGGCCGCCAAATCATCTCTTATACTCAAGATGTTATTTATGTGCTTATTGAGGTCCCCCCCTTCTTGCAGCCTCTGCGAATATAGTTTCCTGAGCAGATATAGCTTTGAAGCTAAATTGGAACGCTGGTGGAGGTTCTTTAGTTTAGTCCATATCTCTTTGGGCGTTTTTAAACTTCGGATATGGACTATTTGTGCATCTTCGATGCAGAGACATAGTACCGCTTTGGCTTTAGCCGAGTTTTTGGTGTAAGTTTCGTTTGGTGTAACGGGTGGATCGTCGGTTATATATTTCCAGAGGTCGTCTTTTATTAATAAATTTTCCATCTTAAATGACCATATTGAATAATTTTGGTCATTTAATTTTTCTACGGCGGTTATCTCTTTTGTAGTCATGATGCGTCGTATGAAAGTAATTTTTTTGTTGTTGTTGTTTGTTTATATCTTAAGTAGCTCGACGTTATATGGCACTTAAATGTTCATTCAATATTCAGTATAAAATGAAAAACATAAAATATGTACTTTCAATATTCATTAATATGTATACATAAGACATGAATTATTAATATTAGATATTGTTATTCATTCATTTGTTCACCACTTATTTTTTTTTCATGTATTTTTTTTTTCGTAAATGGAGTGATTTATTTTATTTTTAATCCTCTTTTTCAGTCTCATAATCTTTTAAAATGAAGGCTCAGTAGTGAGTTCTACTTGTAATTTATCACTCCATCAATTTAAAACTGAATAAATAATGAAGAAAAGGTTTCCTACCTTTGAAGTTTTCTTTCAAACTGGGAACTGTTTCATCTTCTGACTGACATCTGCGTCTGTAAAAAACTAGATAGATTAATCATTAATTGATATGCTCAATGTTGATCCACACAATATATCGTTGTAGGATGAAACTGCACTTTATTTGATTCTTGACTAATATTATAAGATTCTTGAATATATATCCACAGCAGTGATGGTACATGATAATTACTATAACTATACACTTCCAGCACTAAGGCTTGGAAGTACAATATTAAAATATTAATTACAGAGAAAAAAAGGCTATTCTACATTGTCTTAAAGTCAGAAAACAATGCAAAGTTGCATATATCAGCAGTTCTTTAATTTCTGTTTATTCCTGTGACGACAACATTCCGACGCAGTGTCCCTTGTATGGTGCCGCCACCTAGCGCTGGAGTAATATACTAACTTCACAGTAAGAAGGAGCATTTGCCTTGGTGTTTCACCACAGATGTTTTTTTCTTGATTATTAATAGTTCTGTTATAAGCATACCTCACAGAAAAGTCACACATTTCAAAAACTATCACGCTGCACATTTCACAAACAAATAATTGTTCGGTCTGATTGGACACAAAACATGCACACGCGATTCGTTATTTCCGACAAGAACATCCTATATCAGGCTATCCAACGAGGCATCCGCGAGCTCCATGGCGCTCTTTGAATAATTTTTTGGCACTCTCTTGAAGGTTTCCTGTTACGACCATTTTTTAAAAATAATTTTATATTTATGATGAAGCTTTCTTTTATTTTTGTTATTTGCTTGAGAAAAGTTTTTAAAACTCGGCAAGTATATTTCACTCATTAACAATGAAATGTATATTAAAAATTTAGTCAGACTTTTTTCACTAATTTATAGTTAATTACTATAAAAAAATTTTTTAGGAAATTATGACGATAGAAATTGGTAAAAGTTGGTACTGACTTTTCTAATATGCTAAAATGCGAAATATAGAAAAATAAACTCCCCCCCCCCTCCTCCTTCGTGTATGAATGTATAGCCCTTTTTTTTTTTTTTTTTTTTTTTGTTATTGTAATACTAGTCCATTGCTGTTTTATAATACTGGAAAAAGGGGTCGTTTTCTCTCCCAGAACTTTGAAATTTTTGGTATCTTTTCTCAGTTTGTTTAAAAATATCTATAAAATCATGCGAAATGATTTCCATTAATGAATCTCTTTGGGACCACCCATAGATTCGTCACTGTCATGTTTGTCTTTGTTTTTGTATTGTTTATAACGGCAAATTTGTGCCTCCGAAATAAGTCGAAGAGTATTTTTTCTTCCTAAAATATCTAATTATCAGTGATTAGCATTTTATTTTAATTCGAAGTGAGATTAATGCTTCTGAACCCTTCTACTACAAAAACTGTTGCGATAGTCCCTAACAGAAAAATATAGAATTCGAAATTTGCTACAATTTTTAGTTATTTTGATTTTTCATCTTCTTTATTTATTATTATTTTTAATTAATTATTATTTTTTTTACACAACTGCAGATTTATAGGGCCCTACTACAATATGCATTTGCATAAGTGTAGCACTTACTAATATTATGAGATAATTCTGTTTCATGTTTTGAGCTTTGTTAATAATGACGCCCTGCACTGTTTACTACGAACTGAAATGCGCCCCTGCTTAGTAAAAGGTTGGACAGGCCTGTCCTATATTATTGATTTAAAGCAAACTTCGATACTCACCAGCGTTCAATATTGATAAAAACAGCATTAATCACATTTAAAACGTGTTTATACGTAACGTTTCGTGCTCATTCTAATGAGTCATCTTCCGAGGAATTACATGACCATAATGGAGAAAAACACACATTACTATATAGATATACACACTATAGAAATGCCCTATAGAGATACACACTATAATTCCTATATTAACTTTATGCATTATTCTAAGTTACCATAAAGGAATTAGTTTTTTATGTGATTATTGCATTCTGCATTACAATTATGTCTAAACACATTCTTGGAAATAAAGTTTGCATTCAGATTTCCATTTTTTATTCCATATATTTAAATTGATATAAAAATCAAAGAACCATCGAATAAAATAGTATTTACTTAACCATCCTACCCTGTTGAAAATTACTCAAACTTGATAAAAACATTTGACACCAGAATTTTTATTTAGAGCTATTTTACCTATTTATTTAACTTAATCTTCTATCTCTTTTATTTAACTTTGTGTATAAAGAAATTTCCGGTTCGAATCGAATAAAATATATGATAGAAACGGGTCGATTCGACCCATTCAGGGTAGAAAGGTTAAGAGCAAATTTTCGAAATTTGACAAATAATTTTTATCATAGCAATATTGTTTTCAAACAGATATATGCCTTTCATGAAGGATAGTAATGGTAATGTGTAACATACCCTTAGAGATAAACTACTCATGCACCAGGTTAAAAAAAATTATTTGATATATTTAAATATAAAAATGAAAGAACCGTCTATTTAAAAAGTATTTTTGTTGCCCGACTTATTTAGTACCTGTAAATACCAATTTCATTCTAAGTGTAGCAAAATCTGTGCAATAATAATGATAATCATGATTAAAGTATAGAAATCATTAAATTTTAAATTCATACTTTTACCTTTGGTATCCGTGTATCGGGTTGCGTGTCATATCTATTAAGAGGGGATATGAACAAGTATTTCGTGATTCTACATGCAATATGCATAACCAATGAATGTTGAAACTATAGCTGCAAGCATCATTTATTAGCAATAAGGAAGGATAGGGAATGAAATTTTATAATAGCTGTTAATAGAAGGTAAAACATGCTATTATTGAAAAAAACTTTGTTAAATACTGCTTTAATAGAAAATTAAAACAGTTTAGCAACAAATTAAGTATGAATATGGCTCATTGATTTTTGGAACGGTTTACGTATATGCAGGGGAATTTAGTCAAAATGGTGAATTTTTTATTCAGCAATCTGAAATATCACAAGAAATTTTCAATAGTTATTTTCAGTTTGTATAATGATAGTTTAACACTATACTGCAAACGGCCAAAGTACTTCTTGATTATGGATAGTCAGTGAATTTGAGTTCATCACACTTACACTTTTCTTTCTTTCTTTTCATTTTTTAAAATTATTATATGAAATTTTAAAAATCTAAGAAAAGTGCCTATGTTGTTTACCCTGTGACTTTCCCCACTTTCTTCATATTTATATTGTTCTGTCCCCATAACTATGTTTATTTCTGAGTGCTAATTCCACCTTTTTACTTACCCATCATACGTAGTATAGGGTAAGTCTTGCAATCGTTTTGGAAATCGAAATTTTTTTTTGACGGATTTAGACGTTTTCGACACTGGAGATTTCGAAAAACATACTTTTAGAAAAAAAAAAAAAATTGCCGTCTGTCTGTCTGTCTGTAAACGCTCTATCTTCCGAACAAATTGAGATAGAGACTTGAAATTTTGTATGTACTTAGTATGTAAGAATGGGACGAAGCCTATTTAATATCAGTAACCTCGATTATCCGGAACTATTTTTTTCGGACTCTCGAAAAATTCGTTCTGATGAATAAGGATGTTTCTTTTTCGAAATGCAGTACTACTTGAGTAGTTAGGCGTGTTGTATATTTTATCGAAAGAGATTCATCAGCAACTCATTAATACAGCATTACTATGCACAATAAAAATATAAATACACGTTTAAATTTTGTTTTGTAATTGCAATCCATTTTATAAATAGTTTTCAAATGTATTATTTTCATATATTATATATGCACATATATGATGGGTAAGTATTACGGTGGTCCTCAAAGACTAGTTTTTTTTTTTTTTTTTTTTTTTTTTTTTTTTTTTTTTTTTTTTTTAAATTTGTCAAAAAATGCTTTTTAAAACAGCATCGTTTTCAAACCATTATAGGCTTTTCTACCAACTTAGTAACTTATAAATTTCGAATTAATATCGTGTGTAGTAAGATCATGAAGGATAATAATGGCAATGCGTAACATACCCTTAGAGATAAATTGAGCATGCATCAGGTTAAACATTTTTAATTTGATATATTTAAATACAACAATCGAGGAACCGTTTATTTAAACAGTGTTTTTGCTACTCGACTTATTTAATACCTATAAAAATCAATTTCATTCTGAATGTAACGAAATCTGAGCAATAATAATAATAATCATGAATAAAATATAGGAATCATTAAATTTTAATTTTATATTTTTAACTTTGGTATCCGTGCATCGGGTTGCGTGTCATCTCTATTAAAAGAGGGGGTATAAACAAGTATTTCGTGATTCTACATGCAATATTCATAACCACTGAATGTTGAAACTATAGCTATAAGCATCATTTATTAGCAATAAGAAAGGATAGGGAATGAAATTTTATAATAGCTGTTAATAGAAGGTAAAACATGCTATGATTGAAAAAAAACTTTGTTGAATACGGCTTTAATAGAAAATTAAAAAAGTTTAGCAACAAATTAAGAATGAATATGGCTCATTTATTTTTAGGACGGTGTACGTTTATACAGAGGAGTTTAGCCAAAATAGCGGAATTTTCATTCAGTAATTCTGAATTTGCACAAGAAAATTTCAATAGTTATTTAAAGTTTATATAATGATAGTTGAACCGACAATTGAAACCGCAAACACTCAAAGTATTTCTTTATTATTGTGATTTTGTGAGTAAATATTACAAAATGTCAGATTTTAATCATCTGAAGTATTGAAAGTACCCATTAAAAACCATTTAAAATTTCAAGAAGTAAATGTATTTTCTATTATCTAATAAAGAGTTTTCCATGTAAAATAACTGTATTTTGGAGGACTTACATAATAAGTTAATTTTTACGTAATTATGTGTCATTTCTTGGCATATCTATGCTAGATCAGTGACAAATTTATTTTAAAACATTTTTTACATACTTTATTTTTTTATTTATTCATTTTTTAAGAGCAAATTTTCGAAATTTGCCCCCCAAAAACTTTTTGAAAAAACAGTATCGTTTTCAAACGGTTATATGCTTTTCTGATTCCTTATAACATATAAATTTCAAATTAATACCGTGTGTAACAAGATAATGAAGGATAATAATGGTAATGTGTAACAGACTTTTAGAGATAAATTGCGCATTCACCATGTTGAAATTTTTTTCTTTGATACATTTAAATACAAGAATCAAAGAATCGTCTATTAAGATAATATTTTTGCTGCTCGACTTCTTTAGTACCTATAAATATCAATTTCATTGTGAGTGTAATAAAACCAGAGCTATAATAATAATAATCATGATTAAAATGTAGGAATCATTAAATTTTAATTTTATATTTTTACTTTTGATATCCGTGCATCGGATTGCGTGTCACATCTATTAAGAGGGGATATGAAGAAGTATTTCGTGATTCTACATGCAATATGCATAACCAATGAATGCTGAAACTACAGCTGTAAGCATCATTTATTAGCAATAAGAAAGGATAGTGAAGGAAATTTTATAATAGCTGTTAATAGAGGGTAAAACACGCTATTATTGAAAAGAACTTTCTTAAATACGGTTTTAGTGGAAAATTAAAGCGGTTTAGCAACAAATTAAGAATAAATATGGATCGTTGATTTTTGGAACGGTTTACGTGTATACAGGCGAATTTAGCTAAAATGGTGAATTTTTTATTCAGAAATCTGAAATATCACAAGAAATTTTCAGTAAGTTATTTTCAGTTTATATAATAATATTTTAACAGTATACTGCAAATGGCCAAAGTACTTCATGATTATGGATAACCAGTGAATTTATGTTCATCACATCTACACTTTTCTTTCTTTCTTTTCATTATTATTATTATTATTATTATTATTATTATTATTATATTATTATTATTATTATTATTATTATTATTATTATTATTATTATTATTATTATTATTATTATTATTATTATTATATGAAATTTAAAAAATCTAAGAAAAGTGCCTTTGTTGTTTACCCTGTGACTTCATACTTACATTGTTCTGTCCCCGTAACTATGCTTATTTCTAATTGCTAATGCCATGTTTTTTTTCCTTTTTTTTCTTTTTTTAAAGAACAATTTTTTGAAATTTGTCAAAAAATGCTTTTTAAAACAGTATCATTTTCAAACAATTATAGACTTTTCTACCAACTTAGATTAATTTTGAATTAATATCGTGTGTGGCAAGATCATGAAGAATAATAATGGTAATGTGTAACATACTCTTAGAGATAAATTGTATGTATCAGGTTAAAACAATTTTATTTTATATATTTTAATACAAGAATCAAAGAACCATCTATGAAAACAATTTTTTGCTGCTCGAGTAATTTTATATCTATAAATATCAATTTCATTGTGAGTGTAACAAAATCTGAGCTATAATAATAATAATCATAATTAAAATGTAGGAATCATTAAATTTTAATTTAATACTTTTACCTTTGGTATCCGTGCATAGGATTGCGTGTCATCTCTATTAAAAGAGGGGGTATAAACAAGTATTTCGTGATTCTACATGCAATATTACATAACCAATGAATGCTGAAGCAATGCTGAAGCAATGCAATGATAGCTGTAAGCATCATTTATTAGCAATAAAAAAGGTAGGGCATGAAATTTGTAATAGCTGTTAATAGAGGGTAAAACACGCTATTATTGAAAAGAACTTTCTTAAGTACGGTTTTAGTGGAAAATTAAAGCAATTTAGTAACAAATTAAGAATGAATACGGCTCATTGATTTTAGGAATGGTTTACCTGTATATACAGGGGAGTTTAACCAAAATGACTTTTATTCCATGTATTTAAATTTATATATAAATCAAAAAACCGTCTAGTAAAATAGTATTTTTTTTAAGAGCAAATTTTCGAAATTTGACAAATAACTTTTATCAACGTAATATCGTTTTCAAAAGAATATGTGCTTTTCCTACTTATTCAGAACTTATAAATTTGAAATTAATACCGCGTGTAGCAAGATCATGAAGCATTATAATGGTAATGTGTAATATAACATTCGAGATAAATTGCACATTGATATATTTAATATGCATTTGATATATTTAAATACAAGAGTCAAAGAACCGTCTATTAAAACAATGTTTTTTCTATTCCACTTATTTAATACCTTTAAAAATCACTTTCATTCTGAGTGTAACCAAATTTGAGCAATAATAATAATAATAATAATAATAATAATAATAATCATGATTAAAATATATTAATCATTAAATTTTAATTTTATACTGTTGCCTTTGGTATCCGTGCATCGAGTTGCGTGTCATCTCTATTAAAAGAGGGGGTATAAACAAGTATTTCGTGATTCTTCAAGCGATGTTCATAACCAATGAATGCTGAAACTATAGCTGTAAGCATCATTTATTAGCAGTAAGAAGGGATAGTGAATGAAATTTTATAATAGCTGTTAATAGAGGATAAAATACGCTACTATTGAAAAAAAAAAATTCTTAAATATGGGTTTTAGTAGAAAATTAAAGCAGTTTAGTAACAAATTAAGAATGAATACGGCTCATTGATTTTAGGAATGGTTTACCTGTATATACAGGGGAGTTTAACCAAAATTACTTTTATTCCATGTGTTTAAATTGATACAAAAATCAAAAAACCGTCTAGTAAAATAGTATTTTTTTTTAAGAGCAAATTTTCGAAATTTGACAAATTGTAAGAAGTCGTCTTACAAATGTACAAGAGAAGAAAGAAAGAACATTACTTAACTTAGATATAGATATCTCGGGGGCTGCATTCTTATTAAAAAAAACCTTTTTATTACTTGAAGAGAACGGCACTCACATATAGTAGACTAACACACACATTACATACAAATAAAACTTTTTACATAATTCTGGCGCACGCAACTATGAACCAACTTTTTTATATTACTAAGGAAAAGAACATTTTTAATAGAACTAGTGTTGCCAGTTTTTTTTTAAACGAAAAATATTACAACTACATTTTTTAATTTAGCAAAACTCAGGTCACGTGACGCGTGACAGTCTTATTTTTTTTTTTTTTTTTTTTTTTTTTTTTTTTCCTTTGGAATGCGCGTGTTACAAAATAATTTTTATTAACGTAATATCGTTTTCAAAAAATTATGTGCTTTTCTACTTATTCAAAACTCATAAATTTGAAATTAATACCGTGTGTAGCAAGATCATGAAGCATTATAATGGTAACATAACATTCGAGATAAGTTGCACATTGATATATTTAATATGCATTTGATATATTTAAATACAAGAATCAGACAACCGTCTATTAAAACAATGTTTTCCTATTCGACTTATTTAATACTTATAAAAATCACTTTCATTCTGAGTGTAACCAAATTTGAGCAATAGTAATAATAATAATAATCATGATTAAAATATATTAATCATTATATTTTAATTTTTACTGTTGCCTTTGGTATCCGTGCATCGAGTTGCGTGTCATCTCTATTAAAAAAGGGGGTATAAACAAGTATTTCGTGATTCTTCAAGCGATGTTCATAACCAGTGAATGCTGAAACTATAGCTGTAAGCATCATTTATTAGCAATAAGAAAGGATAGTGAAAGAAATTTTATAATAGCTGTTAACAGAGGATAAAATACGCTATTATTGAAAAGAACTTTCTTAAATATGGGTTTTAGTAGAAAATTAAAGCAGTTTAGTAACAAATTAAGAATGAATATGGCTCATTGGTTTTAGGAATGGTTTACGTGTATGCAGGGGAATTTAACCAAAATGACTTTTATTCCATGTATTTAAATTTATATATAAATCAAAGAACCGTCTAGTAAAATAGTATTTTTTTAAGAGCAAATTTTAGAAATTTGACAAATAATTTTTATCAACGCAATATCGTATTAAAAAAATTATGTGCTTTTCTACTTACTCAGAACTCATAAATTTCAAATTAATACCGTGTGTAGCAAGATCATGAAGCATAATAATGGCAATGTGTAACATAACATTCGACATAAATTGCACATGTTTCAAGTTTAAAAATTTTTATTTGATACATTTAAATACAAGAATCAGACAACCGTCTATTAAAACAGTGTTTTTGCTGCTAGACTTACTTAGTAAGCATAAATATAAACTTTATTCTGAGTGTAAAAAAATCTGAGCAATAATAATAATAATCATGATTAAAATATAGGAAAGAAATTTATTTAATTAAATTTTA
This sequence comes from Maratus speculifer, assembly GCA_964019185.1. Taxonomy (NCBI): domain Eukaryota; kingdom Metazoa; phylum Arthropoda; class Arachnida; order Araneae; family Salticidae; genus Maratus; species Maratus speculifer. The sequence goes on along the minus strand of OZ025300.1, from coordinate 87,978,541 downwards.
ATTTTATACTTTTACTTTTGGTATCCGTGCACCGGGTTGCGAGTCATCTCTATTAAGAGGGATTGATTATAAATGAGAATTTCGTGATTCATCGTGCAATATGCATAACCAATGAATGCTGAAACTATAGCTGTAAGCATCATTTATTAGCAATAAGAAAGGGTAGGGAATGAAATTTTATAATAGCTGCTAATAGAGGGTAGTAGTATAATAGTGGGGGTTCTGCGGCCGGAGGAGCAATGAGCAATCAATCACGAGGCTAATGAGCAATCAATCCGCAGCATTCAACACCCACAAGCAATGTTTATATGATCAGACACCCAATATGTTGACTTCACGATTTTTCACGTGTCATCATTTAAGATAGATTTTTATCTCATTTTCTTGTTTTCACTAATATTTGTTAGAAGGGTTTCGAAAGATTTTTACATGTCTTGCATTTTATAGTATAAATGTGTAAAAATATCTAGGGTGTATATATGTGTTTAAATATGATTTTTTGTTTACATGTGAATAGTTAACTATCTATACATATGGATCTTTGTATGACTATCTATTAATTAAATTTAAAAAGATTTAGTAAATTTTAAAAAGTTTTAACAAATTTTGAAAAGTTTAAATGAATTTTAAAAAGTTTAAACGAATTTTAAAAAATATTTAAGTGAGTTTAAAAAAGTTTCAACACATTTAAAAATGTTTTAAGAAATTAAAAAATATATATACATAAAATCTTAAAAATGCTTAAAAAAATTCTTAAAGTTTTAAAACGTATTTAAAAATCAATTGTAAGTGAATAAAAGTATTAACACATGTATTATATAAGTGCGTACATGTATGAGTATGTTTGCATATGTGTGCACTGCGTATAAAACATTATGTGAAAAGATATTGTGTAGAAGTTTTAAATAATTACACATAAGTAAAATCAACATTTTTTTATTAAATTAAAACAATTTACAGATAAAAGCATATTTACAGGTAAGATGTATTAACATAACAACATTTTTCTTGATAATTTTACAATATATTAACAATTTTCTTCAACCAGTACAATCTTGACTAATTTCACAATGTCCATAGGCTAAACTGCTGATACCATCTTCTAACAGATATCTTTTGTCGTCAAATGGTGATAAACATGTTTTGTTCTCTGTTAATGTATACAGACGGTGTGCATCTTGAGCGATTCTTCTCTGCTTTTCATTACTAGTTTTTTCTTGTTGAAGGCACCGCAAATAATCTTCATGCTTAATTTTCTGGCGAACAACATGAGTCGATACACCCTTAGCTCGTTTCTTCTCTTCTTTGAAGGATTTCAGGGAGTACATTTTGGATTTCAGCCCGACAAACTCAAGGGCTAAATCACCATTAAGTTCATCCTTGAACTTGCCGATTGCTTTCTTGTTAACATCTGAGTACAGTGAATGATGTTTCGGATAGTCTGAGAAATCAAAAAGTTTTGAATGCTGTTTCAAATCATCATAAATATTTTGCGTTTTAATATGATAACACAACGAGTCCGTGTCGGTGAATAACAGCTTTGCAGTATCATCTTTATATGTTTTCTTAATAAAATTATAATGAAAGTCATACATAACCAATTTAGATATTTCCAAAATAGCAAAACCAACATAAATCGGTCGATTCATGAGTATGCTAGTTTTCATCCTTTCAACAGCAGTTAAATCTTCATCATATGTTTTAAAAGATTTAAAAGTGGGTGAAGCCACTAATTTCTTAGCTCTTTTTTCATTATTAACAAGTACAATATTTCTACGTTTTCGTAGATTTTCCATAGTTTTTCCAAACACGGAGTTATTCATTCGTTTAAAAAAGTCTTTTTCGAAAGAAGATTCAGCTTCTTTTCTTTTCTCAGTATTAAAATGAATGTATTTCTGAAGCCAAGGCGTCTGTTTGAATTGGAGAGCTTTATGTACACATGAAAGTTTCAATCCAAGTTGCAAATAAAATTTCAGATTACGATAATGAACTACGTAATTTCGTTTGTCATTCAAATTGGGTATAAGTTTAGAGGCTGCAGCGAACTTTGTATTACCTTGTAATCTACGTGCATAGGAAGACAACATTTCCTGACTCACAGTCACTCTTTCAGGTGCGACAGGGTATTCGTTATGTAATTTATGAAGTTTCTCAGGATATTTAAGATCCACTTCAAAAATATATCCAATTTCAGAATCGTCAGGTAATGATAAAATCCATTCTTCCGTAATATATTCTGTCGCACACCATTCAAATCCTCCAAAGGGTAGAAATTGGGACATAGCCCAGCCGTAGAGATTGTTAGCATCCCAGTACATAATGTAACTGGGATCCTCATCTTTATTAAATTCAGGTGTATTAGGTATGTTGGCTCGGGCATATCTATGACTAATCATGCTGATTCCCCCTCGAATGCCTTGTTCTATAAACAAAAGCATGTTGATATCTGTTGGCAATTCGAGAGGCGTTTCGCACATCTTCAAAGATGCTTGCCATGCAAGACTGGATGCAGTCATAAAATGGGCACAATCCAACCCATAAAACTGCACACACAGCTTGCGAAAATTTTGGAACACGTCCGATAACTGGAGGACGTCTGACTTCACGTATAAATCGTGATAGTCCCCCAGTGTTTGAAGATGGAACATGTCCCAAACAGCTTGAGCATGTGCATAATCTTCTTCTGATATATACTGCTGCGTTAAATCACTAAAAAAGGCTTCACGTGGAGGTAATGAGGTTGCCTTGAATTTTTCCATGGAAGAGAAATATTGATAGGGATACACACCTTTGCGCAGCAGCAATTCGATATTAGTCATATTATATTTTAAGATCTTGAAATCTTCCACTCGTAAATTGGCCACCAGCTTTTCAAGAGATGCCGACAAAAATTGGTAACTGTCGATGAATTGAAGTGCTACTCGGCATTTATTATGTTGTTTGGTCAGTGAAAAAGAAATGTATTTTTCCATATTGTTGGCAATGACATTGAATTGATGATCTTTAATTTTGCCCAGACCCTGCATAATAAGGTGGGCGTCATAATTCTTCAGATTGTGGAAGACGACTGGAATCATTTTTCGAAGACGATATTAAAGATTACAGGACGAATGAAGTGCCCCTCTGTACTGTCCATTTAAATGGTTATGATCTTTGACTTTGTCCTTATCCAAGGGTTGGTGGCATAAGTAGCATTCTTTCGCATTTTTGAAGTCTTCTTCATCTTGTGCAGTCATTTGAATCGGTACGATATGAGTTAATTTTTCTGCAAGTTCATCTTTTTCTTGAATGACGTCTTGCAAAAATTTTTCTACTGCATTTTCCCCTCTATAGCACTGAATTTTTTTATAGCATTCACCATCTGGCCCCACGACAACATAGGCATACCCGCATGGGAAATGATAAGCTGTTTTTTCAGTAAAAGATGATTTAGGTGAAGGAGTGACTGAAGCAACAGGAATAAGCAGACTCTCAAAATCAGCGTAGATAACAAAGGGTACCGGCGCTTGCAGATGAATACCAGAAAACTTGAGTATGTTATCATTTTCACTGGGAATCTTTATAGCCTGCGCTGTATGTCGACGACAATATTCATCATGTTTATTCAGGAGATCTTGTCTTGAAAAACGATGAAGGCATCGGTAACAATAAAAACTAGCAGCTTTATGATTCGTGAGATCACCTAAAAGTCTTGAGAAATTTCTAATAAGGCAATAATGTTGCTTTTCCCCATCACCGACTAATAACAAGTTAATAACATCCAGATTCTGCTTTTCAGAAATATATAGAGGACATACTTCATCTTCTTCATATCCAAATACATTAATCCGTAAATTATTCAGTTGTTCAATAATGGGTATCTTCTGAAGGGGAACAGGACACTCAACATTCCCTAGTTTAATATCACTTTCAAAAGGAATATAATGAGAAACTCTTTCGGGCTTCTTCTCTCGAGGTATATTCAGTTTGAATGCTAAAAGACACCACACCAAACACTTGTTATCTTCATTTTTGATATTAAGTACTGCTTTTTTATCATATAATTTCTTGGGTAAAGCTATATATGAACTTGCGGCAAGGGGGTGATACTTAGCAATCTTAAGTTCTAAATGATGAATCGTTTGAAGTTTCCATCCAGATCCTCTTTGAATAAATTCTTCAAAGGAGTTAGTTATTTTGGAAAATCCTTCTTGCATATGTTCTGAAATAGTATCTTCTGTAAGTTCGGTAAAGCATTGACAGCGAAAATAAGATTAAATCTCCTCCATATCCTGATTATCAACCATGCGTTCAAGAGATATTTTCATCACCATATACCATTTAATGGTTCCTTTTTCTTGAATTTGATTAATCAAACATTTATGAATTTCCTCTGAAAAGTTTCCGTGAAACACTGCTATGTCACTTTCTTCTCGCTCATCAGGATAAAACATGACAGTCTGAAACACATTTAGCGCATCACACTGGCTTTGTTTAAGTTTTTTGGACTTCACATATGATGAAGTTATTTTCCGCTTTACACTCACAAGAGGTGCGCGTGGGTGTTGAGTACGTATATGCTCTTTCAATTCAAACTGCCGTCCAAACTTCTTAGTACATTCACAACAAGAAAATCTCAAGTCTTCATGTGATCCAAGATGACGCATCAAATTATCCTCTCGTGTGAAAACATGTCCACAGATATTACATTTAAATATAGATTGTTCATGAGTTTTCAAATGTCTCTGTAAGTCACACTTCAATCCAAATGTCTTCTGGCACACATCACAGTTAAATAACTTCTCTTCTAAATGAATCTTCATATGTTGCTCTAAGATGAAAGAGTTTGAAAAACTCTTATTACACACAGTACAAATCTTCTTCGCATCTTCGGAGGTCACAGTCTTCAAAGATACATCTTCATAAGATGACATGTCAATATTCATAGGACTTTGAGAAAAATCATCCTTCGTCACAGGAAGTTGAGAATGTCTGTCTTGTTCTAATGATTTAACATTAGTATGCATTTTATAATGTCTAATCAAATTAGACTTTCGGCCAAAAGTCTTTTGACATACATCGCAAATATGTGACTTATCACCCAAGTGAATCTTGATATGCTGATTCAGGTTAGAAATAGTTGTGAATAATTTTTCGCAGGTTTTGCACTGGAACATCTTCTTCAAAGCTAAAGGACTTCTCATTGAAGCGGCTTCTTCAAAAGGCATGATAACATCCATAAAAAAATCAACGAAAAAAAATTAATTCTTAAAACACCAATCTTCTCAAATTAAACTACACACTTAGATAAAAGCAAGAGCGAATGAATACACGTCTGAACTGTACGAATTCAACTTGTCGAATGACATAAGATGAAATTTTCATCACTATTTATACCCACCGAGCCACGCTTCACATGAATTTTTTCAACCACATGAAGAGAATGAACATAAAATCACCAACTCAAAATGAAATCTCATGCAATTAGAATAAAAACATAATAAAAAATCGCTAAATTAAAAGAATATTCTTATCTCACAATAAATAATGTAAAAGACCTATTCAAAAATTCTAGTTGAAGAAAGTTTTCATTCAAAATTTAATTAAAACTTCTAAAGTTTTGGTATGTTGGAAAAAAAAAAGTAAAAATTTTTTCAATGTATAATTATCAAAGATTAATTTTTCGAATGAATTTTATAAATCTTTTCTAATAAACAACTTGTTAAAAGAAAGTTCATCTAACAATGATTCATCATTGCTAGATAAATCTTAGATCGTGTTATCTATGATAAGACTCACCTCGGAAATAGATGAAGTCCACAAAATTACTTTTAACATTTGAATACAGTCTAACATTGACCTCCCAAAGTTTTATATAAAAATTAACATATAATCGAAAATACTTATGAATCTATAATAATAATAATAATAATAATAATAATAAGTTATAAATGATAATGGTAATAATGTGATAATAATAGTAAGTGAATAATAATAATAAGTGATTAAATATAAACAATAAGAATGTTTCAAACATTTTTTTAATGACAAATAAGATAGATTAAATAATTCAAACACTTCGCACCATTTTCAAGTATGAAAAAAAAAATAAATAATAACAATAATAATTCTAACACACATGAAATGTATAAGTAATGAAGACATAATAAAAAGTCTATGAAAACACTCATTAATAAAAAAGTCTATGAAAACATACATTAATAAAATCAAAACAACTATTAAAAAATTTTATTAAATTTACTTTATAATTAAAACTTCAATTTCAAATTCTAAAATATTAAAAAGATTAAGTATCATTGCTTAATCACAACTAATTATTATTTCTTAAATTATTTTTTAAATAAAGTATTATTAATTAAAATTTATTTTAAATTTAAATATTATTAATTAAATTATTTTTTAAAATTAAATATCATTAATTAAATTATTTTTCAAATAAAATATTATTAATTAAAATTTATTTTAAATTTAAATATTATTAATTAAATTATTTTGAAAATTAAATATTATTGATTAAATTATTTTTCAAATAAAATGTTATTAATTAAATTATTTTTCAAATGAAATAGTATTCATGAAATCATTTTACAAAAAATATATTACGAATCGAATTAATTTCCCCAAACCAAATATATAAATTAAATAAAAAAAATAAATATCTAATTAACTTATAACAGAAAACAAACATTGATAAAAATAAATTATTTATATATTTATTACTAAACATTTTTTAAATAGACAATAAAATTCAACAATACCCATTCGAAAACTAAATTTCTCAAAATTAATTGCAAAATTATTAATTAAAATTAAAAATAATAAGACATTCATTACGCTAATCCAAATAATAAATTATAATTACAATACATTCATTAAACAATCAATTCAAAATTAATTGTAAAGTTATTAATTAAAATCAAGATAATACTAATAAAACATTCATTACACTAATTCAAATAATAAATTATAAGCATTAAACAATCAAACTTTTAAGATTCAATCTCAAGACCCAAAGTCATATCTTGAGAACCCCCTATAACTTCAATCCAATCCTACTCTAACACAGCCAACTGATAGCCTAATGGATAAAGCGTCGGCCTCCTAAGCCAACGACTTGGGTTCGAATCCCAGTCAGGGAGAAAAAATATTCTTTTTCCAATATTCTCAAAAATGCTTCAACATTAGTTCACATAAGTCCACTAGATGGCGACACTGAAAAAAATCAAACTTGTAAAAAATTATTCAATGTCCACATTAATTTGTAATAATGTTAATTTTATTGTGAGATAAGAATATTCTTTTAATTTAGCGATTTTTTATTATGTTTTTATTCTAATTGCATGAGATTTCATTTTGAGTTGGTGATTTTATGTTCATTCTCTTCATGTGGTTGAAAAAATTCATGTGAAGCGTGGCTCGGTGGGTATAAATAGTGATGAAAATTTCATCTTATGTCATTCGACAAGTTGAATTCGTACAGTTCAGACGTGTATTCATTCGCTCTTGCTTTTATCTAAGTGTGTAGTTTAGTTTGAGAAGATTGGTGTTTTAAGAATTAATTTTTTTTTCGTTGATTTTTTTATGGATGTTATCATGCCTTTTGAAGAAGCCGCTTCAATGAGAAGTCCTTTAGCTTTGAAGAAGATGTTCCAGTGCAAAACCTGCGAAAAATTATTCACAACTATTTCTAACCTGAATCAGCATATCAAGATTCACTTGGGTGATAAGTCACATATTTGCGATGTATGTCAAAAGACTTTTGGCCGAAAGTCTAATTTGATTAGACATTATAAAATGCATACTAATGTTAAATCATTAGAACAAGACAGACATTCTCAACTTCCTGTGACGAAGGATGATTTTTCTCAAAGTCCTATGAATATTGACATGTCATCTTATGAAGATGTATCTTTGAAGACTGTGACCTCCGAAGATGCGAAGAAGATTTGTACTGTGTGTAATAAGAGTTTTTCAAACTCTTTCATCTTAGAGCAACATAAGAAGATTCATTTAGAAGAGAAGTTATTTAACTGTGATGTGTGCCAGAAGACATTTGGATTGAAGTGTGACTTACAGAGACATTTGAAAACTCATGAACAATCTATATTTAAATGTAATATCTGTGGACATGTTTTCACACGAGAGGATAATTTGATGCGTCATCTTGGATCACATGAAGACTTGAGATTTTCTTGTTGTGAATGTACTAAGAAGTTTGGACGGCAGTTTGAATTGAAAGAGCATATACGTACTCAACACCCACGCGCACCTCTTGTGAGTGTAAAGCGGAAAATAACTTCATCATATGTGAAGTCCAAAAAACTTAAACAAAGCCAGTGTGATGCGCTTAATGTGTTTCAGACTGTCATGTTTTATCCTGATGAGCGAGAAGAAAGTGACATAGCAGTGTTTCACGGAAACTTTTCAGAGGAAATTCATAAATGTTTGATTAATCAAATTCAAGAAAAAGAAACCATTAAATGGTATATGGTGATGAAAATATCTCTTGAACGCATGGTTGATAATCAGGAGATGGAGGAGATTCAATCTTATTTTCGCTGTCAATGCTTTACCGAACTTACAGAAGATACTATTTCAGAACATATGCAAGAAGGATTTTCCAAAATAACTAACTCCTTTGAAGAATTTATTCAAAGAGGATCTGGATGGAAACTTCAAAAGATTCATCATTTAGAACTTAAGATTGCTAAGTATCACCCCCTTGCCGCAAGTTCATATATAGCTTTACCCAAGAAATTATATGATAAAAAAGCAGTACTTAATATCGAAAATGAAGATAACAAGTGTTTGGTGTGGTGTCTTTTAGCATTCAAACTGAATATACCTCGAGAGAAGAAGCCCGAAAGAGTTTCTCATTATATTCCTTTTGAAAGTGATATTAAACTAGGGAATGTTGAGTGTCCTGTTCCCCTTCAGAAGATACCCATTATTGAACAACTGAATAATTTACGGATTAATGTATTTGGATATGAAGAAGATGAAGTATGTCCTCTATATATTTCTGAAAAGCAGAATCTGGATGTTATTAACTTGTTATTAGTCGGTGATGGGGAAAAGCAACATTATTGCCTTATTAGAAATTTCTCAAGACTTTTAGGTGATCTCACGAATCATAAAGCTGCTAGTTTTTATTGTTACCGATGCCTTCATCGTTTTTCAAGACAAGATCTCCTGAATAAACATGATGAATATTGTCGTCGACATACAGCACAGGCTATAAAGATGCCCAGTGAAAATGATAACATACTCAAGTTTTCTGGTATTCATCTGCAAGCGCCGGTACCCTTTGTTATCTACGCTGATTTTGAGAGTCTGCTTATTCCTGTTGCTTCAGTCACTCCTTCACCTAAATCATCTTTTACTGAAAAAACAGCTTATCATTTCCCATGCGGGTATGCCTATGTTGTCGTGGGGCCAGATGGTAAATGCTATAAAAAAAATTAAGTGCTATAGAGGGGAAAATGCAGTAGAAAAATTTTTGCAAGACGTCATTCAAGAAAAAGATGAACTTGCAGAAAAATTAACTCATATCGTGCCGATTCAAATGACTGCACAAGATGAAGAAGACTTCAAAAATGCGAAAGAATGCTACTTATGCCACCAACCCTTGGATAAGGACAAAGTCAAAGATCATAACCATTTAAATGGACAGTACAGAGGGGCACTTCATTCATCCTGTAATCTTCAATATCGTCTTCGAAAAATGATTCCAGTCGTCTTCCACAATCTGAAGAATTATGACGCCCACCTTATTATGCAGGGTCTGGGCAAAATTAAAGATCATCAATTCAATGTCATTGCCAACAATATGGAAAAATACATTTCTTTTTCACTGACCAAACAACATAATAAATGCCGAGTAGCACTTCAATTCATCGACAGTTACCAATTTTTGTCGGCATCTCTTGAAAAGCTGGTGGCCAATTTACGAGTGGAAGATTTCAAGATCTTAAAATATAATATGACCAATATCGAATTGCTGCTGCGCAAAGGTGTGTATCCCTATCAATATTTCTCTTCCATGGAAAAATTCAAGGAAACCTCATTACCTCCACGTGAAGCCTTTTTTAGTGATTTAACGCAGCAGCATATATCAGAAGAAGATAATGCACATGCTCAAGCTGTTTGGGACATGTTCCATCTTCAAACACTGGGGGACTATCACGATTTATACGTGAAGTCAGACGTCCTCCAGTTATCGGACGTGTTCCAAAATTTTCGCAAGCTGTGTGTGCAGTTTTATGGGTTGGATTGTGCCCATTTTATGACTGCACCCAGTCTTGCATGGCAAGCATCTTTGAAGATGTGCGAAACGCCTCTCGAATTGCCAACAGATATCAACATGCTTTTGTTTATAGAACAAGGCATTCGAGGGGGAATCAGCGTGATTAGTCATAGATATGCCCGAGCCAACATACCTAATACACCTGAATTTAATAAAGATGAGGATCCCAGTTACATTATGTACTGGGATGCTAACAATCTCTACGGCTGGGCTATGTCCCAATTTCTACCCTTTGGAGGATTTGAATGGTGTGCGACAGAATATATTACGGAAGAATGGATTTTATCATTACCTGACGATTCTGAAATTGGATATATTTTTGAAGTGGATCTTAAATATCCTGAGAAACTTCATAAATTACATAACGAATACCCTGTCGCACCTGAAAGAGTGACTGTGAGTCAGGAAATGTTGTCTTCCTATGCACGTAGATTACAAGGTAATACAAAGTTCGCTGCAGCCTCTAAACTTATACCCAATTTGAATGACAAACGAAATTACGTAGTTCATTATCGTAATCTGAAATTTTATTTGCAACTTGGATTGAAACTTTCATGTGTACATAAAGCTCTCCAATTCAAACAGACGCCTTGGCTTCAGAAATACATTCATTTTAATACTGAGAAAAGAAAAGAAGCTGAATCTTCTTTCGAAAAAGACTTTTTTAAACGAATGAATAACTCCGTGTTTGGAAAAACTATGGAAAATCTACGAAAACGTAGAAATATTGTACTTGTTAATAATGAAAAAAGAGCTAAGAAATTAGTGGCTTCACCCACTTTTAAATCTTTTAAAACATATGATGAAGATTTAACTGCTGTTGAAAGGATGAAAACTAGCATACTCATGAATCGACCGATTTATGTTGGTTTTGCTATTTTGGAAATATCTAAATTGGTTATGTATGACTTTCATTATAATTTTATTAAGAAAACATATAAAGATGATACTGCAAAGCTGTTATTCACCGACACGGACTCGTTGTGTTATCATATTAAAACGCAAAATATTTATGATGATTTGAAACAGCATTCAAAACTTTTTGATTTCTCAGACTATCCGAAACATCATTCACTGTACTCAGATGTTAACAAGAAAGCAATCGGCAAGTTCAAGGATGAACTTAATGGTGATTTAGCCCTTGAGTTTGTCGGGCTGAAATCCAAAATGTACTCCCTGAAATCCTTCAAAGAAGAGAAGAAACGAGCTAAGGGTGTATCGACTCATGTTGTTCGCCAGAAAATTAAGCATGAAGATTATTTGCGGTGCCTTCAACAAGAAAAAACTAGTATTGAAAAGCAGAGAAGAATCGCTCAAGATGCACACCGTCTGTATACATTAACAGAGAACAAAACATGTTTATCACCATTTGACGACAAAAGATATCTGTTAGAAGATGGTATCAGCAGTTTAGCCTATGGACATTGTGAAATTAGTCAAGATTGTACTGGTTGAAGAAAATTGCTAATATATTGTAAAATTATCAAGAAAAATGTTGTTATGTTAATACATCTTACCTGTAAATATGCTTTTATCTGTAAATTGTTTTAATTTAATAAAAAAATGTTGATTTTACTTATGTGTAATTATTTAAAACTTCTACACAATATCTTTTCACATAATGTTTTATACGCAGTGCACACATATGCAAACATACTCATACATGTACGCACTTATAAATACATGTGTTAATACTTTTATTCACTTACAATTGATTTTTAAATACGTTTTAAAACTTTAAGAATTTTTTTAAGCATTTTTAAGATTTTATGTATATATATTTTTTAATTTCTTAAAACATTTTTAAATGTGTTGAAACTTTTTTAAACTCACTTAAATATTTTTTAAAATTCGTTTAAACTTTTTAAAATTCATTTAAACTTTTCAAAATTTGTTAAAACTTTTTAAAATTTACTAAATCTTTTTAAATTTAATTAATAGATAGTCATACAAAGATCCATATGTATAGATAGTTAACTATTCACATGTAAACAAAAAATCATATTTAAACACATATATACACCCTAGATATTTTTACACATTTATACTATAAAATGCAAGACATGTAAAAATCTTTCGAAACCCTTCTAACAAATATTAGTGAAAACAAGAAAATGAGATAAAAATCTATCTTAAATGATGACACGTGAAAAATCGTGAAGTCAACATATTGGGTGTCTGATCATATAAACATCGCTTCTGGGTGTTGAATGCTGCGGATTGATTGCTCATTAGCCTCGTGATTGATTGCTCATTGCTCCTCCGGCCGCAGAACCCCCACTATTATACTACTGAGGGTAAAACACGCTATTATTGAAAAGAACTTTCTTAAATACGGTTTTAGTGGAAAATTAAAGCAGTTTAGCAACAAATTAAGAATGAATATGGCTCATTGATTTTTGGAACGGTTTACGTGTATATACAGGGAAGTTTAACCAAAATGGCGGATTTTTTACTCTGTGGTTCTGAATTTTCACAAGAAAATTTCAATAGTTATTTTCAGTTTATATAATGATAGTTTAACAGTATACTGCAAACGGCCGAAGTAGTTTATTATTATGGATAACCAGTGAATTTATGTTCCCCACACCTACTCTTTTCTTTCTTTCTTTTTATTATTATTTTTTTTTTAATTATTATATGAAATTTTAAAAATCTAAGAAAAGGGCCTTTGTTGTTTACCCTGTGTCTTTCGCTATACCTTCTTCATACTTCGATTGTTCTGTACCCGTAACTATGTTTATATCTAAGTGCTAATAATTTCTCTCTCTCTCTCTCTTTTTTTTTTTTTTTTTTTTTTTAGAACAAGATTTTGAAAATTGTCAAAAAATGCTTTTTAAAACAGCATCGTTTTCAAACCATTATAGGCTTTTCTACCAACTTAGTAACTTATAAATTTCGAATTAATATCGTGTGTAGTAAGATCATGAAGGATAATAATGCCAATGTGTAACATACCCTTAGAAACAAATTTCGCATACATCAAGTTAAAAAAAATTATTTGATATGCTTAAATACAAGAGTCAAACAACCTTCTATTAAAACAATGTTTTTGCTACTCGACTTATTTAATACTTGTAAAAATCAATTTCATTCTGAGAGTAACGAAATCTGATCAATAATAATAATAATCATGATTAAAATACAGGAATCATTAAATTTTATTTTTATACTTTTACCGTTGGTATCCATGCATCGAGTTGCGTGTCATCCCTGTTAAAAGAGGGGTTATAAACAAGCATTTCGTGATTCCACATGTAATATGCATAACCAATGTATGCTGAAACTATAGCTCTAAGCATCATTTATTAGCAGTAAGAAAAGATGAGTGAAATTTTATAATACCTGTTAATAGAGTGTGAAACATGTTATTATTGAAAAGAACTTTCTTAAATGCGGTTTTAGCAGAAAATTAAAGCATTTTAGCATCAAATTAAGAATGAATCATTGATTTTTAAAAAGGTTTACATGGGAGTTTAGCCAAAATAGCAAATTTTTTATTATGTGATTCTGAATTTTCACAAGAAAATTTTTTTTTTCAGTTTATATGATGATGATTAAACAGTATACGGAAAACGGCCAAAGCATTCCATGCTTATGGATCCTCAGAAAATTTATATTCATCCCACTACACCTTTCTTTATTTTCTTTTTGTGTTTTTATTATTAGAAATTTAAAAAATACAAAGAAAAGTGCCTCTACTTTTTACCCGTGCCTTTCGCCACCTTCTTAATACTTAGATTGCTTTATTCTGATGACAAAGTTTATTTCTGAGCTAGTGTTAAATTCATTTTTTTTAGGGTTCCGTACTTAAAGATTGAAAACGGAACCATTATAAGGTCACTCATAGTGTATGTCTGTTCATCTGTCACAGCTATTTTACTCATAAACTGTGAAACATGGAAAGCTCAAATTGGGGGGAAGTAATAAAGACTATACTGACCCGCATATTTACAGATTATTTAATATGTACAAATATTTTTAGGAGGGGGGTAGGGGCAAGTTAAGTTACTTGAAGAAAGAAAAATATTTTCATCGTTTATCATGTAGGGTATCTTATGAAAGCTTTCGATATGCTGAAATCAAAAAAGTCCCCCCCCCTCTAATTTTAAATCTACCAAAACTCAAATTATGAAATAATTAGAGGTTATCAATGTTACTTTAAACCTTGCTGGAAATTTTTTGCGATTACTCTCAATTGCATAATTTTTGAGAAAAGCACATATTTTTGCTACACACAAAATTCGATTTATGGGCATTTAGCAAAGGTGTTGAGGAGCATTGGGGGGGGGGGGGGGTATCTATCGTAGCAGAAGTATAAAAGCAGTGATTATAAATTTTGAAAAAATAATCAGTAATTAGCCGAGATATTACCCTAAAAGACAGTGATGATTTGGACATAAATAATGACGAGGGCAGTGTACTCTGCATACCATCGGATTTTAAAGCCTAGATAACAGAATAACTTAGTACCACAATAAAAACAATAAATTTCATACTGTTGTAACCATACTAATATAATTAGAATTAATCAAATAAATCACGGTTCGTACATGTAAGAAATTTAAAATATATAAATCTATTTTAGTACCAGGATTTTTTTTTTTAAAGTATTATTTGCCTTATTTAATGCAAAACGTTCCTTTCTCCAGATATTGCAACAGACAGCACCACCATCCTTCGTACTCAATCTACCCAACTAGCTATCTTATTATATATTTTTATATTTATTTTTCATTTTTATTTTATTATTATTTTTTTATGTTTTTATATTTTTATATATATACACACACATATAATATATAGAACCATTAATTGGAATACAATATGCATCCTTAAAACATGAAAAAGTAAATTGAAAGGAATAGAATTGAAATCTGTAGAACCATAGTAGACCACAAACCCCAAATACTATGGAATTGCAAATAAAATGTATGGTTTCATCATCGTATCAGTCAT
Organism: Maratus speculifer; assembly: GCA_964019185.1. Lineage (NCBI taxonomy): Eukaryota > Metazoa > Arthropoda > Arachnida > Araneae > Salticidae > Maratus > Maratus speculifer. The sequence continues at coordinate 87,963,276 of OZ025300.1, read as the reverse complement.
GAAAAGCAAAATGATAATATTGCAATCATGACTGAAAACTAGAACTTTATTAAATAGTTAACTGAATTTTCATTAAATAAATATCAGATAAATAAGTAAAATCTGCAGGATGTAATAGTAAATTTAAACTTTTTCGGGATAAAAGGTACTTTTAAAAATACCCATTAATTAAATTTATTATAATCAGAATAAAGGTACTTAAAAATACCTATCAATTCAAATTGATCAGAATTTTATCATAGCAATTATTATTGTTTTTTTTTTATTATTATTATCCATGATTAGTAATGGTATTATGTGTCTAAAAAAAAGCCTGATCAATCCTACATGGGGCCCTATGGCAAAGATCAAAATGGGGGTTCCTTCACATGTTTTTAGCCACAATTTGCATTCAAATAAAAACAAAGTATCCGATTTTTAAGTTTGGGGCTCCAGAGCCGCTTCTCTGGTTACTCTTGTGATAATCACGTCCTAATACATTTGCAATATTTAGTTAGGAAAGTAATAATAATAATAATAATAATAATAATAATAATAATAATAATAATAATAATAAGTAAATAAAATAAAACACTTTCTGAGTTCTTTACATCGTTGGTAATTTTTTATTTTATTTTAAACATATATTTAATTCATTAAATTTAAAACAGGTGCATTTTTTTACAGACTAATAAGTTACATAAAAAAAAAGAAGAAGAAGTAAGTAAATAAATAAATAACACTAGGAAGTTTAATCTAATTTTGTTACATTGTATTATGACATTATCCCAGAACATCCTCAAAAATTCTTCCTCAGCCTATATTGTCATATTAAGGGTGTATTCGAAAAAATGCTTTTCCACCTTCAACAGCTCGAAATTTTCTGATACAATTTCAGGCACATTTTTAAAAGTAGAAATATGAAACTTGCTGAGGGGATTTTTGAAGAGACCTACAAGGTGCCGTGTGATGTCATTTTACGCTCTATTCATTAGAATTTGATTTATAAACATTTACCTTCTCTGTATGACCCTTTTTTCTCGTCCACAGACCTCCCTCTTCGGGAAAATCCGTTCAAAATGCCTTTTTTGATTGCTTTTTGTGCAATATTTTCTACATTTATCAAAGAATTGACAATCACGCATCTTGTGTACTTACCAAATAAGACAATTTGCCAATTTGATGCATTTGAGAATAAAAATAAGTTTAAAAATAAATCGGAAAAAAAGCAGCTTGAATCGAAATACACCCTTAATGTTACTCAGTAAAACTTTATTCCTTAAATTTCGGTAAACGATACATTTGTTAAATTTCAATAATTTGTTCAGCAAATTTCTTTTGCGATTTGGATAATTATTTTTAATATTTTTTAAACTTAAAAATACCCTCCCTCCTCCTAAAATGAAAAAAAAAGTTAAAAACTACTAAATTATTTTTTATTTACCTTTTTTTTCTTTTGTAACTAAAGACATTTAAATGTGAAATTTTAAGGGTGTTCTTAACTGCTCCGCTCAACAAGCTCAAAACGTTTTGACACATTTACAAATTCATTTTTTAACAGAAATATATAAAATTGGAATGCCTGACTATGGAAGCGATTTCGAATAAAACGTATTTTTCCATTTTATGATAATTAAATTACCTATCGAGTTATAAGCTATTTCGATCAATCGATTACCCGTTTTTCTCCTGCTTTTCGACCGGTTTTTCTGCTTTCGTCGGGAAATGTGCTCAAAAGTGTCAATTTTGAAGGCTTGTTATGAAAAATCTATTGCGTTTTTAGAAAAACAGAAAATTGAGTGCAATTAGACAGTTCCTGAATAATAACACCTGCTATTTTCATGCATTTCCGAACAAAAGCATGTGTCACAAAGTTGCCCTTTTTGGTTTAAGAAGACCCTTAAGAGAAAAAATAATATAGACAAATAAAGAAAAAAAAACTAAGTATAAAATATTAATTAATATCTCAAATTTCCAAAAATAAACAGTAAAATAAGTAGAATTTAACTAAGTAGTTAAATCAATTTCCACAAAAAAGCTTTAATATATATATTTTTTATTTTATTTAATTTAGCTTTACTTTTTTTGTGACAAATGATGATCTCATGAATCATCTTCATCCCTTCATCTATCATCTGAAGTGAAAAAAAATAAATGAAAAAAAATTAAAACGCCAATACTTTTGAAAATAAACAGCAAAGCATGCAGAATTTATGAGTACATTAAATTTTTTGATAAATTTAGGAGAATGAAAATGACAACGAAGTTGTAACAAACGACTTTTTATAGACGCTGATGAAAATGAGTGACGTGTGTCGTAAGTTTTTTGATAGCTTTGGGTGAATATGAAATATGGAACAACTAACGCCATCTACAGCAATTGTGCGAAATGAATTACTAGGAATCCATGCTGTGTTTACAATTTACGATGAATTTTTATTTGAGTTAGTGATCGGCTAAAGCACGGGTGTTGCAGAGACGGCATACCGAGGTATACACTGTACATACCATCTGGAATTTTTGAATAATCGCCTTATAGTATACTCTCTGTTTCTCGAATAAAGCTATAGCGTACAATTTAGACATGAACTTTCATGGTTCTCGCGTCGTATACGCCTGTTTTTTTTTTTTTTAAATAATTACAACAATGGGTGGAAGCTTTATTTATTAATAGTTATTTTTTTTACTCCATTAAAATATATGGTAACTAAAAAGTAATATATCTGTGGTTCTTAAAACTTTTATACCTTGCGCACTATTGAATTCAGGCACTTTTTTCTGGGAGGGATTCCGGGGGTTACATCATACAGTTCCCAGGGGTGTAGTCGTAAAAATAACAGAAGATATAAGCTCTAAGCCAGGGCCTGACTGAAGCAGGGGCATGCGGGGCAATTGCCCCGGGCCCCCCAACGACAGATATAAGAGTTTTGTTACAGAAGTGTCAAATGATATAAAATGACCAAAAATGACTAAAATTCTTTTTTTTTTTTTTTTTTTTTTTTTAAGTTTCAAGGGGCTATTTTCTCATACCCCTTTTGTTTCCGTACCCCTTGTCCTCTTAAGTCCTCAAATTTATCTTTATATTTCTGTAACCGAAAAAAAAAATTCAATAGTTTCTTAAAGTTTTCTTTCATCTGTTATTATGTATATATATATGAATAATCCTTGGTACGAAATTTATGTACACAGTCAATAGGTATAAAATATTTTACTCACTTCAGTATAATTTACAAAAAAAAAAAAAAATAAATAAAAAAATAAAAATAAAATAAAGATAGAAGGGGGCCTTCCTAATAATGTTTGCCCCAGGGCCCCCCACTGTCTAAGTCGGGCCCTGCTCTAAGCAGAAAGTATACAGAAGGTATACGGCGTATACCCCCGTATACTCTCCACTATATCTCTAACAGTTCCTGTGGAGGAATGGGATGGAGTGATTGCGGTTTTTGGCCAATAAAAACACAAAAACTCAAATCTTCCGAGAGGCATCTCATTGTTTCAAAGGGAGGGGGGGGGGGGGGGGAATCTCACCGATCGAAATTCTACACTGCCAAAAAAAAAAAAAAAAAAAAAAAAAAAATAAATAAATAAATAAAAATAAATAAATAAATAAAATAAAAGATTTATTTTTTAAATTAATGCGAATTATGATTTTAAAAATCTTCTGGGGAAATTTAATTGATATTCTACTCCAAGGCCCCTCGTAATGTTAAACAACTCTTGTTGAAATATGTGACCTCCTCATGTATTTAGCGTGCACTGTTCATCAGTATTCATGGGTGTATGCAAAATTTTCTTTAGCTAAGGGCGACAAAGCGGCTAAGAGATAGCTATTGATATTGCCTGTAATTTTAAATTTAATTAACTAAATTTTCTTCATCTCTGATTATTTTCAAAATGGTATATACAGTTTATTTTTTCCAAATGATTTAGAATTATTAAGCACTAAAAGAAAAGAAAACTTAGAATTTTCGTTACATAAGTTTTTCCCTCTTCAACTCCCTATAGAAGAGTGTTTTGCAATAACAGTTATCTTAAACGGGGGTTGACTTTCTGCATCTGCCCGCTACCGACAACGTACTATATCACTAATATTAGGTATATAGATTTTTGATTAATCAGAAGGACATTCAAATATTTCCCTCTTTCCAGTACTATTCAGGTCCCGAAAATCTACATGTTCGACATGTCTAAAAGATTACTTTTTTTTTTTTTTTTTGAATTGGCACTATTTATTTTAAAAGATAAAATTTTACTTAATTAATATGCCATTAAGTATAACAAATTTATCATTCAAAAAAACAAAAAAAAAACAAAAAAAAAAAAAAGGGGGAGTGCTAATTTGAATTTTAAGGGTGTATATTTGAAAAGACGTCTTTCCACCATTTCAACAGCTCGAAATTTTCCGATACAATTTCAGATATATTTTTAAAAGTAGAAACATGAAACTTGCTGACGGAATTTTTAAAGAGACGTATAAGGTGCCGTGTGATGTCATTTTACGCTCAATTCATTAGAATTTGATTTATAAACAATTATCTTCTCAGTATGACCCTTTCTTTCGTTCTCGGATTTTTGCTTCGGAAAAATCGGTTCAAAATGCCGTTTTTATTGCTTTTTTTAGCAATATTTTCTGCATTTATCAAAGAATCGACAAGCACGGCACCTTGTGTACTTTCTAAATAAGGCAATTTGCCAGTTTGATGCAAAAATGAATTTAAAAATAAATCGCAAAATAAGCAGTTTGAATCGAAATACACCCTTAAAAAGTGTTGACACTGATGTCGGGCGGGCATGTAGATTTTTCGAGCCCTGGATCTATTTTAAGGCCTGAGCTAATCAAAAAGTGCGTGAAGCAGGAGCATCCCTTGTAAAATTCAGAAAGGGTCCCAAAACACTGGAAAATGGGGCTTACATTGTGATTTCATTTATTTTTTAGGTGCGTTCGTAATTATGTAAATACGTAGCACCTACTGTTGTCGTTCAGTCCGTCCGTCTGTCCGTCTGTCTGTCCGTCTGTCTGCATATAACAACGTAAAAACTACAAAACTGAATCGTTTGAAATTTAAAATACATAATTATTACATAATTTTGTCGGGTCATTTCAAATTTTAGGAAAATCGGATGCATAGATCAATTACAGGAACAATCAAAAGTACTCAGTTACATTACGGTCAATGGGGAAAAAAGTTTCAAATGCATTTTAATCATTTGAAATTTTATATACATAATTATTAGATAATTTTGTCGAGTTATTTAAAATTTTATCGAAATCGGATGTATAGTTCAACTACAGGGACAATCAAAAGTGTTCCGTTACATTACGGTCAATGGGGGAAAATGTTTCAAATGCATTTTAATGGTGTTACACTCATTCGAACGTAATAAAATTGATATGCATCTATAAAGTACATATTATAATATACATTTTGCATAATCTGTGGTGCAAAGAATATTTGTTATTGATTTACAAGGCCACACAAAAGTATTCCATTGCATAATGGTATAGGGAGAAGATTGTTTAATGCGCATTTTAATTGTAATTATTTACAATTTTATGAGATTGATATTTTTAAAACTTCGATATCGTACGAACGCACCTCATTTGCTACGCTTCACGTGCAATTTCCAATTTGTTTAACTATAAAAATGAATATTTGTCTAATGCAAAGAGATATCAACACTATTTGAGGGAGCTTATGTACAGTGGGTAATTTGAATATGATTAACAGGCATTTTGCAATTGCAAAAAGTGTGTAATTCTAATGGGCTGACTAGAAATCGCTGACGTAAATCAACGTATCACAATTCTATGAATCACAAATATACTGTGCTTTTATTTTACACAAAAAACATTTAAAAAAATGCTTTTTGATGAAATTTCTCAGCTTTGATAAGGCCCTTCTGAGGACAATATTTGTTGCATCGATCAGTTTTCATGCAAACTTTTTCCACTGTGAAAGGGATCCCTAAAATTATAACGTATTTTCACTAGATTCAGTGGCTGTACAGTTCTTTCCTATTGTTTTCACTTATTAGCAAAAAATAACTGACATATTTCACTCAAATTGGAAAAAGATTCTCCGCATTTGTTTTAGTACAATTCCGATCTCCACGTGTTTGTTGTAAAGTGGTCAGGGCCTGACTTACGCAGGGGCATGCGGGGCAATTGTCCCGCCCCCCCCAGCTTAAGGAGCCCCCCCCAAGGAGAGAAAAATTTTTCGTTGAAAGGGTGCCAAATGATAAAAAATGGCAAAATATGACCAAACTTCTTTTTTTTTTCCCAATTTTAAGGGGATTTGTTTCTTCTAACCCTTCTGTTTCCATGCCCCACGCTCCCTTAAGTACTAGTTACATCATAAAAAAAAAAAGCTAATAGCTAAAATTATCTAACTTCTGCTATTATGTATATTAGATGTGAATAGTACTTGGTACGAAATTTATGCATACATACAATAGATTTGACTTTTAATTTTAGTCAAAAAATCTGTTCAAAGGCAGATTCACGAACAATTTTGAGATAGAAGGAGGCCTCCCTAATAATTTTTGCCCCAGGGCCCCCCGCTGTCTAAGTCGGGCCCTGAAAGTGGTACAATGGAGTTATGAATAAAGACGATGAGACATATAGTATGTTGTCTATAGCAGTTGTGAGTAAAGTAACTGAGGAGATTGTCACACGATGATGGCTGATTTGTTTTAATCGGATTAACAGTTTCTGATTAACGCTGGTGAAAATTTACACCAGATAACTTCAATAGTAAATCTCGTCTTTTTTAAGGGCAATAATGACATGAAACTTCAATCTAAAATATGTTTAAAATTTTCTATTTCATTTTACTGGTCCCATATTTGGCTAGCTATTATAATCTTTTCACAGACAGGATACAGAAGGTTGTCTTGGTTGCCACAATGTGGCGGACCTACAACTACCAAAGTAAACTTCAACCAGTAAAAATAAATAGCAATTTTTGTGCTTATTTTTGATCGGTAGGGCATTTTCCATTAAATGTCGAAAATTTTCATCATATTTCCTGAAAATAACGAAACGGATGAAGATGAAAGGAAACAATGGAAATACTCCGTTATCTATCGTAAATTTATTTGTTATGTTTATGAAACTGACATGTTTCTGTACAGAAATGAATAAAGAATACTGCCCAGTTAAACTGATGGCATTGAGCTCACAGGCTACAAATACTAATTGTACATTAAAGCCTTATATTTTCAAGGGTTAATTCCGTTAAAAAATTAAGAAAGGGAAACAGCTCTCTTCTTTCCTCTTTTTTTATACTTAATCATTGAACCTCCTATACTATCAAAGACATGCTTTATCATATAAAAAATCTATATCCAAAATTCAGAGCAAATTAGATAATTCTTAATAAAAACCCATTTAGCATTTATATAATTTAAAAGGAGTTATCCCCCTCTTTTATACTTAACCATTAAACTTCCAAAACTATTCAGAGATTTGAACGAAATCTGAAAATTCTGCTTGAAAAACCCATTTATATAAATTAAGGGGGGGGGCATTAGAACCCCTGTTCCCCCTATTTATACTTATACAATGAACACCTAATAACAGTCACTGAATCGCCTCATCTGAATGATCCTAATCTAAATTTTGAACGAAAACTTAATTCTGCATGAAAATCCCATTTATATCAACTAACGGGGGGGGGGATTAGAGCCCCTGTTCCCCCTATTTATACTTATTCAATGAACACCTAATAACAGTCACGGAATCGCCTTATCAGAATGATCCTAATCTAAATTTTGAACGAAAACTTAATTCTGCATGAAAATCCCATTTATATCAACTAACGGGGGGGGGGGGATTAGAACCCCTGTTCCCCCTATTTATACTTATTAAATGAACACCTAATAACAGTCACGGAATCGTCTCATCAGAATGATCCTAATCTAAATTTTGAACGAAAACTTAATTCTGCATGAAAATCCCATTTATATCAACTAACGGGGGGGGGGGGGCATTAGAGCCCCTGTTCCCCCTATTTATACTTATTCAATGAAAACCTAATAACAGTCACGGAATCGTCTCATCAGAATGATCCTAATCTAAATTTTGAACGAAAACTTAATTCTACATGAAAATCCCATTTATATCAACTAACGGGGGGGGGGGGGATTAGAGCCCCTGTTCCCCCTATTTATACTTATTCAATGAACACCTAATAACAGTCACGGAATCGCCTTATCAGAATGATCCTAATCTAAATTTTAAACGAAAACTTAATTCTGCATGAAAATCCCATTTATATCAACTAACGGGGGGGAGGGGGGCATTAGAACCCCTGTTCCCCCTATTTATACTTATTCAATGAACACCTAATAACGGTCACGGAATCGCCTCATCAGAATGATCCTAATCTAAATTTTGAACGAAAACTTAATTCTGCATGAAAATCCCATTTCTATAAATTAAGGGGGGCGGGGCATTAGAACCCCTGTCCCCCTATTTATACTTATTCAATGAACACCTAATAACAGTCACGGAATCGCCTCATCAGAATGATCCTAATCTAAATTTTGAACGAAAACTTAATTCTGCATGAAAATCCCATTTATATCAACTAACGGGGGGCATGAGCCCCCCGTTCCCCCTCTTATACATATCGAATGAACTCCAAAAACTAATCAGGGAAGCGCCTTGTCAGGATATACCTACATACAAAATTTCAAGTGGATCCGATATTTTTATCATGAGTTATCGCGTTACGCACATACGCACATACATACAGAACGGACGGGCACATAAGCTCTCAGGCTATGATAGCCTGTGAGCTAAAAACTCAATGAAAGAATCTTGCCTCGTTTGTAAGATTTATATCACGTTGCTGAAGTGTAGGCTGGGGGCAAACAACACTACTTTTTATTACACTAAAAGGGCAAGAAATCTATCTTCGTTTCCGAATGGAACAAAGTGAAAGCCCTTTAAATGATTTTTGAGGGACTGACCCTACCAAATTGACAAGGAAGGGAAAGTTTTATCTACCCCATCTTCAGTCGTAAAGCTGTCAACTGATTTCGAGTTCGATTTCTCTCTTGGAGTTCAAAAAAGTTCACTGAAAAAGCAGTTTATACATCAAAGCGCCGACACGAAAGATCAAAAATAGCGACGCCTGACCGCAAGAAGTTAGTGCTATGTGCCTGGTCTTGTGCATATACCAACTGTACATATACCAACAACTTTCTGACAATGCTGTAATTGGGTGGGAAAGAGTAGGAACGTCGTTCCCAAAAACATTTGGCTTGTTACTGTAAAAAAAAAAAAAAAAAAAAAAAAAGATCATTTATGCTATTTTTAAGAAAATTCGTTTTACTTTTATGCATAAGCCGTGTAGGACCTCTCTAAAAATGTTTTTGTCTTGAACAATATGAAAGCTCTTGGTTGTGACAAAAAAAAAAAAAAAAAAAAAAAAAAAAAAAAAAAATAGCAATCGAGATAGTTTGTTGTAAATCAGAGAGCACAAAAATCTATCATATCTCATTAATGATGGAAACTTCTAGGATAGATGTGCCAGTAATAAATATACGGGTTTATTTCTGTTATTTCAATTTATTTTGATTCATAATGAAAAATGTTACTATGCGATTGATTAAATATTGCTTTTAGATGGATGCTATATAAATACAATACTTTAAAAACTAGAATGTAATAATTATAAATGGAAATTGAAAAAAAAAGGTGTGGACTTTTGGCTAAATGTTTTAAACATGATTTTGGTTTAGAAAAATCTGGTAATCAACATCGATTCTATGAAACGTGAGTTCCCACAAATATTTTTTTCAACTACACCACTGCTTTCTGAGCAACAAATTAGCCAGATCATATTTAATAATTCATTGAGCAAAGAAAATTTTCCTAATAAATTATTTAATCAAGTCATATTATAATTATTCATTAATCTTAAGAAAATTATAACAATAAATCAGCCTTATTAATTAAAACTTGCAAGAATTATAACGGTATTGATAAAATTATAGTCTATATTATAAAAATATAAACACACTGTACAATCCACTATTTTCCTTTAGAATCATTTACTTTCGAAGACCCTATGGCGTGATAGCTACAGCAAAGTGTTCCCAGACCAAAAGTCGTGAGTTAGAATCACCTCGACGATGTTATTTTTTCGATCAGTCAATAAATACAGGTGCTTCTAAACCGTTCGAAAGATGGCGCCATCAGCCAGTTGTTATGCCAACTTCATTATAGAAAGTTACAGAGTTTTTTCTTCTTTTATTTCTCAGAACGGAAAATCTACTAACGGAATGGAGAAAGTCTGTCAACTTTGTTTTACCGTGAATTCACGGATTTATTTTCAACAGTGTAATACTGCAAGTTAGGAACAAATGAAATAGAAAAAAAAATCCAAATTTGCTTAAATAATACTTTTTGTATTAAAGATGCATAAAAAATAGTATTGAAAACCGTTAATAAAATAATACATACAGTTATTGCATTTTAGAAAACATTTTAAACTTATTTAAATTACAATTAGACGTAAATGAGCTTGTTGCTTTTTTATGTATTTAGTGACAGATGTGTTACAAAATCGATTTTGTATGACGGAAATGTATTTTATTTCAAGAAAACTATAGATATTGGAGCTAATATTATTTTTCACGAAATTAACTAAAAGGAATGATTACTGTAAATACTTAACAGAATGATTACTGAGGAACTTATGAATTATTCATACCTGTCCCAACTAGGCTGTTCATAAATGCACTACATCCCCATTAAAGATAAAATGACAAATCCCTAACATTTTTCAACTCTAGAAGAAAAAATTTTGTATCAAAAATATTTATTAGTATCCATAGTATATATAAAATTTTTTTTAAAAAAAGAAGAAAATAAATGAATTAAATTACTCTTTTACCAAGTTGGAACTGAAATCTTTGAGATTGACTTTTGAGATCAATAAAAAATGTCTTGGCTCCTGGGGACAAACTGAGTGTCGAAGAACTTCAAAAGTCTTTTACCATATGTCTCTACAGGTGCTACCATATTTGGTAATTTTTTGAAAAAAAAAAAAAAAAAAAAACATATAACTTTAGTGAAATATGGCAACGTTCACAATTGCGCCATGTTCACATGTTCCCCATTCTCCCCTATAGAAACAAGTTTGTGACTCAGAAGATGTTATTGTGTATTTTCGTTCGTAATTGTATTATATTTTTTTCTGTTAAAAAATTCGTCTTTTTTTATGGTGTATAATTTAATAAGCTAGCGTCATAGCCAATTCAATTTGGTATGGGGAATTAAGTTTTGCCGATCGTTATCAATAACATTTTCTTTGGATTACCGCATAGTCTTAAAGGACAAATTTATGAAGAAAATTTGGGTGAAATTATTTTTTTAATATAATAATCTAGACATTCAAAAATCTCTTTTAAACCCTAGAAGATGCAGGCAAATGCCGGAAAAGTGATTAAAATATTGGTTTTATAGATAAATCTTTCAATCTCACAAATACATGTCCTGAGGTTTATAATAATAAGAAACTATTTTCCGAATCGTGTGTAAACTCAGAAGAAGCTGTTGCAAATATTCTTTCGTGTTGATTTTATTATATTTTTTCAGATAAAAAAAAAAAAAAAAAAAAAAAAAAAAAAAAAAAAAAAAAAAAAACTCAATTTCTCTTTTGGTGAATTCCATTTTGTGACAGACATGACTGAGAGAACTTTTTGTTGATCTTTAAGTACTAAATATTAATTGATAGTTAAAAAATTGCATGGGGTGATGTAAATATAGGCCTTATGCTATAAAAAAACACTAAAATTTTAATTCAAGGAAAAACGTAATTTAATTGAGGGTTAAAATCTGCCGTGATAGACATGACAAAATTTAGACATAGATTTTGACTAGACACATATTATTATCATTTGCTCTTAATTGGCAAGCATAACCAGTCCAGAATTTTTTAGGAAACAAAATAAGACTTGGATATGTGAAGCAGAAAGAAAAATATTGAAAAATTTGTAAATAGAAAAATATTATAGAATATTTACCAGCGTGACAGACATGACAAAGTTTTGTGACAGACATGACACGTGTACAATTTTCTATGAATTTAAGTATTTTTTTCTTAAATATTACTTTCTTTACTTTTATCACAACTTGGAGATTACAATATGATATAACATTGGCATATTATATTAAAAGAATCTCAAAATGAATTGTAAAAAATATTTAAAATTTTAAAAATCTCTTGGAAGTGACTAGTGTTGGAGTTGAAACATTTGCTAATATTTGGTTCTTCTCATACCAAACAACATGATCTCCAGGTTCAAATTTAAACATGCTTTTAATTTTAGTTGGTACTAAGCATTTTATTTTATGTTATTGCTGTGTCTGTGCGATTTGTGTTATTATTCCATGATAAACCTTATTGTCTTATTGCACATTCACCCATTGGCTATATTGCTTTGTTGCATTTTCCAAGAGGTAATTTTCAGTGCATGCACCAGTATTGAAATTGAAAAGAATATTATGCCAGATACACATGATCGGAAACAATGCAACTTTCTTGTTCCTGGCATTGTTTTGATTACTTGCCATGTCAGATCAAGTTTTACTTTCATTCTTTGTATTTTTTTTCTTGTGATTCATGAAGAAATAGATTCCAGGACCAATTTTCCTCGCAGCTTCAGCACACTTACATGATGCTCTAGGATTTATACTTATAGCTTGAGTAGCATCAAGGAACTGAATCTTAATAGTATCATCAATACATTCTTTTCCATGTGATGTCACTAAAAATGCCAGACTGTTGGGAATTTGTTTTGTGTTATTGAAAACATATTTTTTTTGTTCGAAGTGTAGAGATGCTCCATCAGATTAGAATTCAACCTCTTTCACTTTTAACTTTGAATTACTTATCATGATTTTTTTCAATGATCAAATTGGTAAACATTATAATAGCATAATTGTCATAATTATCATAATCAGATATCACTATAATATGGCTCTGAAGAAACAGTGACTGAGTCACTATAACAATAATATACAATTGTAATATATATATAGCAGAGGAAATATTCTGCCAATGAGCAGATTTAATCTTGTTCTGATAAGTATGCAAATAGTTTTCACTGAAATGAGTTTGTACCAGAAATTTTCTATTTGGCAGATTTTCTTTTAAAAGTAAAAAAACTTTATATTGTGTACGTTTCACATCAAGAAATACCAAGTTAAATAATAATAACTTTCAAATCACAAGATTAAAGCAAAACTGCTTGAAAAAATAATTGTGACAGATAATATATCTGAAACAAAGAAATTGGTATCAACATAATTATCTGGTAACTATTACATGCATTCTAAATTTAAGCATTTTGTTGAGTTGAGTTGTAAAGAAATATTATTGGCATCAACACTAAGTTAAAAAATTACAAAAATAACTTTCTAGGAAAGAGATTAAGGTAAAGTTGCTTGAAAAACTAATTGTGACAGACATGTATTGCGTGACAGACATGACAAATGTGACAGACATGACAAAATGTAATGTTTTATATTTCACTCAAATTTTAAATTTATCTTTCAATTTTTTTATGAACTGTTCTTTTTGACATATAAAAAGAGAAAATAAAGTGTTAATAATTTTTATCAAGTAGATTTTCTTGAAAATAAAAAAATCGACATTTTCTGTGACAGACATGACATGAAGACTAATATAAAGTTTGGGGGCAATAGCAAAATAATTAAAATATTTCAGGTGAAAACTTTGGTGTTTTTAAACATACTGTTAGTCATTTTTTAAAAAGATATATTTGTTTCAAAAATCTATGTGATATTTAAATGCTTTAAGGGACATTAAACTAGAGATAAAAATAGCAGATTTTTTATTTCAAAGTTAGTCTTGATAATAATTAACTATAAAAATTTATTTTTACAATTATCTTATTATATCTTCTTATTTTCATGAAATTTGACTTATTTTCTATCAATTGGAATAAAAAAATACTAATTTAGTTCAAATTAAAAAAATGATGCCCATGTCGCATTTTCATGGAATTCACCTTTTACGATGTACAGTTTAATAAGCTAGCATCATATCCAATCCAATTTGGTATATGGGGAATTAAGTTTTGCCGATCGTTATCAACAACACTTTCTTTGGATTACCCACACAGCCTTAGAAGACGGAATTTAAGAAGGAAATTCGGGTAAAAATCTTTTTTTTTTTTTTTTTTAATATAATAATCTAGACATTCAAAGGTCATCCCTTAGAGCTTAGAAGATACATGCAAATGCCGGAACAGATTTTATCCATGAAAAGAATTCTTGAACTTCGTGTCCCCAATAAATGTGTACGATCATATACATAAATGCGTATTTTCGTTTTGATGCTTTTACTTTTGTGACAGCTGATGGAATAATGAAGGGTTTCATAGAAATATTTCCTCGATTCAATGAATGCAGACTAAGGAATTATTAATTGGAAAGGTTTCTTTTGAAATCCCTTCCTTTTTATTCCAAGTCAAATTGCTGTATATTGCGACATCAGTATGTGCTCGAATGTTTTGCTGTTACAATGATACATTCAAAATAAAGTACTACTCCGTAATTTGTGAGGTTTACCAAGGTCAGTGTGTGCCAAATAAATGTTTATCAAAGACGAAAACAGCTGAGATTACTTAAAAACTTGTTCATCTGTCTTTTTTTTCCTTATCATGAGTGTGTGTTTCACATGTTTGTGCAAAATAAATACTTATTAAGAATTATCGCATAATGTGAATGGCTTATTTTTTTAGATAGTATCTTAAGCTATTCATCCCCAACCCCGCATGTGATAATTGATTTAGTAAATTTATATTCGGGGAATTAAATCTTTCCTCGTTCAGTTTAACGTTTTGAAGAATTTTCCAACATATTTGAAAAGTATTTATTAATTCAGTTTGTCTGTGTGTCTATGATCTGACACTCTTAAGTGTTTTCCGATTGTTTTATTACATTCGAATTGATCAGAACGTTGATTAGATTGCTGCATTGCGACATCAGCGTGCTCGAATACAATAATACATTTTGTTAGAATGATACATTCAAAATAAAGTACCTACTACTTCGCAATTTGTGAGGTTTTCCATGGTCAGTTTGCGATTTAAAAAGGTATCAAGAAATGGGTGAGAACCATTATTTCCAGTTTCATAAATGAGATTGAACTTATAAAACTGAAAATAATGGTTGTCTCCCATTTCTTGATACCTTTGTAACTCCACTGTAACAGGTTACTTTTCATCCGTCTATCGTAAAAGTTTTGCTGTTTTTTTGCCTCCTCATGCTCGTTCTTGCCATTCTCCAAGCCAAACAATGGCCGCATTTTATATCTTTGTAAATCGTGCAATACATATTTGTTCTGATTCTGAGTCATTTAATAAGGAAATTCAATAAATTAAAGCCATAGCGATATATACAAGTTACAATCATTCTATAATTGATACTGCTCTATTTAAACTGCAGCGCCCTTGTTCCACAAACTCCCCTTAGTTTTTTACACTTACAGCATTGACTTACCCTTTTTCCTAAGTCCAGCTTTACCATTGCTAAAATTCTCAGACAATATGACTTCAAAATAATTTTGGCTCCGACCAATAAATTTACCCTATTCAACTTCAAAGATTCTTATAGATTTATTTAATTTATGGGGTATTAAAACATTGCTGGAAGAAGAACCATGCTTTTAACTTCAGTACGATTAAAATAATTTCCAAACCTACTTCCTTTCATGAACTTAATTTCCGTAAAAAGTTCCATATTAAAAAAAAAAAAAAAAAAAAAAAAAAAAAAACTTACAATATTATCAACTGTGAATTCGTCACCCCCATTAACATATTGCTGGAAATATTACATTAAAACCTCTTTTTCTTAATTACTTTTTTTTCTCCCTTGACTTATTTTTCTCTCCTTCGATTCCATTTCCTATCCATTCCTCTATTGGCCATTACTTGAAATCCTCTGTGTCCCATTGGTTATTAAACTTTCAACTTGAATCCCCCATCTCTCCTATATATATGAGCGAATTTTACCTTACTTAGCACTGACGACGGTAAGTTATATGCTACCGAAAAGTTTTGCTTCTAATTTAATATAATTGGTATTTCTAACGTTGCTCACTTTTATATTCCTATTATATTGCACCAAGCTCCATCTCAATAATTATTTAAAAAATTAACTTTAAAATAATAATAATAATAAAATTCTTAAATTTTACTACCTAAAGGATTTTTTTTTTCTTATTAAAATCAGTTTTTCCCAGCATTACAAATGAGCAAATTACATACAGGGTGTCCAGCAAATAACACCCTGATTTCAAAATTAAATTTCTCAAAAACAAAGATCGATAGTAATATGCGGTAAACGGTTTTTTCATTAGGTAAACTGTAAAAATCTTATACAGAAATTTCAAACAGTGAATATTTTGAAACAATTGCGTTCTGATTGCATAGAATGCTTTGATTTGACATTTTTCTTGTTTTAGATTGCCTGCAGAGAAATAATTTGTCAGCTTACAGTGCAATATTTTTCGAAGATTTTTCGAAGTAAATTTTTAGAATTTCGAAATTTCAAAAATTTAATTTAAAAAAAACTATGAAATATGGCACTTTAAGCCGAAAAACACATTCTCTGGCAGCAATCTAAAGCAAGAAAAATGTCAAATCAAAAAACTCTTTGTAATCAGAACACAATCTTTTCAAAATATTTACCGTTCGAAACTTTTGTATAAGATTTTTACAGCTTACCTGATAACAAACCGTTTACTGCATAATTCTATTGATCTTTGTTTTTGAGAAATTTAATTTTGAAATCAAGGTGTTATTTGTTGGATACCCTGTATGTATACATAATTAATATATGTGCATTAACAAAAAACAAAACAAAACAAAAAGTCCATGGTCTTTTCAAAATAATACATGAGTTAGAATAAAATAGGTACGTTTAGAAAACACGTTTAGAAAAATAACTAGTGCATGCAAAATGCTCTTATCTTCCTACAACAAATAACCTTAACATTTCTTAAAAGATAGAAAAAATGTTAGTATAAGCAAAGCAAAGAAACAAATAAAAAAACTGCAATTGTTAAACGTTTAAGATCTTTAAAGTAACCTGTACAGGAGTTAATAATTTTAAAAAGAAGGTCGGTACGATTAAAGAATTGGTGCATGCAAAATGCTCTTTTAGACGATAGTGATAATTCCGTAAAATGACCTTCTCTTTTGAGGTGCCAAACAATCGATATGGCACGTAATCGATTCCAGTTGACTTATCAGTGAAATCGCATCGTTGTTCTCGCGTAATTGGTGACGGACAGGTATTAGATAAAGCTGTCGTTCTCTCATTGTTTTTGAGGAATTATCTGGATCTTCTCTCTGTGAGTCCTGTCTTCTTGCTGTTATAAAAGGTTGATTTTTGAGATACTGAAAGTTTAGTCAAAAAGAAGTGATAGGATTTACGTAGTTTTGTTTCTTTTATTATGCGTTTATAACGTCAATTAAGATATTTATACAATAGAACAAAGTTAAAGACATATTAAGTATTATTCTATTAACGATATTTATGTATGCTTTACGTCTTTTTGACATATTTTTTAACCGGCTTCCGAAAAAGAGTGCTATATGTTTGCTTACTTTTTAATACATGCCCATGCATAACTTTTAAACAAATGTTTGGATTTTCTTTTTCTCCCTCTCTCTTCTGTTTTTTACTATTCTTGTTGTTGAAAGGTGTTTATTAAGTTCTGACAGCGGCCCTGTATCAATAGGATCGTAAAATTCTAAGCTTGGCTTTCTGTATGTTTTCTTAACTATTTTCGATTTTATAGACTCTTGCTTTCGTAAATATCTGACAATAATTCCGGTATAGCTCTTTTTTACTAGCTTGTTGTCAATTACATATATGTATGCAGGTGTTGTATGGTATTATATTACATAATCGTTGGACAATATAAAGTTATTCAATATCAGGCTGAGACATAGCTGCAGTCATGCATAAAATTGCCAAAAGTAATTGCTTAGTACTCCCGTAATTCACTGCGGTGAGTTTTGTTTTCATATCTATTTTTGGAGTGACACACTAAAATCAAATTATATTTTTATATTTTTTATTTCATATTCTTAAAGTTCTAGCCCACGTATTAGCAAAAGTAGAATACAACCCTATACATATTCCTCAGCTAGGGTGTAACCCTTCATTTTAGTTGTGTTTCGAAAAAGAATGTCACATAATCGCGACCGTAAGATATTTTTTAACTCTCCAAAAAAGCTGTGATGATTATCTCACGTGCAACATGCTACGGAATAGCAGAAAAGTATTATCGTGTTTTAAAGTGCATTATATCCTGTTTTTATATCCTGTTGGCTGCACAAAATGGTGGGCATGGGTTTTACTTATTTATTTATTTATTTATTTTTAAGTGGGGTATGGTTGGAATTTTTACTGTCGGTCTCAACCCGTAATTTTACAGGGATATTTTTAACTATGCTCGAATAATTGAGTTTGTCAAAATGATCAAAATCTCCATCATTTTAAAAGTACTAAAACTCAAATAATATAACAGTTTTATTTCTTCTTTTTTACAGAGAAAAATTAATGAATGCAAAGTTATTTATAAATGATTGCAATTCAAGAAATAATGCAAATTTTTATATGCGTTTTTTTTTTTTTTTTTTTTTTTGCAAAGTTTCAAAAATGTTTACGGTTCCAAACGAAAGTAAAAATCGAAAATTTATTTTTTGATAGTCTCAAGGCTAAGGTCTAGTTGAGGTCTACTTGGATATTGCCCGCCGACCGAATGGAGTTTTAAACGGTCTAAGTCGGGTGAGTAGAATCGCGAATTTTTTTCAGCAGATCGGGCCTGAAGGACCAGGCCAATAAAAATATTAAGCAATTCAGCCAAATAGACCAAAAAAAAAAAAGAGCGTTTTGATTGGTAAAATATAAAAATTTAAACGAAGCTTATAAAATATGAACTATTTTCAATACAAAAAAGTAAAACCCGCATAAGCGATTTAGGTAAAAAAAAAAAAAAAAAAAAAAAAAAAAAAAAAAAAAAACTTTTAGTAAAAAATTGCGAAAATTAAATTTTTATACAGCCTTCCGGTCCTATAAGTGATATTTAGTAAAAAATTTCAATCACTCTTACAAGCAATGTAAAAAAGATCCCATTCATCTAACAATAAAATAGACCGAGTTATGAAACTTCAAATTTCGTGACTTAAACCAATTTTCTGTAACTGAAAACGGATTAGTTGGACTAAGCTTTAAGGGAACGTACACTAAGTGCTTAAAATATTATAAAGAGCGTCTATTTCTAACGCTGTCCAAATGGCTGATTCCTAAACCATTTGTCACGACATATAGTTCTAATTACAAAAATGTTTCAAATGAGGTAAAAATAAATAAATAAATGAATGAGTGAATAAAAAAAAATATTTTTAAAGCGATTTACCTGAAGGTGCTGCCACCGTATAAGTTTACGATAGTGTTAATTTTAATTAATTAACCTCTAGACTGGTTAAAATAATTGAAGACTTGAGTTTAAAAATTCTCTTTATCGAGATGATCAAATTTTGGGAATTTTCAAAAACCTTCAAATGTGTCTATTAGTTTTCATTAAAATTTTGCAGATTGTAGTATTACATTAGTGCTAATTGGTATAGACTGATATTGAAAACAAAAGCGATAAGGCAGTGTTTGAAATTTACATCCTCAATTGTACTTTTACATATGTTTTATTTTGTAAAGAAATGAAGCTGTTTCTTTTCATAATTCTATTTTAAAAAGGTGTGTTATTTTGATAAGCATTTTTTTTTCTTTTTTTAGTTTTCGTATGTATGTTTTCCTAATTCAAATTTGTATTAAAATTTTAACTCACTTTCAAATATCCGATCGGGGTTCAATTCGCATACTTATTTATCAATCACAATGTAATATTAATAAGATTTTAGGTGCATACCACTATTTTTTATTTTATAGGGCTATAAATTCTATTAGATTAAATAATCTAATAGAATTTTAAATATGTATCATTTTGTAACGAATTGTGCCTGTTGCTTTTCATAATTTAATTGAACAAAATTTTTGTTATTTTTTTTTTTACTTATATTTTTAGTAAAAGTTGTATATTTTGCTTTAATTTATAAACATCAGCATAAATTAAAAAATAATATTGTAAAAATTATTTTACTCTCAATGTTTAATGTTAAATCTTAGAACTGACGTTTACTTTTATTTCTAGTAAATTTGTGACTGACCCCTATTTTCCAGCAAAACAGATGCTTCAACTTTAAACAGCTATTACTCGGTCAGTTTTAATCGCAGAGAAATGGGACTTTTTTGTCTTACTTGTTACAGTAGTGGTAAAAATTTACTATATAACACTTATAAGATCGGGAAACCATATAAAAATTCAATTTTCTTAATTTTTTAATACAAATTTATCTTGAACTAAATCGCTTAAAAAATACTTCTTTACTTTTTTTAAAACATTCTAGCAAATTGAACTATATGTCTGTATGAATAACGGTTTAGAAATTAGTCATTGGCCACCGTTGTGAGTGGACACCCAGTATATACAGCTTTAAAAGTAATAATGTTTGTAACGCTTCTTATTTTTACTGTATTAATTTTTAATGAATATTTATTTGAATATTCAAATGTTTAACAGTCTAAGTAATGACTAATGCTGTTATTTTCTGTATTAAAAACACAATACTCTAAAATAGACTCTAAAAGTTTCTTGTAAATATGTATTCAATATCTCCCTATTCTAAAAAAAAGGTAACTAACGCTGTCACCGTCGTTGACAATGAGTTTTTTGTGACCTATTCTATTTTTTCAGTAATATCAAGAAAACTTGTGCATAAAAAGATATGAAATTGGTGGTATTATAGGTAAATGCTTGATAAAAGCAATGACGCAAACAGTTTTTTAATTGAATAATTATTTAAAGAAATATTTAATGTTAAAGTTGGTTAAAATAGTTCTATTTAAAAAGTTTTATAGGAGCGAAAATTACGCAAGTCAATTTAAACATTTTTAGATCCTTTTATATATTAGAAGTTTTCGGTGTGCAGACTGCATTTAATTTTGTAATTTGATTCATTTTTTGAAGATTTATTTCCATTTGAAATTTGAAATTTCAGCATTTTGAGAGAAGTTTTTTATATATTTTAGAAAAG
Organism: Maratus speculifer; assembly: GCA_964019185.1. Classification (NCBI taxonomy): domain Eukaryota; kingdom Metazoa; phylum Arthropoda; class Arachnida; order Araneae; family Salticidae; genus Maratus; species Maratus speculifer. Next base: position 87,942,090 of record OZ025300.1, on the reverse strand, counting down.
GTTATTATTTTAAATTGTTGCCGAATGATTAAAGAATAATATTTACTTCGAATTGAAAAAATTAGTTACACGTGACTATCATAAGCAGAAAAAAAAATTTTCAAATGAAAATTAAATAATTATAAGTTAAAAGCAGAAAATGTTGAAAATTGCGTCATAAACTATATTTACATGGGAATATTAAAACAGAAAAAAAAATATTAAGATAATAAATTCATTAAAATGCATTAACCGCTGTAAATGGGAAAAAGTACGCCATATTTAAAACGAAACAATAATATTCCAGACAGTTTAAACTTAAAAATATATTTACAAGAGGCACATGAGACATTTCACATTTCTAAATGATCTTTTAAAGTATTTTTGCCGATTCTAAGGCGAAAAAAATATTTCCTTTCTAGCAGTAAAAGTACTTTCATGCGAATATCAAAAAGAGTAAGAAAACTTTTAAATAATTAACAAACTCATTAATATGCGCTAAAAACAGCAAGCAAAAATAATTACGTGATATTTTAAATGACCAAGTAATATGGAAAACAGTTAAAATTAAATATATATATATATATATATTTAGACGAAACATTTACTTCATATTTTGATATGATCCTTTTAATATTGTTGTGAGTTCTAAGACGATGAAAATATTTCTTTTCAAACAACAAAGTATTTTCACGTGAATATTAAAAAAAGAATGAAAAATTTATTAAAAATTACATAAAATTTAAACGATACATTTAATCCTGCAGTTCAAAAATACAGGAGATATATACTCTGTATATTTCACTGTTTAACTGATCTTGTTTAATCAAACATATACCGGGTGTCTCAAAAATGACTGATGGATTTTAAAATGCAATAACTTGCAAACGGTGACAGGTATTTAAAAATTTTTTGCAGGAGGGTTATGTACAATGTCAGGAGTTTTTTTAACGTATTTTTTTTATTTTAGTACGAATTTCAAACAATAGGTGGCGCTGACGGCGATTGAAGGCCAGGTCGACGCCTCTCTCAGCACTGATCACCTGGCCTTCAATCGCCGTCAGCGCCACCCATTGTTTGAAATTCGAACTAAAATAAAAAATTACGGTAAAAAAAAAAAACTCCCGACATTACACATAACCCTCCTGCAAAAAAAAATTAAATAGCTGTCACCGTTTGCAAGTTATTGAATTTTAAAATCCATCAGTCATTTTTGGGATACCCGGTAAATAGTAGTATGTCATCAGTAGATGTTTAACAGCAGCTGATTTGACCTTAAAATTCCCAAATCAAAATGAAATGAATAGAAACCCGTTTATTTGGAGATCGCTGCTTTAAAAAATAGTAGTAATAATGAAAAAAAAAAAAAAAATACACATCACTATTTTCAAACTTTTAAATGACCATCAAATTACGTGTTTTTAGAGTTTACCATGTCTCAACGAAGGTTGACGAGTATAGCTCATAGGGGACAGAGTTACCTATCTTAAAAAAGTTTTAATTGCATATTAAAGAAAAAAAAAAAAAAAAAAAAAAAAAAAAAAAGGAAAAAAAATATATAGAGAGAGTTTTTTCTAGAAATTCAGTCGGGTTCGGACTGCTTTAATTGGCTTTTGCGTGGACCGTGCTGGGCCTGTTTTCACAGATATTTGTACTGCCGAGCAATCTCGATCTTTTAACTTTTACATACACCCAGAAAAAAGAATTGATTTAAACTATAAAACATATTTTGTTGAGTATATTTTTGTTGTTCTAAAAAATTTTTTTAGTTAAAGTAAAAAATCGGTTTTGTTGCCCAGACAAAAAAAAAGAAAATATTCTCACTTATAAAATTTTAACAAAATTTCATCAATTTTATTTGAGTCTTACTAAAATTTGTATTTTAGATTTATAATTCCAACAAAATTTTGTGGTTTTTGCAAAATTTAAATTGGTGTGCAGTAGTCATAACTTTCTCACGTAATTTTGTTTAATTGACTTATATAGCTAAAAAGTATTAACATAATTTTCGGGTAATAAAAACTTTTCAAATTGAGACGGATTAATGACGCTATTATTACGTTATTATGAATTTCGGTTAAAAATTGTAGACGGAAAAAATGAAAAAAAAAATTTTTTTTTTGTTTATTCAAACAAAATTTCCATTGACCCATAATATCGGATAAACTGAATGAGATAAACTGGGGTAAAAGATTAAAAATTAAAAAAAAAAAGAGCTCTGGTTGCGAAGGGGTTAATAGTGTGTTTGATTTTATTGTCTAAGTTCTTGCCAGTTTAGTTGAATAAAGTCAAATAAGGCTCTAGTGAAGAAACCAATGAACTACATATATCTCTTTTTATTTATTTATTCATTGATATAGTGAAAAAATGAAAAAGATACGTGTTTTTTTTATTTTTTTAATTGAATTAATTATTATAAGAAAAAACAGTATTTATAAATTAGTGCATTATGCTTGTTTTTAAAGACTCAATTTTAACAATGTACAATGCGTGTTAAATTTCAAAAAACAGGGTGACGAGTTTTCGGAGAAAAACGCAGTCTAAAAAGATGTTAAATACCAGTATTTTGTTAAACAGAAATTTGCCATCTTTAATCCTCTTATGTTATTTGGAAGTATGTTATAAGAAAATGCTGGTAAATTGTCCTCCCCCCTTTTTTACCGTGTTTTTCCTGACCATTCGCCACGCTGAAATATGTTTGTTTTACAAGTTTTGGTTCTTCTTCATTTTCATTTAATTTCGATCTACTTATCTCGATCCGTATATAGTTTAGAGATACACTGTTAAAAATAAAGGTGACAAACCGGTGCCATTTGGGACCCGGAGGTGAAAAGGCAGTGCCATTTGGAACCCTAGGGTGTCATAGGAGCTTGAATATGCGGTTGGGGTGACGACAGCTCTGTTACTGGATGATGGGAGCTAAATAAGGTGCCATGCACTTCGTAACCACCTCATCGGGTGATTGGCAACTTGCGCATGCGCTATGACGCGTGTCTTTCTGCTTTCGGTGTCGGCAAGTAAAGTTTACGGGTGTGAGCAAATCAAAACATGGCAGTGTGTAAATTGGCGATATTAATTGAGGACTAACCACTGAGCTACAATGAAACAACAATGAGGACTTAACGATCCGATTTGCTTGACCAGTGAACCGGGCAAAGTCTGATTAAAGGTAAGATTTAACTTTATTTTATTTTATTTTATTGTTATGTTAATTTATCGTACATCCCTATAAGTAATGTCATAAAAAAACAGTAAATTAGATTTTTTTTTTGTTAGTATGATTGATTGTTAAGTTTATTATGTGAATCTACAAGCTTCATTCTCACCAAAATACCCGCTTGCTAATGTTAAATCTATGAGATAGTTATTTTACAATTTCTCGTTTACCTGTCAATATTTTTAAATGATTTATCGAGGCCTTAGCTACCGAGGAGCAATTGGATCAAACTGCTCTAGGCACGGGAATCCTAAAGGCGCATAATTAGGAAGAGCGAAATGAAATATTGTAAAAATATTTACGTATTTTTTCATTACAAATCAGTTATTATAGACGAATCTTGTTGCAATCGGAATATTCTATGACTATTTTACCTTGTGTTTATACTCAACTGTTTAGATTTAACCCTTAACTGCTGTTAGTGGTCTCAGACACCGTGAGTTTTTCAAGTTTCACAGTTTAACTTGTAATTTTTAGTTTAACTATAGATACTGGTCAAATGTTTTTAGTTTGGAGTCTTATTACTACCTCTAAATACTTTTGAATAGCTGAATTTGATTTATAATATTCTTGTACATAAAGTTTAATACATAAATCGCATTCTGAGAATTTATGTAACATTTTATTCATCTTCAGATTAAATGGTCTGACAGACAGCTCACAGAAGTTATGTAACAATTTTTGTCAGAGCAGTTAAGGTTAAAATATGTTTTTGCGTCTATATACTGTTAAAAGCAATTAATTTTATTCGCGAAGTTTGAACCTTTACACGGGATCTCGGACAGCATCTGGCCGGCTTTGCATATATTGTCGGATAGATGCTATCCGAACCCGTCCTGTAAAGGCTAATTCACACCATATTGCAGCCTCGCGTAACTTCTCTAATATTGTTTCAGTATACCTGATTTGTCTTTATTTGAGAGGGGGGGGGTAATTTTTTCATTTAAGACAATTGAATACTTGCAAATCTTAAAGTAATCAAAACTTATTTACAGGTTTTTCATTATTAATATTTTCCTTATTAACCACCATTATTTGCAAAATAATCTTCATAATAAGATTAGGTCGGGAGGCGGTAGCACGGACAATCATTTAGTCTCATTTAAGGATAAAAATCATGGATAAAACCTCGATTTGCAAATTAAAACGTTATTAGTCAGCCAAGTCTTACCTTGGTGGGAAATGCCTCAAAACCCGAATTTAGCGGTATCTTGGGTTTACCATTATGTTTTCTTACTCCCAATTCTTCATATTTTCATACGTTTGGTTTCATTTTCTTTCAAAAAGATGAGAAAATGTTAGGGTATTGAATTTAATAAACCTTATGATCTGATTATCGGCTATGCAGATTTACCCCCATTTTTTTTTCGAAAGTATTCTTTCGCATTAAACTTTATTTAGTAGCAGAAATTTATGGTTGAATAAAATAAAATATTTTTTTTTCAATAATAGTAATTTAAGTTTGATTAGACCATAATCAGTCCCCCCCCCCCTTTCTCAATCATCAACATCATCCGATATGACAAATTTGTAGTCATGAACATTGAAATTATAAAAGGAAAACAATCTGTATTTACTCCACTGAACTTTCAGTATAGTTTACAGAAATAGTGTGTGTTCAAAAAATATAACAATGAATAAAAACTTATATCGTAATTTTACACAAATGTGAAAATTTTCCGCAGGTGATGATGATCTCGTGTTTTTAAGGCGATTTTTGCACTGTCATTTATAAATCTTAAACATTTTTCTAATGACATAATTTTTAACAATCTTTCATTCCACTCGTTCTGAAACAAGGCCAATAAACAGGGTTGGCTTTTTACCGGTAAAAACCTGGGGAGAACGTGGTAAAAACCTAAGGATATAAAATAAACTGTTAGCCCTTAAACTGTATTTTAATACTATTGATAAAAATTCTATTTTCGTGTAATTGGTGTATTAATATATAATATCTCTATTGGGGAGAGTGGGTTGGTGTGGGACTTTTTTTACAAAAGTAAGAATTATATATATATATATATACACAAAAAAAAAAATCAATTTATAACATGCAAGGTAAAACACTTTTTAGCTCACAGGCTATCATAGCCTGAGAGCTTATGTGCACCGTTCTGTATGTACGTTCGTGCGTAACGCGATAACTCATGATAAAAATATCCGATCCACTTGAAATTTTGTATGTAGGTATATCCTGACAAGGTGCTTCCCTGATTAGTTTTTGGAGTTAATTCGATATGTATAAGGGGGGAACGGGGGACTGATGCCCCTCCCCTTAGTTGATTGGGATTTTCATGCAGAATTAAGTTTTTGTTCAAAATTTCGATTAGGATCATTCTGATGAGGCGATTCCGTGACTGTTATTAGGTGTTCATTGAATAAGTATAAATAGGGGGAACAGGGGTTCTAATGCCTCCCCCCCCTTTATTTATATAAATGGGTTTTTCAAGCAGAATTTTCAGATTTCGTTCAAATCTCTGAATAGTTTTGGAAGTTTAATGGTTAAGTATAAAAGAGGGGGATAGCTCCTTTTAAATTATATAAATTCTAAATGGGTTTTTATTAAGAATTATTTCATCTGCTCTGAATTTTGGATATAGATTTTTTATATGATAAAGCATGTCTTTGATAGTATAGGAGGTTCAATGATTAAGTATAAAAAAAGAGGAAAGGGGAGAGCTGTTTCCCCTTCTTAATTTTTTTCGAACGGAATTAACCCTTGAAAATATAAGGCTTTAATGTACAATTAGTATTTGTAGCCTGTGAGCTCAATGCCATCAGTTTAACTGGGCAGTATTCTTTATTTATTAATCCCCCTGAACAATATAGAAACATAACGTGCAAATACTATTTTATTTTAAAGAGAACGTAAGTTTCAAAATGTGTCTCATACCTCCTCATTAAGAGTTATGGGACAGCAATAATAAAAAAAAAAGCTATATGGCACAAAATAACCTATAGTGTCGGTAATATAAACAATCAAACAAAGGTTGTAAGTTGATAATGTATATGCCACAATATAAAATTCCAGTATCTTCATGACTGGAATGAAAATTCAGGATTCTCTGTCATAGGTGTCATTAAGGCCCAACACTAGGCTCAGAATGTAAAGATGATAATGTAAAAGTTTATAGGAGCGTTCTTTTGAAATACCTAACTCAAGTTTTAATATTTTTACATGATTCTTTTGAGCAAAAACAGCTGAGGATGATCCATAACCGGCCTAGTTTTTAATTTTTTCGATTTTGCTTTTATATTTCTTGTATAACGATAGTTTCAATTTCAGAACGGTTTAAACCAATTTCGTAAGTTAAAGTAATTTTAAAAAAAATCTGAAACCAAAACTGAAAAAGTAAAAACTACGCCGGTTGCGGATAGCCCTCAGCAATTTTGTGCAAAACAATCACGTAAAAATATTAAAATTTCGACGAAATATTTGAAAAGAACGCCCCCATAGATTTTGCATTATCATCCGGGTCTTTTTCTGTGCCTAAAGTTGCGCCTTAAATAATCATCAATTTATTTACATTTTGAAGTATGAATGCATATATTATCAATGTTACAATTAATATATTATCTTCTAAGAAATTTGCATGCTAGCAATTCGCATTATTATTAATTAAAAAAAAAGGAACTGGGCGCGTCCCATTCATCCCTTTTCTGGCATGTCCCATTCCTCGCCACTTCCTTGTTTGTGTTAAACTTCTTGTTCAAACAAAAATGCTGCTTTAGGGTTAGTTTAAATTATGGATAATATACAGTATAACAATGTTCCATAAATAGGGAAACTATTACATTTATATATAAACAAGCCTTTAATATATTGAGAGCAAATAAATGAAATTTAAATTGGATTTTTGAAATAATTTTTTCTTTCATACATTTGCAAGTCTATGCATATCAATATTTTTTGTAAACTGAAGAATGGATTACCATTGCTTCATCTTGTATGCGATCGATGAAATGTTTAGAATAATGCACAAAGAGAAAAATCTACAGTCCCATTCCACCCGACTTTCCCCCATATAGCAAAAGGGGAAATAAAGAATTAGCCAGTTCCTTAAAGCTCCTGATATGCACTATATGGACAGAGATGACCGTCCACTTGCGATTTTAGACATTTTGTTAAATATCTAGAAAAATGTATGAGGAATTATCCGGAAAATCTTAGTGTATAAATATAATACACTATCTGGCCATTGATTATCGTCCACTTGCGATTTTAGACATTTTGCAAGATATCTTGAAAAATACATGAGGAATTATCCTGAAACTCTCAGTGTATAAACAATACAGTACAGGTCCTCTATTTCCGTGAAGATTTTTTCCAGAAACTTTATAGGGGACCGCCAACAAATTAAAAAATGTATGAATATCTTTTGGATAACCCTGTCAAAACTAATGCATCAAAAGCGCTCAAACTGTAGATTGTGATTAAGTGGCTTATTGTTATAAACTGTGTTCATTTTTATGTCGGTAGCATGTATACTCGTAGAGAAATGAAAGTTTTTATAAAAATACTTCCAAATTTTTCCAAGATTTTTGCTTATAATTTGCAGAGTTCTTAATATAAAATAATATTTTCTGAAAATGTGACAAACAACATTGCACATAATATTGAGAACTAATATTAAGAACTAATTTTATATTAAGAACTCTGCAAATTATAAGCAAAAATCTTGAAAAAATTGGGAGTATTTTTATAAAAACCTTAATTTCTCTACGAGTATACATGCTATCTGCTATACGTTGTATTTGGGGAATCGCTATCCCAGCAATATTTGGCAGCCAAAACTTGTGGAAACGAACACGTCGGCCCAAAACAATAATATTACCGGTAAACAACTCCTCAAATACAACCAGCAGCGCGTGAACGTAAGTGCGACATTGCGTTGTGCCAAAAAAAAAAAAAACTGAATCATTTAATTTTGTAATATTGCTAATTCTAGGATACCTGAAATAAAAATAAAGAAAAATCACTCACCCAAGAAGCACGTGGAGAAAGGAAGACACTTATTTGCAGCAACTTAAGATTTATTAATTATAATGATGAATATATTTTACCGTGGCCACGTACTAACTTTGAAAGAAAAAAAATACATTATTGGATTTTGTGGTGCTGAATCATCATACAGTTCCGATAAGAGGAAAGTCTCTTGTCATGTAGATCGGGTAGACAGTCCAAATTATGTGCACTACGGGAACAGTTTAATCTATGAAGATTTTCGATGATCGAGGACGGCAAAGGCTTTTCCACAATAGCAGAACTCCACACTTCAAATTGGAGACTAAGAATCGCTGGTTCTCACGATGACTCTCCACACATTACCGCCGGAAAGGATGAAGTACGTCGATCAAATTCCGCAGCAAGATCACGTTGACAGCTCTTCAAGTTCCCGGTATTTACGTAGCCTCAATTGGCTGGAGGGACTACTAGCACCGTCATACTGATAGACACTAATACTTTGGTAAATCCTGTTGTGTACATATGGAATTTACGATAACTAAAGTCTTTTACTGGAGTTGGAGGGAAACTGTATGCCAAAAATGCAATAAAAATACACAGTGCGGGGGCTTTTAAAAAGGATAATAACATTGCTGCAACATTCGCAATTAGAGATCTTATTCTCTCAAAACTTAACAAAAAAAAAGATCTATCTATCAGATGCCCTTCAGCAAGGCGCTTGTTAGAATCATTCTTTTGTCGCGTAATCCTAAAAAAAGGACACTCTTCTGTCCCGATGCTAACCCTCGAGAGGGCAGTGCCGGGCCACGGACGTCTTTCGCTAACGCTGCTCTCTCTCAAAGTGTCAAATAAATCAGAAAATCTTCCTCCCTCTCACGGCAGCGCGCGTGCGCTCAGCCAATCAGAATCTCGCATCACCCGACGCTAGGAATGATCTGGAACAAACATGCGTCATCAAGGGATGGACGCTGAGATTTCAGCGGGAAATTTGTACCAAAACGACGCTTCCGGAATGTCGTAGAACATTCTAAGCCCCGATGACTCATGTCCAGCATCTAGGAGGTATCAGTAAAGAAAATGGCGATGCTCAAAAAGGAAAAATTAGCGATCGTCACATAAAAAATACGGAGATTATCTTAAATTTTGAAATAGCATAAATTAAGAATTATACGATTAAAAGACTGGGCAATTACATAAAAATGATCTATATTTAAAACTAGGACTGATTAATATAATTTTAAGAATGAATAATTAATAATAAAATAATTTAGAAAAATATTATTTTGTATATTGCTATTATGTCAAATAGGGAAGCTGCGGTGTATCAAATGAAAATACTGGATTTATAGGATATATTAATGAAATTATGAAAGATTAAAATTATTATTTTTTTAAATGAGTATTAATTAATTAATTTTTCTTAAAATAATGATCTGAATTTTTTTTTGAAAAAAAAAATAATCTGAAAATCCTCCCTGCATCCTAGCACTATCGACATAAAAATGAACACAGTTTATAACAATAAGTCACTTAATCACAATCTACAGTTTTAGCGCTTCTGCTGCATTAGTTTTGACAGGGTTATCCAAACGATATTCATTATTTTTTAATTTGTTGACGGTCTCCTATAAGGTTTCTGGAAAAAATCTTCACGGAAATATATGACCTGTACTATTATGTGTATACACTGAGAGTTTCAGGATAATTCCTCATGTATTTTTCTAGATATTTAACAAAATGTCTAAAATCGCAAGTGGACGATAATCAATGGCCAGGTAGTATAGTACAAGTCATATATTTCCCTGAAGGTTTTATTCCGAAACTCCAATAGGGGACCGTCAACAAATTAAAAAAGAATGAATACCTTTTGGATATCTTTTGGATAAACCTGTCAAAACTAATGTAGCAAAAGCGCTCAAACTGTAGATTATGATTAAGTGGCTTATTGTAATAAACTGTGTTCATTTTTATGTCGATAGCATGTATACTCGTAGAAAAATTAAGGTTTTCTACAAATCCGAAAAACAGTCTAAAATTTACTTAAGATTTTTGCTTATAATTTGGAGAGTTCTTAATATAAAGTAACATTCTTTTCAGAAAATGTGACAAACAACATTGCACACAATACGTAATCAGAATTAAAAAATAATAAAAATTGTTCCAATATTGAGTAGGTTTACTAAATAATTTTTCACTGCGCATGCGTCAAAGATATCAAAATTTCATTTGCATATTATGTTAGCCAAATGTATAGAGCAACTTTTGTGAAAGTCTCAAAATCACATCTTGAAAATTTTGAAAATAATCGTCAATAGAATTCGTTGAAAATTCGTTATTCCCAAAATGAAGGAAAAACACGAGGGGTTGTATCCATATATTCATTGATTAGTGTCAATATAAGATACATAATAGGGGCTAATAAATTGTAACTAATAAATTTAAATAAAATTCCTCATTTTTTTATTATTATTACTGGTATGGAATACATGTACATGTTAGGGAAATTCGTTGCTAATCTGGAATAGACTCTTTGTTGCAAGATATGTTTTGTAAATATGGTTAATAATGTAAATAGTTTGTAACTCTTAATGATAATACAGGAAAAGAATATCTGAATGACCAGTATGAGTTGGTCATGTAATTTTCTCGTTCTGTCCGAAAATAGGCAATAAAGAGGAAAGTGCCCAGTTAAACTGATGGCATTGAGCTCGCAGGCTATACATACAACTGTATATTATACTCTTATTTCAAAGAATATTGCCCTTCCAAAAATAAAAGAAATCAACTGTAAGTTATATGACAGTGGATTAACTGCCATCCCTCTTTATACTTAACCAATGAGCCCCTAAAACTAATCAGGGAAGTGCCTTATCAGAGTGAACCTATTAACAAAATTTGAAGAAAATGTGATAATTCTGCATGATTTCTGCATATTTATATAAATTAAGGATGGTTGCACTCTCTTCTCCCCCCCCCCTTCATATTTAACCAATGAACCTCCAATGCTAATCAGTGAAGAACCTTATCAGAATGAACCCACATATAAAATTTGAAGCAAATCTGATATTTATATAAAGAGTTATCACGTTACATACAGAACCTGCGGGCACATTAGCTGTCAGGCTTTGATAGCCTTGTGAGCTATAATTTAAATTTTATTTAAATTTTATTCTTTCTTTTTTTGTTCATCTATCATTTTTGCTGTAGTTTGATGTTACATTTTATTTCGACTGTCTTGTTGTGTGTTTTCCTTAATGTGTTATTATTATTATTTCAGATAATGAACTTACATTTATAGTACTTACATTACCATGATTGATACAAGAAAAGTTTCCGACTCTTTATCATGAAGAAGGTGCAGAAATTTCTGTGTTTCAACCTGTTACTGTGCTCCGCAACTCAAGCAACTTGTTAAATTACTCATGCTATGTATTAATTTTATATAAACAGTTAATTACAAAAACTGATAATTTTATAAGGTTAGTTACTTTGTGGTATGCATTATTTTGGTTGTTTAACGTTAACTATAGCAAAAGCCAATTTAAATTTTTGTCATTTTTATTAGATACTTATGTCTTCAAAATTTTCTCAGTGTCATCAGTTCCACATAGTGTTACGTCTTTGTTTAATAATATTTAATATATTCTTGGTGTTTACAATAAAAAGATTATTTGAACTGAAAGGTTGTTTTTTTAAATTCAGTGTTTTATTCCTTTCATTATAATTACTCTTTAGATTAAAATTTCAGATGCAATAAGTCAAAACACAAAAACAATTTGGCAGAAAGTGTTTTGATGTGGATACAGGACTAGAAATCAGCAGTCGTTAGCCGTCAAATGAAACTAAATTATAGAAAAATTATTCCTAGTCGTCAAATCTTGATAGCTAGCTTTCTTTAACTTTAATTTTTGTTTAGCAAATGCTTTCATTTGTATTTTAGCATACATCCCCCTCCCTCTGCACCATGACATTAGCACATGTCTTAAGAATTTTGAACCTTTCAATAACCTCTAAGTTAACTTCACTTTCACCAATGACTGATAAAACTGGTCCTTGGATATTACACCCCTGTAAACAAGATTTTCTTTTATTATGAGATATTTCTGCATCCTTATATGTTCCTAAAATAAGAAACTGTATTAAAATCGTTTTAAAATTTTTGTATTCCCTTCCTCAAACAAACAAACAAAAAAAAAATATGTGTGATTTGGAAATGTTTTAAATGCCACACCGTAATTGGCAACCAAAGATTCATTTATTTGCTAACTTTTTATTTTCTGATGTACTGTTAGTCTCAGATTTTTTAAAGATTAGCTTATCCCTAGTTATATCTAAAGCTCATATTTTCTCTCTGTGGACATATTTGCTTGATTATCTGTTTTGTACGCATATTAGCTTTATAAAAAGAATAAGTTTTTCCAGAATCCAAATATTGTAGTTTAATCAGGTTTCATACTTATGAAAAGTCAGTTTTTATTTTGTTTAGTAAGAAAAAGTGTTTAATATATAAAGTTTCCTCCCCACTTCCCTTCAATACATTAAAATTAAATATGCAATTCAATATTATTACTATTAACATGGTTGTGAAAAGAAATAAGAAAATATGAAATGCAGTTGGCACATCGAAAAAAAATTGTAGGCATTATTTTGACACCTTACAAACAGTTCTTAATTTCTAATCCTGTGTGGATATATGCTATAAAATATGGATTTGCATAAGTTCACTATAAATGTAAGTACTACATATATTGTAAAAATGATTTTTTTTTACTCTATTTCATCTGTGATTTTACCACAACTATAAAATGAACTTATTTTCTATAATTCATTTCATAGCTTGATGGCTAACTTTCTGGAAGAATTTTAAAGAATATGAAGTATTCTTACTAATTTAAAAGTTACACAGCATTTATTAGATATTCTTTTCTAATTTGTGTTTTACATTTTTTTAATTAGATACAGCAGGGTAGCTGAAAAAATATTGGTGCGTTGTTTGACATTAATATTTCACAACTAAAATCTGAGAAACGCTTATTTTAAAATTTTGTAGCATTTCTTCTATTATATGAAAATCTTAATCCTCCGAAAAGTTCACAACCGTCAAAATGATCAGCAACTAATATGTTCAACGAAGTGTTCGCCTCATGGAAGCAAAATAATTTTAATGGAACTTCCAGCAGTATTGCGGCCTTCACATGAAGCAAAAACAACATTGACCTTCAACACCCATCTGCGTAGATATTTAATAACAGGTGTATTGCCTTCGAACAATCAGATCTTAATTCACTTGACTTCTGTAGAAAAGCTAGAAATAGAAACTCCCCAGTTTGCATTGTATGTGATGCGAAATTATCAAGGCATAGAATGATTTAAATCAGAATTATCTGCAGCGGACTGTCAATTCTGTGATCTTTCGTTTTCAAACTTGTGTAAAAAATAAATATCAAGCCAGTGAACAATTTGTTAAAATATTGTTATTTCTTTTATTTTTTTATTATTAAATTATGGCATATATTTTACAGGATATAGCATTTTTCTGTGTCCCCATACTTTTCAGTTGCCCTGTATATAAAATAATGAAAATACATGTCAAGCAATATACTATGTGTCAAAAAAGATGGTTACGGATTACTTCTGAAACTATAAGAAAATTATAAAAATATTCATATGAAGATAGTAATTCAATTTGTACTTTCTCTTATTTTGGAGTCAAAAAACATCAAATTTTTATAATGTTCCTGCATATAAAAATGCCCAATCACAAAAATATTTACTGACCCTTTCTTAAACATTCCCAAAAAGATTGATCCAAACATATGAGATAGAGACAGTCAAAAATCATTATTTATTTCATTTTACAAGAACTTCAAAACATAAAATTGAAAATCAGGCTTCAAATTGCATGACAAAGTCACAATATTTGACTCTAACTCAGTGATTTTTAGAGGCAGAAAATAGGTGTAGAGGTTGTGTAAATTTTGCGATTTATTCTAACAAAACCTTTTGGGTATGACTAACAATGCAATAGTGATGACTTATGATTGGTGATTTTGAAATGCAAAGACTATATAAAAGTTAAAATTTTGAATTTTTCTTAAAATACTCTCCATGTAAATGAAAGTACAATTTGAATTCTCTGTCTTTCTATGATTATTTTTGTAGTTCATATTATCCCTCTCTGAGTTACAAAAATATGCTACAATTTTTCTTTGGACATCTGATAATGAGTTTAAAAATATAATACTCCATCAATCTAAAAGAAAAAAAAGACTCAAAATATTGACTGATAATGATAATTTTCTCTGCAGAATTCAATCTAAAAATGGGTAAACACTTTGTATTTCATGATTCAAACCAATAAAATTTCTTGACAAGCAGGGTGGGGGGAGGGGGGTTACAACTGTGGGCCATAGATTGTGAGTGCTATTCCTTGAAGGATGCCACAGGGCACACTGGATTATGTGTTTCATCCGTTTACCCTCTGGGGCACTCTGGATAAGTGGTATCATTATTCTCCCATGAGATGCCATTCTTTCACCCCTTAAGGTACCCTGGATGAGGGGTGCCATTACTCTCCCCTCAGATGCGATCCTTTCACCCTCTGGGGCACCCTGGATAAGGGGTGCCATTACTCTCCCCTGAGGCGCCATCTTTTCACCCCCTGGGGCACCCTGGTTAAGGGGTGCCATTACTCTCCCCTGAGATGCCACCCTTTCACCTCTGCGGGCACCCTGGGTAAAGGGTGAGTTTATTCTCCCCTGTGGTGCCATCGTTTCACCCTATTGAACACTGTGGATAAGGGGTGCCATTATTCTTCTCTGAGGTGCCGTCCTTTCACCCCCTGAAACACCCTGGATTAGGGGTGCCATCCTTTCACCCTAGTTAAGGATGCCATTTTAGCTCCTCTAGGGGTGTCACCAGTGAGACAAGCCTTTCACCCCTAAAAGGTGCAATGTGTCACCATTAGTTTTAACAGTGTACTTAAATTATCGCATAAAATAACAATTATTTGAAACGTTCGTATTGATTATAATTTTTTACACATTGAATCAGCACCACAACAACAAACTAAAATATTATGAACCATTTGTACATGTTTAAATATTTTAATATAAAAAGAAGTGTATTTTTAGACTATCAGGAATAATAATTACATGCTAGAAAAGTAAATAAGAACTTATTTTCAATTAAAATTTAGTATCAATAAATCTTTCCTCCTCTTGTGGAAAACACAGATTATTATTTCTTTTTTTTCTTTTAAATATTCCTTTTTATTATAGTATAGTTTTTTTTTTTTTTTCCAACATCATCAGAACTTTCCATCAACTAAGACTTTGGTCGTCAAACAACCGAAATGGTTAACAACCGAAACAAAAAACAAAAAATCAATCAACTTTATTCTCACCACCCCCCTAAGTTTTCCCCTCCCCACCCTATCATGGGTGCCGTGACTGACCGCCAGGTGTCGTCTTATATACCCAGGGGGGATCAACTTCTAATTGGACCAGATAGCCCTCGCTTCTTGGCCTGACAGAAAGCGTTGATGAGAAGCCATGGTCCGCATCCAGCTATAGCAGTCTTTTCTAATTAGTCTTTGGGATCAACCGGACAGAAATGACCCCCAGAAAAGTCTTCTCTCCCTCCTTTGCCGCGCACGGAAAATCGTCTGCAATCCCAGTCCTGCCCCTCCCCCCTACCCCTCCTTCTCCTTATAAGAAACGGTATGACTGTAGTTATAAATTTTTCGGCATAGCACCATGACAGATCTAACCATGTGATTGGTGGGGAACTTTTATATATATTTTTTTCTTTCTGCAGTTGTTCCAGATTTTCTCGCGAGTTTGTTATAAGGGTAGGACTTAGAAATAAATTGTCTTCTTCTTAAAAAAGTATTTTCTTTTTCTTCTTCTGTATTAGACGGGGAGTAGCAAAGATAGACAAAGATGGTTTAGAAAGTAGAAGTTCTTAGTTTTATAGATTGCTACATTCGGATGTGGTTAGAATGCTTCTTTGGATGACTGTTGTTTGCTTTTTGTTTTTTCTTTTTCTGTAAATGAAAAAGGGCTTTAGTTTTTTTACGAATTAATTTGTGAGATTTTTCTGATTTCCATTGAATTTCTCATTCATTAAGACTGCTAGTCACTCATCGGCCAAATTATCCTCCATAATGTTAAGTATATGGGCGTTTGAAGCATTTTTATAGATTTCAAATATCTCCTGGGGAAATTAATATTTTAAACTTTTTTTTTTGGTGACTGTAAATTATATGTGAATGTATTTGCTGAGTAGAATGTCTGCACTAGAGCCATATATATTAACTATATACCCATTTTTACTTTTATTGCTATTTAATTTTTATATGTTTTATGAAGTTAATAAAATCTCATTCAAATGTTTCATAAATTTTTTAACTTGAATATCTACAAGACAGGCATATATATATATATATATATATATATATATATATATATATATATATATATATATATATATATATATATATATATATATATATATATATATATATATATTAAGTAGTTTCACGGAAAATCAATCTTCATGTGACATATAACAGAGCAAATAAAAGTAGAAAGATCATTAAATAAATAATTGAAAACGCTACAAAAATATTTTAAAACTCTATACCAGAAAAATTATAATAAATTTTAATACTATAAAAATATGTAAAATTATTCTAAATGATTATCTATATAATTATTCAGGTATTAAATCTATTTTAAATTTTTAAATAGGAAGATTTTTAAAATTCAATTTAAAAAACTCATTTTTTAAATTTTGGTTGTATTACATTTCTTTCTATTCTACAACATTACTTTTCCAAAAAAGACAAAAGAAACTAATAGAAAATGAGTGAGCAAAAAATTTGGAATCCCCCCCCCCCTGGAATATCAAATTGCCCCCTGGTAAAGTGTACGCCCCACCTTGAGAACCAGTGCTCTAAACAGAGAAGGGGAGAAAAAGGTTTCCCTGTAAAAGTATCTTTTTCTTCAATACTTATTCCTATTAGGAAAAAAATACCACGCACTTGCGTCTTGTATGTATGCAGTTTAAATATAAGTAATAGCACCATGATGTACGGGACTATGCAGAAACGGGTAAATATGAATTTGCAGAAAGTGAATTTTGATGCTTTCAAGAGTCCAATAATTATTTATGCATGTAAAAGAATCACTATCCGTTCTGACATTTAAATTAAATATGCCAAAACGGAACTTTTGCGTTTTTTTAAAATCTTCTTTATAGTTTCATTCTCATTAATGATGCATCATAAAAAATAAAAATATCGTTAATAGTTTCAAGTATATTTTTTTAGCTTCAGATTAGTTTCTTTTTGTTGTTCTGTTATACACTGTCTGTAACATTACGCAGGGCCTTGGCCAGGCCCTGATTATTCTACGGGTACTTGGGGCCCGTGTCCGGCACGAAATTCCTAAAGGCACAATTTTTTTCATAATTACATCAAAATTTCCATTAAATAAATCAATTGTTAAAAAAAATGTGATATTTGAAATATTAGTACGATGAAATGACAATAATGTATCTCAATGAATGGTTAAAAATATATAATATCTATTCCTGGAAATGTTTGTTAATTTCCCAGAAAACTTAATTTTTTGAGTTCACACTTCTCGAATAAGTGTATAACATGTGAAAAAAAATTCTAGTTTCAGTAAATTAACTAATCTAAAGAGGTACGAAAAATTGAAAGTGTCCTGGGCACAAAAACTTGCTAGTCGGGCCCTGACATTGTCAAAAGTAGTTAATAGGGCGCAACGTATGCATTACTGAATAATAAAATTCATTTTCAAATTGTGTATACCATATAATAATATATAATACAGTTACTAATATGTACGTATAACGCCACTATTTTCACATTTATCATGCACAATTATTTTTAATTTTGAAAATATTTTTACCGTTTATACTATTTTAATCTTTCGAGAGGAGTTCTTTCAAGAATACATGTTAAAGAGGAAAATATGCTTTCCGATTCCCTGTGTAGAGTTTAAATATATATATTTGGAATTCACGGTTAATATCATTAAACCTATACGTTTCCTGACAATCACGTCAATTTTGCTTGCCAAAAACAAGATTAATACTCAATTTTTTATCACACACACACAAATAAATAAATAAAAATTAAAAACAATTATATTGCAAAAATACCAGCCAAAACGTCCAGAGCCCGATTATCTCCAGGGCAAACTTCCACCGGTAAATTTGAATTTAAAAAAATCACCTTTTTAAAAGGTGATTTTTTTAAATTAAGTTTTTGCCTCATTTATGTCATAAATGAGGCAAAAACTTAATTATTTTACCTGTGGTAATCAGTCCCTGGTAATGTTATTTCACATTCTATAAACAAGCTTGGAGCCTCCAACAAGACACAAATTGTCGTGGGGGCTGAGAATCCACCATGTTTGCGTGATAGTTGCGCCAACCCTGACTATTTGTATCATCTGACTACTTTATCATGGACATATTTAGCAACTGTAGAAGTGCTTTTGATATTCTTTCAGAAATCAGAAATTTTCAAAAATGGCTTAATTTTAGTCCCCACGATGCTGGATTTTTGAGGCTGTACTGTAATTTTATGTCTATTTTTATGGCTCATTATTTTAGAAGCCGTCATCGCACATTTTTCATCTTTCTACCTTTCTACCTTTCTATCTTTTTTTTTTTTTTTTTTTTTACAAACTGGATATGGCAATACTAATAAGGACTGTAAAGGGTGTTAAGAGATGTCAAGATAAATAAGTTTTGTATAGAAAACCGAAATTCACAATACATTTATTAAATAGACTCTAAGCATTTGACGTCATTGCCGTAAAGTGATTTTGATCCGCCAGAATGAAAATTTTAACCTCGACCCAGGTTGCGAGCATAATGATATTTTGTCAAATTTAGCGAATTCTCGTATACATAACAACATTTTGTATTTATGTTGCCACATATTTGCTGCTATAACAGTAGGGGAAAAATGACAGTCCGACCTCAGGAGGAGGAGCTGAGGAGCTGAGGAGGGAGGAGGGCTCCTCCTCCTCAAGCCTCCTCCTCAAACCTCCTCCACAATCCTCCTCCTCCTCAAGCCTCCTCCTCCTCAACACTCCTCCTCCTCACATCGTCTTGTAAGAGAAGGGGTTAAAAGGATTTTTTTTTAATTTTAAGCAGGAATTTCAGGGAGTTAGAATTTTTAAACCATACTATAGTATGGGGGTGTTTTTTAATGTGGGGACTTTAAAAATTTTCGGCGTGTTACAGTACGTGGGGTATGTTTTTCGATTGACTTATGCTGTTGTTCATTTAAAAAGGTAATTAAAAATTATGAGTGAAATTTTTTCAACATACTCCAGTATGAGGTATTATTTTTCGAGCGGTGATTTATTAAGAAATTTTAATTTAGGAACTTTAAAATTTTCAACAGTTTAAATTTATTTTCAGTCAAGTGTAAAAGTTAATCCAATTTAACAAATGAATCATTAAAGTTAATTTCAAATAATAATTAAAAATAATGAGTGAAAAATAATGAAGACACTTTAATTATTCTAGCGTGCTGTAGTACGTGGAGTATGTTTTTCGACTGATGTTTGCTGTTATTCATTTAAAAAGGTGATTAAAAAGTAATTAAAAATAAAGAATAAAGCGACTTTTTTTTTTTCTTTCACTGTGCTTTTAGATGAGAAGTTAAGCGGGTATTTGGGGATATAGAATGTTTTTTTCTATACTATTTTACGAGAGGTTTTTAATTTTAATGTGGCGACTTAAAAATTTTCAGTTTGGTGTAATTTAAGAGTTTATTTTTTCGATTTTAAGTGGGAAATTGGGGAGATTGATTTTTTTTTTTTTCCACTGTGCTCTTACATGATGAGTTAAGCGGGTATTTTGGAGGAAATTATTATTTTAGACTAATCATTCACGAAGGATATTTTGCGGATATAAATGTTTAATAGGGGGACTTTAACTTTTTTGCAATGGGATTGACGTGCGCTCGTCGACCTAACCGTACGGAGTTTGTTATTTTCTTCGAATCATGTGTGCATATTAGCTTAGACTATCTTAGAATGACTTCCACCACTTTTATCCACCATTATCAGAAATAACACATGCTGGTAATGGGAATAACAATTTTGAATATTTATTTAATGAAGGAACTTTAAAATTATTTCGAGTGTTAGTTTTAGTCAACTATATTATACGCTTGATATTTTAGAATAGTTAAAAAATAACTTTAAAATTTGAATGAAAAAATATGTTTCGAAATGGGATTTTACGTGCTAGCATTGAATCGCACTCGTCGCCCTAACGGTTTGGAATATGTGGTTTCCTTCGAACCTTGGTGAAAATTTAATTGAAATGATTATTATTTTTATTTTGTGTGTGTTGTATGTATGTGTTCCATGTATGTATGTGTGTGTTGTATGTATGTGTGTGTATGTATGTTTGTGTGTTGAATGCATGTGCGTGTGTATGTATATACGTATGTTGTATGTATGTATGTATGTGTATGTTGTATGTATGTGTGTGTGTATGTATGTTTGTGTGTTGTATGCATGTGTGTGTATATGCGTGTGTCGTATGTATGTATGTGTGTGTATGTTTGTGATGCATGCAAATGTATGTACGTGTGTGTTGTATGTATGTGTATGTATGTGTGTGTAATTTTTTTTACCGATAGGTGTGATCTTTAGCTGAAAGTGCCCTAGGGTCAAAACTTTTACCCAGGAATCGCCAAGGGGAGGCAGATCACATGATTCCCGTATTGCACACATTCACATACAATATTTCGAGTGTTATACTTAGTGAAGCATAGTATGCAGTTGAAATTTTAGAATAATTAAAAAATAACTTTAAAATTTAAATGAAAAAATGTTTCAAAATGGAATTTGACGTACTAATATTTAATCGCGCTCGTCGGTTTTTACTGTTTGGAGTCTGTCATTTTCCTTTGACCTTGGGAAACCTTGCGTCAATGTAGTTAGGATATTTCAGAAAGACCCCCACTTTGGGTACTCTTTTAAACTAATATTTGTAATGAGATGTGTTCGCGCGCGTCGGCCTAACTGTTTGGAGTATCAACATAATATCATCAAATTAATACAAAATATTTCAAATAGTTAGAAAATGAATGGTTAAAACCGCCAAATAAGAACAAAATACTTCAAACAATGAGAAAATAAATGTTTAAAATCAACAATTTAACATTTAAAGGTTTTATCTTCAGATTTAAATAATTTGTGAAAAATGCTTTTAAATATTTTTAAAACTGTATTGAAAATAATATTTTTCATACCTTAACATCAAAAAAAGTGTTAAATCCAAATCGATGAAGAATTTAATAATTATTTTCTCAAAGAGAGGATACTAAATTCGTTGCAATATATGTGTGTGTGTGTAAACCTAGATGAATCATTCTTATCTGCTTATCTGATAGCGTTTTCCGGAAAGGATTGAATCTCTGAATCATAGCTGATAAGGAACTGGGGTTCATGTGTTATCTTAATTAATCTTAATGAGTACTAAATCTAATTAAAATTATTTGACTTGAAATAAAATAACGTCTTTTGAGCAATATCTTTTGAAAACTTAAGATATAATTATTTAAATCAAATTAGAGGCTTTTTTTTTTCTCATCGATTTATTTTAAATAAAACTAAAATATTTTTTTTTCTGTACTTTGTTAGCAAAATAAAGAGTGTAATACGTTCATTTCGGATTTAACTATTTGAAAATTTAAACTAACCTATGATTAAAATGATTACACAAGGTTGAGTATGTGATCTTTTAAATGAAATCTAGTTAAAAACGGAACACGCATTCATATAAAACTTTAAATACTTACGCTTTTGTGTATAATATAATGTATGTTTTAAATATTAAATGAAAAATATCAATTAACAATAAATGAAAAACATTAACATTAATAAAATATTAATTAAACATTGCATTGATTTAAAACTTAATATTAATATGGGAATACACATCCGTATAAAACTTTAAACATTTATGCTTTGGTGTATATATTATGTATATATATTTAATATTAAATGAAAAATATGAATTAATAATAAATTAGAAATATCAATTAACATTAATAAAATATTAATTAAACATTGTGTTGATTTAAATATAGATTAAATATTAAATGAAAAATTGAAAATTTAAACTAACCTATGATTAAAATGATTACATAAGGTTGAGTATGTGATCTTTTAAATGGAATCTAGTTAAAAACTGAACACGCATTCATCTAAAACTTTAAATACTTATGGTTTTGTGTATAAAGTAATGTATGTATTAAATATTAAATGAAAAATATGAATTAACAATAAATGAAAGACATTAACATTAATAAAATATTAATTAAACATTGCATTGATTAAAAACTTAATGAAAAATATTAATTTGGGAATACGCATTCGTATAAAACTTTAAACATTTATATATTTTTTTTTTGTGTATAATATTATGTATTTATTAAATATTAAAAGAAAAATATGAATTAACAATAAATGAAAAATATCAATTAACATTAATAAAATATTAATTAAACATTGTATTGATTAAAAACTTAATGAAAAAAATTAATATGGGAATACGCATCCTTATAAAACTTTAAACATTTATGCTTTTGGGTATAATATTATGGATGTATTAAATATTAAATGAAAAATATGAATTAACAATAAATAAAAAATATTAATTAACATTAATAAAATATTAATTAAACATTGTGTTAATTAAAATATAGATTAAAAATTCAATGAAAAATATTAATTTCTCATGTAATTAAAATAACACTTTATAAATTAATGAATTAATAATAAATGAAACATGTTCATTCGAAACAACTTGAGAAATACTAATTTGTAATGAAATTAGAAAATACCAATTAATTAAATATTAATTAAAAATTAAATGAAAACTATTTATGAGAGACACATTGAAAAATATTCTCACCTTAAACTTTCATTCGCCAATCCTTAAATCCAACCTTCATCGTTGCTTACCTGTTAGGAAATGTCTGATAACAACAAATTCTTATCTTTAACGGTATTTCCCGAAGGCTGACTCATTAGATAAGTAACAATGACAAGTTCAAATCTGAAATCAAGAGTTTATTCATATTGAATATAATTAATATAATGTTTAATTAAAAAGGGACTTAATTTATTTAATACGTCATAATTAAGAATTTAATTAAATCCTAATATAATTTTTTTATCTAATTAATAGAATAAAAAAGAAATTCTTTTCAACATTTTCAAGAAACATCAAGTTATCGAATACTTAATAGATTATTTTTTTAATGAATGTGTAATTAACATTTTTAAAGGATTTTTTTCTAATTAATTAGTGTTTAATTAAAATTTTCATAATTAAAATAAATATATAAAATAAAAAAGGAATTCTTTTCAAAATTTTCAAGAAACACCAAATTATTATTAAGCAATATTTCGAATAACTACAAACTTTAATCATGATGAGTCATCACTGTGAATGATCTTTTCTTCTCATATGTTATAAAAACAAGTTTAAGTACCTAAATTTATTGATATATTTCATTGTGTGTTGGATCCTTCTTTACTAATCTCGTTAAAATTATTCATTTACCAATGATTTAAATTTCACATTTTAAAGTCATTTATATAATATACTAACATTTGACTATTAAATATCAAATAATGGATATGCACTTTTTACACTCACATCTTACAATGTAATTAGTAACCAAATGTAATGATTTTTAAGCATGTCTTCTTAATTTTTTTACAATGAAAGACTATCACAGTTGAATATTTAGCTTTCTGTTTATAACTTTATCGAGAAATATATAATGCATACCACACGATTTCATTAAATGAATCACAATACATTTCAAACTTCTCATTTTCAATGTTTTATATATACTAGTGTTTATCAAATAGGTGTTTATTCTGAACAATCACTACTTAGTATATTGATGAAAAGTTTGTGTTGAACGGTTTTTAACTTAAATGGTGTGAGAGAAGGATATATTAGGACAGAAGTTATTAAATATAGAGTCTTTAAAGTTTATACCCGTGCAAGAATTGGCATTTCAAGAAACAAAGTTGTGTCACATTTGAAAGCATTCTTTATATTCGAAACGCACACGTGATCACGATCACATCACTGAAGAGCATAGAGAAGCTGTTTATGTTGTATATAATTTGAATTTTCATTAACACAATATTATAACCGAAGTTTTTCGACAGTTTGAAAAATTATGATGTTCAACGTCTGCACACGTTAACACAGAATAAGATTAGCTTATGCCCTTTCGATGATAAGCGTTATTTGCAGGTAAGATGTATTAACATAACAAAATTTTCTTGGTAATTTTACTCGCAGGTTTCGAAACCACAAACATCTAATCATACTTCTCATTTTTAACACGCGACACTAACCATTGGGCCATTAAAGCCCGTAATTTAGTAACTAAAAATTAAGAAAGATCATCGAAAATGATTACTTCACACATGCAAAAATAATTTTTATTGTGACTTATCAGTTAAAAATCACGAAGAAAAGAAAAATATCACATATGTTTTGGATTACTTTGAGATTTTATGAGTCACTTCATCAGTTAAATAGACATAACCACTTCTTATGAATCACTACTTATGCTTAAATTTTGAAACACTTGCTTATATTTTAGTTTATCAGTGATAGTGCGATTACTTGTTAATAATTTTAATGTTATTAAAAAAAATTTAAAAAAATCAAATGTGAATAATTAATTAAAAAAACACAAGTCACTATTAAAGGTTTGAACAAATTATTAAAATTATTTTACAAAACTTTTCAAATTATTTAAAAATGTTTCACTAATATTTAGTAATCGTCAAATTTTAATGTCGATAATCATTTATGTGAGTCAGGTTTTCTGTTTTAACTGTTAAGTTATCAGATTCCCCCTTCAAGTACATCTCATTGATAAGTTTTAATCAACCAATCAACTATTTATTTACCCCAGCAACCAGCTATTTGTTTACCCTAGTAACCAAAAAGCTTTTGTCGACACATGAACAAAATTTTGAAGATGCAAGACTCTTCATTTTCATTCGAAAAAACAATGACTTATGTAATAAATTTTTTCTTTACTTAAATGAAACCTTCACATGTGTATGGTAAAACTTGGAAAATTTCATTTAATGCACAAATTTAAAGTTAACAGACAAGGTCTTCACACATCTTTTAGTATTTTACTAACACTTTGCCAAATATCTTTAGAAAACAACAACAGAATTTTAAATAATTATTTTAATAAAAATTCTCTTTTGTAAGTGACATTATTAAACTAACTTGAAAAATTAACTTGGCAAAGCAAGTTTTCACTATTCCAACTAAGTAATATTCATAAGTTTTATATGATAAACAACCTGTTTGGTTATGTCCCAGCATGGCTTTATAAAATGTATCTAAAATAACCTTTAATATCAATGTTTAAAAATATGCGAATAACTCAGTTAGTCTTTTATAGATGATTATTTTCCCTTCTATTATTTAAAAGACATTTTAAAATAAAATTATTACTGATGCCAGTTTATCCCAGTGTTATGAAATGTGTATGCAAAACTTTTAATTCTAATTTTCACATTTTATTATTTCAAATTATTGTTTTCAAGTTGTACTAAAATTTGGAAAAAAATATTTAATTTTCATGCATAATTAAATTGAAATACTTTAATAATAAAGACACATTTAACATTGTATACTCACCTAATCCAACACTTTCACAAATACACGTCCGACTCGCTCCAAGGTTTAGGAAGAAATGAGAGATTCAAAGTCCTTATCAGAAAATGTTATCAGATAGTCTTATCTTAAGATAAGTGACGTCAGAGAACATATGTCATCAACTGGTCACGTGATGTATATCACATGACCAGTGCTTTGTTAATTAATCTTATTAATTAATTATTAAGTATTAAATTATTAATTATTAATTAATTAATTATTAAGTATTAAATTAAATTATTTAATATTATTAATTAATCTTATTAAAAATAGTTATTATTTTTTAATAACAAAGAATTAATAATATTAAATAATTTAATTTAATACTTAATAATTAATTAATTAATAATTAATAATTTAATACTTAATAATTAATTAATTAATAATTAATAATTTAATACTTAATAATTAATTAATAAGATTAATTAACAAAGCACTGGTCATGTGATATACATCACGTGACCAGTTGATGACATATGTTCTCTGACGTCACTTATCTTAAGATAAGACTATCTGATAACATTTTCTGATAAGGACTTTGAATCTCTCATTTCTTCCTAAACCTTGGAGCGAGTCGGACGTGTATTTGTGAAAGTGTTGGATTAGGTGAGTATACAATGTTAAATGTGTCTTTATTATTAAAGTATTTCAATTTAATTATGCATGAAAATTAAATATTTTTTTCCAAATTTTAGTACAACTTGAAAACAATAATTTGAAATAATAAAATGTGAAAATTAGAATTAAAAGTTTTGCATACACATTTCATAACACTGGGATAAACTGGCATCAGTAATAATTTTATTTTAAAATGTCTTTTAAATAATAGAAGGGAAAATAATCATCTATAAAAGACTAACTGAGTTATTCGCATATTTTTAAACATTGATATTAAAGGTTATTTTAGATACATTTTATAAAGCCATGCTGGGACATAACCAAACAGGTTGTTTATCATATAAAACTTATGAATATTACTTAGTTGGAATAGTGAAAACTTGCTTTGCCAAGTTAATTTTTCAAGTTAGTTTAATAATGTCACTTACAAAAGAGAATTTTTATTAAAATAATTATTTAAAATTCTGTTGTTGTTTTCTAAAGATATTTGGCAAAGTGTTAGTAAAATACTAAAAGATGTGTGAAGACCTTGTCTGTTAACTTTAAATTTGTGCATTAAATGAAATTTTCCAAGTTTTACCATACACATGTGAAGGTTTCATTTAAGTAAAGAAAAAATTTATTACATAAGTCATTGTTTTTTCGAATGAAAATGAAGAGTCTTGCATCTTCAAAATTTTGTTCATGTGTCGACAAAAGCTTTTTGGTTACTAGGGTAAACAAATAGCTGGTTGCTGGGGTAAATAAATAGTTGATTGGTTGATTAAAACTTATCAATGAGATGTACTTGAAGGGGGAATCTGATAACTTAACAGTTAAAACAGAAAACCTGACTCACATAAATGATTATCGACATTAAAATTTGACGATTACTAAATATTAGTGAAACATTTTTAAATAATTTGAAAAGTTTTGTAAAATAATTTTAATAATTTGTTCAAACCTTTAATAGTGACTTGTGTTTTTTTAATTAATTATTCACATTTGATTTTTTTAAATTTTTTTAATAACATTAAAATTATTAACAAGTAATCGCACTATCACTGATAAACTAAAATATAAGCAAGTGTTTCAAAATTTAAGCATAAGTAGTGATTCATAAGAAGTGGTTATGTCTATTTAACTGATGAAGTGACTCATAAAATCTCAAAGTAATCCAAAACATATGTGATATTTTTCTTTTCTTCGTGATTTTTAACTGATAAGTCACAATAAAAATTATTTTTGCATGTGTGAAGTAATCATTTTCGATGATCTTTCTTAATTTTTAGTTACTAAATTACGGGCTTTAATGGCCCAATGGTTAGTGTCGCGTGTTAAAAATGAGAAGTATGATTAGATGTTTGTGGTTTCGAAACCTGCGAGTAAAATTACCAAGAAAATTTTGTTATGTTAATACATCTTACCTGCAAATAACGCTTATCATCGAAAGGGCATAAGCTAATCTTATTCTGTGTTAACGTGTGGAGACGTTGAACATCATAATTTTTCAAACTGTCGAAAAACTTCGGTTATAATATTGTGTTAATGAAAATTCAAATTATATACAACATAAACAGCTTCTCTATGCTCTTCAGTGATGTGATCGTGATCACGTGTGCGTTTCGAATATAAAGAATGCTTTCAAATGTGACACAACTTTGTTTCTTGAAATGCCAATTCTTGCACGGGTATAAACTTTAAAGACTCTATATTTAATAACTTCTGTCCTAATATATCCTTCTCTCACACCATTTAAGTTAAAAACCGTTCAACACAAACTTTTCATCAATATACTAAGTAGTGATTGTTCAGAATAAACACCTATTTGATAAACACTAGTATATATAAAACATTGAAAATGAGAAGTTTGAAATGTATTGTGATTCATTTAATGAAATCGTGTGGTATGCATTATATATTTCTCGATAAAGTTATAAACAGAAAGCTAAATATTCAACTGTGATAGTCTTTCATTGTAAAAAAATTAAGAAGACATGCTTAAAAATCATTACATTTGGTTACTAATTACATTGTAAGATGTGAGTGTAAAAAGTGCATATCCATTATTTGATATTTAATAGTCAAATGTTAGTATATTATATAAATGACTTTAAAATGTGAAATTTAAATCATTGGTAAATGAATAATTTTAACGAGATTAGTAAAGAAGGATCCAACACACAATGAAATATATCAATAAATTTAGGTACTTAAACTTGTTTTTATAACATATGAGAAGAAAAGATCATTCACAGTGATGACTCATCATGATTAAAGTTTGTAGTTATTCGAAATATTGCTTAATAATAATTTGGTGTTTCTTGAAAATTTTGAAAAGAATTCCTTTTTTATTTTATATATTTATTTTAATTATGAAAATTTTAATTAAACACTAATTAATTAGAAAAAAATCCTTTAAAAATGTTAATTACACATTCATTAAAAAAATAATCTATTAAGTATTCGATAACTTGATGTTTCTTGAAAATGTTGAAAAGAATTTCTTTTTTATTCTATTAATTAGATAAAAAAAATTATATTAGGATTTAATTAAATTCTTAATTATGACGTATTAAATAAATTAAGTCCCTTTTTAATTAAACATTATATTAATTATATTCAATATGAATAAACTCTTGATTTCAGATTTGAACTTGTCATTGTTACTTATCTAATGAGTCAGCCTTCGGGAAATACCGTTAAAGATAAGAATTTGTTGTTATCAGACATTTCCTAACAGGTAAGCAACGATGAAGGTTGGATTTAAGGATTGGCGAATGAAAGTTTAAGGTGAGAATATTTTTCAATGTGTCTCTCATAAATAGTTTTCATTTAATTTTTAATTAATATTTAATTAATTGGTATTTTCTAATTTCATTACAAATTAGTATTTCTCAAGTTGTTTCGAATGAACATGTTTCATTTATTATTAATTCATTAATTTATAAAGTGTTATTTTAATTACATGAGAAATTAATATTTTTCATTGAATTTTTAATCTATATTTTAATTAACACAATGTTTAATTAATATTTTATTAATGTTAATTAATATTT
This sequence comes from Maratus speculifer, assembly GCA_964019185.1. Taxonomy (NCBI): domain Eukaryota; kingdom Metazoa; phylum Arthropoda; class Arachnida; order Araneae; family Salticidae; genus Maratus; species Maratus speculifer. The sequence goes on along the minus strand of OZ025300.1, from coordinate 87,912,485 downwards.
TTTATTTATTGTTAATTCATATTTTTCATTTAATATTTAATACATCCATAATATTATACCCAAAAGCATAAATGTTTAAAGTTTTATAAGGATGCGTATTCCCATATTAATTTTTTTCATTAAGTTTTTAATCAATACAATGTTTAATTAATATTTTATTAATGTTAATTGATATTTTTCATTTATTGTTAATTCATATTTTTCTTTTAATATTTAATAAATACATAATATTATACACAAAAAAAAAAAATATATAAATGTTTAAAGTTTTATACGAATGCGTATTCCCAAATTAATATTTTTCATTAAGTTTTTAATCAATGCAATGTTTAATTAATATTTTATTAATGTTAATGTCTTTCATTTATTGTTAATTCATATTTTTCATTTAATATTTAATACATACATTACTTTATACACAAAACCATAAGTATTTAAAGTTTTAGATGAATGCGTGTTCAGTTTTTAACTAGATTCCATTTAAAAGATCACATACTCAACCTTATGTAATCATTTTAATCATAGGTTAGTTTAAATTTTCAATTTTTCATTTAATATTTAATCTATATTTAAATCAACACAATGTTTAATTAATATTTTATTAATGTTAATTGATATTTCTAATTTATTATTAATTCATATTTTTCATTTAATATTAAATATATATACATAATATATACACCAAAGCATAAATGTTTAAAGTTTTATACGGATGTGTATTCCCATATTAATATTAAGTTTTAAATCAATGCAATGTTTAATTAATATTTTATTAATGTTAATGTTTTTCATTTATTGTTAATTGATATTTTTCATTTAATATTTAAAACATACATTATATTATACACAAAAGCGTAAGTATTTAAAGTTTTATATGAATGCGTGTTCCGTTTTTAACTAGATTTCATTTAAAAGATCACATACTCAACCTTGTGTAATCATTTTAATCATAGGTTAGTTTAAATTTTCAAATAGTTAAATCCGAAATGAACGTATTACACTCTTTATTTTGCTAACAAAGTACAGAAAAAAAAATATTTTAGTTTTATTTAAAATAAATCGATGAGAAAAAAAAAAGCCTCTAATTTGATTTAAATAATTATATCTTAAGTTTTCAAAAGATATTGCTCAAAAGACGTTATTTTATTTCAAGTCAAATAATTTTAATTAGATTTAGTACTCATTAAGATTAATTAAGATAACACATGAACCCCAGTTCCTTATCAGCTATGATTCAGAGATTCAATCCTTTCCGGAAAACGCTATCAGATAAGCAGATAAGAATGATTCATCTAGGTTTACACACACACACATATATTGCAACGAATTTAGTATCCTCTCTTTGAGAAAATAATTATTAAATTCTTCATCGATTTGGATTTAACACTTTTTTTGATGTTAAGGTATGAAAAATATTATTTTCAATACAGTTTTAAAAATATTTAAAAGCATTTTTCACAAATTATTTAAATCTGAAGATAAAACCTTTAAATGTTAAATTGTTGATTTTAAACATTTATTTTCTCATTGTTTGAAGTATTTTGTTCTTATTTGGCGGTTTTAACCATTCATTTTCTAACTATTTGAAATATTTTGTATTAATTTGATGATATTATGTTGATACTCCAAACAGTTAGGCCGACGCGCGCGAACACATCTCATTACAAATATTAGTTTAAAAGAGTACCCAAAGTGGGGGTCTTTCTGAAATATCCTAACTACATTGACGCAAGGTTTCCCAAGGTCAAAGGAAAATGACAGACTCCAAACAGTAAAAACCGACGAGCGCGATTAAATATTAGTACGTCAAATTCCATTTTGAAACATTTTTTCATTTAAATTTTAAAGTTATTTTTTAATTATTCTAAAATTTCAACTGCATACTATGCTTCACTAAGTATAACACTCGAAATATTGTATGTGAATGTGTGCAATACGGGAATCATGTGATCTGCCTCCCCTTGGCGATTCCTGGGTAAAAGTTTTGACCCTAGGGCACTTTCAGCTAAAGATCACACCTATCGGTAAAAAAAATTACACACACATACATACACATACATACAACACACACGTACATACATTTGCATGCATCACAAACATACACACACATACATACATACGACACACGCATATACACACACATGCATACAACACACAAACATACATACACACACACATACATACAACATACACATACATACATACATACAACATACGTATATACATACACACGCACATGCATTCAACACACAAACATACATACACACACATACATACAACACACACATACATACATGGAACACATACATACAACACACACAAAATAAAAATAATAATCATTTCAATTAAATTTTCACCAAGGTTCGAAGGAAACCACATATTCCAAACCGTTAGGGCGACGAGTGCGATTCAATGCTAGCACGTAAAATCCCATTTCGAAACATATTTTTTCATTCAAATTTTAAAGTTATTTTTTAACTATTCTAAAATATCAAGCGTATAATATAGTTGACTAAAACTAACACTCGAAATAATTTTAAAGTTCCTTCATTAAATAAATATTCAAAATTGTTATTCCCATTACCAGCATGTGTTATTTCTGATAATGGTGGATAAAAGTGGTGGAAGTCATTCTAAGATAGTCTAAGCTAATATGCACACATGATTCGAAGAAAATAACAAACTCCGTACGGTTAGGTCGACGAGCGCACGTCAATCCCATTGCAAAAAAGTTAAAGTCCCCCTATTAAACATTTATATCCGCAAAATATCCTTCGTGAATGATTAGTCTAAAATAATAATTTCCTCCAAAATACCCGCTTAACTCATCATGTAAGAGCACAGTGGAAAAAAAAAAAATCAATCTCCCCAATTTCCCACTTAAAATCGAAAAAATAAACTCTTAAATTACACCAAACTGAAAATTTTTAAGTCGCCACATTAAAATTAAAAACCTCTCGTACAATAGTATAGAAAAAAACATTCTATATCCCCAAATACCCGCTTAACTTCTCATCTAAAAGCACAGTGAAAGAAAAAAAAAAAGTCGCTTTATTCTTTATTTTTAATTACTTTTTAATCACCTTTTTAAATGAATAACAGCAAACATCAGTCGAAAAACATACTCCACGTACTACAGCACGCTAGAATAATTAAAGTGTCTTCATTATTTTTCACTCATTATTTTTAATTATTATTTGAAATTAACTTTAATGATTCATTTGTTAAATTGGATTAACTTTTACACTTGACTGAAAATAAATTTAAACTGTTGAAAATTTTAAAGTTCCTAAATTAAAATTTCTTAATAAATCACCGCTCGAAAAATAATACCTCATACTGGAGTATGTTGAAAAAATTTCACTCATAATTTTTAATTACCTTTTTAAATGAACAACAGCATAAGTCAATCGAAAAACATACCCCACGTACTGTAACACGCCGAAAATTTTTAAAGTCCCCACATTAAAAAACACCCCCATACTATAGTATGGTTTAAAAATTCTAACTCCCTGAAATTCCTGCTTAAAATTAAAAAAAAAATCCTTTTAACCCCTTCTCTTACAAGACGATGTGAGGAGGAGGAGTGTTGAGGAGGAGGAGGCTTGAGGAGGAGGAGGATTGTGGAGGAGGTTTGAGGAGGAGGCTTGAGGAGGAGGCTTGAGGAGGAGGAGCCCTCCTCCCTCCTCAGCTCCTCAGCTCCTCCTCCTGAGGTCGGACTGTCATTTTTCCCCTACTTATAACAATGTATTTCTTCGTGGTACTTTAACAAATAAATGCTTAATAGCACTTACTCCATAGATCATCTTGTTAATATTCAAATATAGAGTAAATTCTAACAGCAGACGAATTTTAATCTCGACTCCAGATCGCATGCATAAAGTCCGCATAAAAAATACAGAGCGTCTTAATAAAAGCAGAATAAGATTTTTATCATTATTGTGGTAGAAAGGAAGAGTTTTAAAATTATTATTACTATTAATTGGTATTTAAAAAAAAAAAAAAATCGCTTTTTTAAATTTTCCATAAAATATAAAAAAATTTTATTTCTCTCAAAAAAAAAAAAAAAAAAAAAAATATATATATATATATATATATATATATATATATATATATATATATATATATATATATATATATATATATATATATATAAAATATAAAATAAAGAGTTAACTTGTATCCATTTCAACTTTGTTTAATGTTCTAAAACCATTAATCATAAAGATAAATAACTACAATTCATTACAAAGTTCATACTGTAGCAATACGAAACTATAAGAGGTAAAAAATAATAAAAATTGTTTTAAACATATTCCAACAATTAAGATCACGAGAGGGCGTCCACAACAATCAATAATATATGGACAAGCAGAAGAAAAAATAAATAAATGACCTGTGGGTTCATTTATTATCGAATGATCTGAGTCGAAGGCAATGAAGGCTTCCTGTTGAGTTTAATTATCCGGGATAAATAATTGCTTTTTGACTAGCTAAATTATTCATTTAATAATGAGGTTTTCTGTTAGTTATAGATATGAAATAAAGAATAAGATATAAAAGCTTGTTCTTGTATCGAGAATATGTTAAACTGAACAATAATCACAAACTGGCTTTCATATGACATGAATAAAAATTTCATGCATTTTATCTCTGATTATAAATTACTGATTTTAATATTAGGTATTCCAGAAGTTTCTTCCGTTTTTTGCAAAACAAAAAATCTTGGAAATTTCAATATAGGCAATATTTTATTGAAGAACACTTGTGCCAATTAGTTGAACAAACATTCTTCGACCTTTCCAATTGTCTAATAACACCTTCTTTTCAAAACTTTTTTGATTTGTTGACAAAACACTTACCGATGTGATTTGTTTTATGTCATTAAAAAAGTTCATTTTTTTGTTGATAGAATTTTTGAGAGAAAGAAACAAATAGTAGTCGAGCGGAGCAATGTCCGGTGAGTATGGAGCATGGATCAGAATGTCTTAGTCGAATACAAGGAGTTTGTTCTGACAGTCAAAAACATATATGGTATGAAGTCGTCATAATGAAAGATAATACCTCGTTTGTTTGCTATTTCGGGGTATTTCATGGCTATTGCTACCTTCAGTTCGTTTAGTTGCCAGTAGTAAGTTTCAGAATTGGTGGTCTGGTTAGGTGGAACTCGTACGTAATAGATGCAAATTTGCCAAATAGAGACCAAAACTTTCTTCTGCAAGAGTCCGAGTTAAGCAACAAGAATGAAACTTTTATCTCGAATGACCCATTACAAAGTTCATAGACTGTAGCAGTACGAAACTATGAGAGGTAAAAAAATAATAAAAATTGTTATAAAGGTATTCCAACAATTAAGATCACGAGAAGGTATCCACAACAATCAATAATATATGGACAAGCAGAAGTAAAAAAAATAATAAATGAGTTGTGGGTTCATTTATTAACAAATGATCTGAGTCAAAGGTAATGAAGGCTTCGTGTTGAGTTTGAGTCTTGTTCAGCAATTATCCGAGATAAATAATTGCTTTTTGACTAGCTAAATTATTCATTTAGTAATGGGGTTTTAGTGAGTTTTAAATATGAAGTAAAGAGTGAGATACAAAAGCTGTTCTTGACATGTATAAAACTTCTAGGTATTTTATAAATTATTAATAGGATATAAGTCTAAATTACCCGGTGTTATGTCATTTACAGTGGTGATTGTGAAAGTGTTTACATTGGTGATACGGGCTGACCTTTTGTAATTCGCCGGTAAGAACATACCTGTGCTCTGAAAAGTGGCAATTTATTTCTAAAATTTCGCAACATTGTCTTCAAACGAAACACATCCCGCAGTTAGAGATCGCAAGTATTTTAAAATCGGGTTGTAACAATTATCATGGTAAATTACTCCTCGAAGGCTGCTTCACATATTTTCGATCGCCAACTATGAATGAGGCTCGTTCTATCCCTAGTGAAAAATAACTATCTCTAACTGTTCTTGATTTGTTAAGCTGTTTGTTATTCAATGGATATTTGTTAAACAAAATAAAGTATCAATCAAGAATTATACTCATAGAAATCATTAATTAATTGTCATTAATTTTCAAGAAGTTGAACTTTATAAATTTTTATACGGTCCCCATAATATTTTGGAAAAAAATTTCCACGTTCCCTAACATACAGTAATGAAAAATCTACTCTTCTTCCACAAAATCTCACTGAATTATGATACGTGTAATTTCTTGAAATTTCGTAGATTTCCGGTATTAAAAATGAACAGATCATTTTTTAGTGTATAAAAGTTCTGAAATTTTACGAACTACCAAAGATTATAGTTTGGTGAATTGTGGTCGTGGAAGAACGGAACTTTTACCGTTGTACCAGTCAGACTAGGAAAACTATATATATATATATATATATAATTCCAGAAATCTTTTTTCGTGGGACCTTATAAAAATTTAAAAAGTATAATTTGTCAAAATTAATAACAGGATTTTTTGCTCAAACTAATCATAATTCTTATTTGATATTAAACAATTTCACAATTTTAATTACATACGCATAACAAAGAGATAAAAAAAACACAAATTGTTTAAATTTTTTTGGAACACTGTATAATCTCAATATTCATAATAATCGATATGACTTGAAATGCTCATTTCCATTATGCTTATTTCACTATTTTTCGTCGTTGCCAACTCGCCATATAGCTAATTAATGTCGAATAATTCAGAGGCTTTACGGTAGATTTCAGTCGAAATCGATTTCAATTCTTCTCCGTTGACAAGATTTGCTTCCGCCTTCGAACTTTCACAAGCCCTCGTTTTCACTCAAAACTATCGCCCCCCCCCCCCCTGATGTCGGAAAGCGAATCACACGGAATTTTGGGCCCTGACAAAAGGCCCTAATGCTTGTCGGTACCTGTCACAGGCAGACAAAAGCGGTGACTTCCCAGTTTTCTATTTTTTTTCCTATTTTAATTCTTATTTACGTCACTTTGTGGTTGTTCATGCTCGATGATTTTTCGTAACTGAGAATCCGAGATGAGTTGAGGAGTCGCATGCAAATTAACTCGTCCGACCGTTCCACGATTGCATTGTGGGAATGGTGTAGGCGTAATTATGGCAACTTTGCTCCCCCCCCCCCCATCCTCTTGTTATCCCCCAAATGTTGTCAAAGATGTTGAAGTCTTTGATCTGTGCAATCAGCGGTGTGCGAACTAATTTCTGAGCGATAAAAATAAAACAGGCTCGTAATCTTTTACACGTTTGTGAATTCGTCCAGCCTAGCATTAACTTACTACAAAGCTATATTCGGGATATCTTTTGGTGTTTTTAACGCTTAGGAGCATTTCGGTCCTTTAGTAAACTCCGGTATAATACACTAAGTGCTCACTCTTTCTGCGACATGGTTATCAGGTTATCACGATCTATAAAAAGAAACAATTATTGAAGATTTATTTTACTTTTTTAATTTTTAAAATGAAGTTGAAGTAAAGAATATTATCAGAGAAATTAAACAATATATTTCAGAGTAATCAGAGTAACCAATATATACCAAAGGAATTAAACGATATTATCAGAGAATTCGTCCAGTTTAGCATTAACTCCAACAAAGCTATATCGGGGATATCTTTCGTTGTTTTTAACGCTTTGGAGCATTTCCGTCTTTAGTTAACTCCGGTATAATACACTAAGCACGCACTCTTTCTGCGATATGATTATCATGACGTCTAAAAATTAAGAATTATTGAAGATTTATTTATTTATTTTCTAAACGTTTTTTATTATATGTTTTAAATATACCAAAATTGTATCTGCTTTTTGCCGAAGTTATAAAACCTGATTAGTTGTTAGTGTACATCGCTCAACAGATGGTGCTGTCATGCTGCATTATATTCACCATTTTCAAAATAATCATATCTCAAGAACTAGTACATGGACTTTTCATGTAACTTTAAATTTAGTTAATACTTGATGGAACAAGGTGCTGATTACGTTTCGGTGCAAATCGCTTAACAGGTGGCGCTGCCATGGTGAATTAATCGTGATTATTGCAATATCTCTATCTCAAAAACTGATGCACAAAATTAAAAAAAAAATTAGATTATGTGAGACTTTCATATAAACTATATTTAATTTCTGGTATATATTGCTCTGCAGATGACGCTGCTATGCTACATTATTTACAATTTCAACAATAGCCATACATGAAGAACAAATGCATGGATTTTCATGAAACTTTATATTCAGTTAGTACTTGATATAACACTCTGCTGATGGTTATCATGACTCTAGAAATGAACAATTATTGAAGATTTTTTTTTTTTTAACTTTTTAAAACCTATTTTTATTTTTGATATGTTTTAAATATTTCAAAATTTTACCTGTTTTATGCTGAACTTATAGAATGGAGAAAATCAGGAAATATTATATGTTATAATAAACAATATTATCAGAATATTTTTTCATAATTACGATACGTTCACTCATTAAAAATGGACGAAATGTGCTATATTTGATTCAGATGTCTCAAACCTTAGAGTTTCTGGCTATTTTACGGATGTTTTATCTACTTTTACATAGTTTATTAATCATTCTCTTATTTATCTCGATTGATTCATGTTTGCTTATGATGTATATGTTACAGGCCAAACCCGATTTTAGGCCAAACCAGATTAGCCTAGGCCAAACTAGTCTATCCTAACGCCCATCGGATAAACTAGTTTTTCCTAGGCCAAACTAGTCTATCCTAACGCCCATCGGATAAACTAGTTTTTCCTAGGTCAAACTAGTCTATCCGAAAGCCCATCGGATAAACTAGTTTTTCGTAGGCCAAACTAGTCTATCCGAATGCCCATCGGATAAACTAGATTTTCCTAGGCCAAACTAGTTTGGCCGAACGGTCATTGGGATAAACTAGTTTAGCCTGCTATTCATTGGTTTGAACTAGTTTATCCTAGGCCGAACTAGATTGTCCTAGGCCAATTCGATTTGGCGTGATATTTTTTAATCTAAAGACCGCCACGGCGCCAACTTTCTAATTTTGATCTATTTTATCCTAGGCCGATGCAGTTTGACGCGATTTTAGCTCACAGACTATCAAAGCCTGAGAGCTAATGTGCTCGCAGATTCTGTGTATGTGTATGTAACAATTTACGTACGTATGGCTGTATGTACGTACGTATGTACGTACGTGTGTACGTAATGCGATAACTCCTGATAGAAATATCCAATTTGCTTCAAATTTTGGACATAGATTTATCCTGATAATGAACTTTCCTGATTAGTTTCAGGGGTTCATTGAATAAGAATAAGGGGAGGAGAACAAAAGGCTAATCCGCACCCCCCCCCCCCACACACACACACACCTCCTTAATTTAGTTAAGTCAGTTTTCCATGCAAAATGATCAGAATTTATTAAAATTTTAGGTATAATATCTTTTTGATAAGGTACATCCATGATCAGTTGTGGGTGTTCATTGTTTACGTATAAAGAAAGGAGCAATGGGAGGTAACACTCTTAATTTATGAAAATAGGTTTTTCACAGAGAATTTACCAATTTGTTTCAAATTTTGGATGTATGTTCCTTCTGATAAGGCGTTTACCTGATTAATTTGGGGGGTTCTGAGATATAAACGTAGAACGGATTTTTTTTCAATCGGATAGAGACTTTCGGTTTTATGAAAAGATTTTTAATTCGTAACAGATTTTGGTTTTTGCACACATCACTTCAGGCGAAATTGTTCATATTAAGAAACTAAATATCCGAATCCTTTAAAAAATTAGAAAAAGCTTAAATAAAGCATGACACTTGAAATTTAGGATGGGGGGGGTAGAGTAAGAGGACGCTATATATATATATATATATATTAATCTCAGCACTTTTAAAGGTTTTAGCTGATAATTAAATATTACCATTATTTGAAACTTTTAGAAACATAATAAAACATGATGTTAAATATTTAAGAAAAAAGATGGCGCGTCAAATACCACTATTTTCTATTAGTATTTTTTGTAAAAATTTTAAATTCTTGTTGGAACTGTTTGAAACTTTGTGATAGTTTATAACACATGATAAAAATTGTAAAAAAAAGGCCCATTACGAAAGGGAAAGAGGGGGGGGGGCGAAGAAAATTAGGAAATATAACGGAAATTCTAGGTTGATTTAGTTGAAACTTTAAGATAGTTTATGACATGATATAAATTTATAAAAATATGTTCCGCGTTTAATGCCACTATTGACGAATAGTGATTTTTGAACGATTTACATGAAAATGTAATCAGAATCAATTTATATCAAGGACTGTCTGAATATAAATTTATATTAAATTCCGTTCATTAGTTCTTCAGATACAGCTATTGTAAAAATTGTTAAAAATGTAGCATAGCATAGCCATGTTGAGTGATTTACTTCAAAATAAAAACAACACCAACTCATCTCATGGACGAACTGATTCTGATGTTTGATGAAAATTCGTGTATTAGTTAAGATAAAGCTAATGCGTAAATCATAAAAAAAATGCAAAACAGCAGCTCCACTTGATGAGCGATTTACACCAAAAACTAATCAGCATCAATTTAGATCAGAGACTACCTGAATGTAAATTTTTATTAAATTTCGTGCATTAGTTCTTCAGCCGCATCCCTACAGCTTGCGACAGCGTATAGCATGTGTGCTGCACACGTACTGCCGAATGCCCCCTTTCTTTTCGAACGAACTTCGAAGCGAACGAAATTCAAATCGTAGCAAGCGTGCTGAGTACGCACCGCCGAATGTAGTCCTCCTTTTCGAAAGAGCCTCGAAGCGAACGAATTTCCAACCATAACCCCGCTGCCTAGGCCAGTCAGATAGTCCCTGCGAAGCCAGCAAGTTTTAACTAAGCTACGTTATATTAGTTTCTCATTCCAACACCAAGGAGTGCATTCTGTTATTAACAAAACTGTATCTGAATGAAACTCCGTTAAACAACCTAATAGTAGATATGTTACTTGAGGTCGGGGTGCTTTAAAAGCTAGAATTTCCGTTATATTTCGCGATTTTGTTCGCATCCACACCCTCTTTCACGCCGAAATGTGACATTTTTTAATAAATTTATATCAAATGCCATAAATTGTCAGTTTCAAAACTTTAAGTTTCATAAACTGTAAGTTTCAAAATGTTCCAACAAGAATATAACATTTTTACAAAAATTACTATTAGGAAATAGTGGTATTTCGATGCGAAATCTTTTTTCTTAAATATTTATCATCATGTTTTTTTCTCTTCGAGGTTCATTCGCTTCAACATACGACTGTTTCGAGATTTTATATAAAACAAGGGGCCCGATAGCGGGCGAAGCCGGCTGATTTGAACTAAATCGCATCCAAATTCCAAATTCCAACACTTGGGTGCTTGTGTTATATTAATTCCACATTAGTCCGTTATATTAGTCGCTATATATTAGTCCGACGTACGTACGGACCTACATAAGTATGTACATACGTACGTACATACATACATACATACGTACATGGTTACATACACACACACAGAATCTACGAGCACATTAGCTCTCTGGCTTTGATAGTATGTGAGCTAAAAGCGAGCCAAATTGCATCGGCCTAGGATAAATTAGATCAAAACTAGAAAGTTGGCGCCATGGCGATCTTTAGATTCAATAAAATCACGCCAAATTGAATTGGCCTAGTACAATCTAGTTCGGCCTAGGATAAACTAGTTCAAACCAATGAATAGCAGGCTAAACTAGTTCATCCTAATGACCGTTCGGCCAAACTAGTTTGGCCTAGGAAAATCTAGTTTATCCGATGGGCGTTCGGATAGACTAGTTTGGCCTAGGAAAAACTAGTTTATCCGATGGGCGTTCGGATAGACTAGTTTGGCCTAGGAAAAACTAGTCTATCCGATGGGCATTAGGATAGACTAGTTTGGAAAAGGCCAATCTAGTTTGGCCTAAAATCGGGTTTGGCCTGTAACATATATATTGCTTTATTTGGATAGTATTACCAAAATAAGTAATAGCAGAAATCATAAATATGATTAATTTCAACGTGGCAACTCGAACAGCTATCGAAGAAAAAAAATATTATTCCTTTATCCTCTAGCAACTAATCTATATTTATAAGATAAAACATTAAATTCAACAAAATATATACTATATTTTATCTAATTTTTTATATTTAAAACTAAATTTTAAAAAAATTACGAGTATGATTTTTTTTTATCAGAAAAGTTTAAAATAATTTACATTTCATCAAAATTTTCAGAATGACACAGTTAAATAAAAACAAGTTGGAAATTACACATAAAACGTGGCAAATGAGATGCGTTCGTACTATAATAATTTTTATAAATATTCAGAGCTTGGTGCATTAACTGTTAAACTCTTATGCGAAAATGCATGAATACAAAATTTAATACGATTATATATCTTCAATTCAGTAATACGAAAATAATAGGACTTCATCTTAAATAGGTAGTAATGAATATGGCAAACCTATAATCATTACCTATTATGGGATATCTTAAAAATTCGTAATTTTTCCTAAAATCACTTTTAACCTACTTTTATTCATACTCTGTAAGTCTTACAGGTTTTATTGTGTTACCTTGTATATGGTCTACTGCTTTTATGCACACAACGTAATATCCAAAAATGTACTTAAACTTAAAAACGCATATCACATTTAAAAATGCACTTGCAGCAAAAATCTGCAACATACGGTATTCCAGGTATAGTATAGCATCCGAAATCTTTTGTGAGTCCCTGTAAATACTGTACCATTTTCTATTATAAAGGTAGTAACTTGTAACAAATCTTAGCAACATATCAATTTTATTATATATGAATTAATTTAACATGACTGAAGTACGCAGAAAACAATGTTTTTTCTTGTATCTTTATGTAACGGAATTCTTTTGCGTAGCTCTGTAAATGAGTAATATTTTTTTTTTTCACCACATTTTGCACAGAATGTATATTTTAGTACACTTCAGTAAATGCATATCAGTTTTATCCTGTTTGAAAGGCAGTAACACCATTAAAATGAACGTGAAACATTTTTTTCCCACTGACCGTAATGTAACAGAATGCTTTTGATTGTCCCTGTAATCAAACTATACAACCCATTTTTATAAAATTTGAAATGACTTGACAAAATTAAGCAACAATTATACATTTTAAATTTCAAATGATTCGATTGGGTAGTTTTTGCTCTTTTATATCCCGATAGACGGGCGGGCAGACAGACTGATAGACGGTCTGACTGAACTACGGCTATAGGTATTTACATAAATAAGAACGCATATAAAAAAGTCCTACGTGTAACTACCATCCTAACAGCAGAAATCGCAGTTTTAAATACAATAAAAACATTTACTTTAACTCTTTTTTTTATATATAATAATTACTGTATTTACTCGTGTAATAAAGCGCGCTTTTTTTTTTTTTTTCAAAAAATTAGGGCAAAACGCATAGGTGCGCTTTATACACGGAACTTTTTTTTTCTGTTGGATTTAATCACACAATATACAAATGAATCAAGAAATGTATTCAAAGAAGACATCAAAACTCGGAAAAAGTTATTTAATTGAGGATTACTGCATCTATTTTACTCTTTGCACTTTTTTTTATCCAACAGAGCTTGTAATATTATTTAAATGCTAAATAGCAATTCTCACTACCGTCACTTACTCCTCCCCCCCCCCCCCCACCCCCCGTCATTCACTCCCCACCCGAAGTCTAAAAATGTATTTTCGTCTTGTTTTCTGGCCTAACGTAAATTCATTTGGTAATTTATTCATTTGCATATGAAATTTACGGTGCGCGTTAGATACGAAATTAAAAAAAAAAAAACGCCATTTTTTCTTGCAAAGTATGGAGTGCGCGTTATATATGCGTCCGCGGTATACATGAGTAAATATGGCAATTAAAATGAAAAAGAAATCTAATGTAACACAGTTATACACAACTGGTAGTCTTTATCTCATCTATTTATAACTCCTAATAAATTTTAGCAAAATTAATCACTTCTCATATTTAAGAGGCACATCATTTAATATTTAAAATTTCAGCGGCAGCCATAACAAAGAGTGGAATCACATCTAATTTTCACATCAAAGTGAAGCTAATTTTACACAGTTAAATTTTCTGGAGGTTCATGTTTATTTACTCTCCTGTGTATGTCATGCTTGACTTGTTGTTTTGATAAATTAGTTTATCCCGCTGAGCTTAAGCAGCAAATTTTGGGCAGATAACATAAAGGAGCACGTACAAATTATACAGAAATATATGGCATCGGTGGAATTGGCTGAAATTCTCATATACTGTGGTTTATACGAAACTCAAGAAATATATATGTAGGCACAATCCTAGAAAATGGCTAGTTTTGTCCTCTATGAGTATTCTTTGAGGATAATTCTACGTATTATGGTCGAAAGATCGTAATTCCTATTGCATCGTTGACAACATTTTTTTTTTTTTTTTTTTTTTTTTTTTTTTTTCAAGTCAAACAGACAAGATTTGAACCACAGACATTATTAATGGTATTTTTACTTACTTCATTTGATTCTTAATCCCATCGAGACGAACGCCTTTTATATTATTTTTTTATCTTTTATTACTGGTTTTTCAAAACAGAAATTTTTGCCTAGTTGAATCTGGAAAAGGCTCAAATTAAATAACGCAACATTTACAATAAAAATTTTCTGGTGAGACTAATCAAGGATTCTGCGCAGACAATGCGGCACATACTACCAGAACCTTGTCCCCAAAGGGTTAATTAGCTTTTTATTCAATGAAATTACTGATCTTTATTTGATTAAATAAAGGTTGGAACTGTAATATTATGAAGCAAATATGATATTTGAATGCAACCAGAAATTTTATTAAATAATAAAAGTTTATCTAAAACCACATGTTAACAGTTAATTTTATTGGTAAGCTTTTTTTCATCGATTTATAACCCTTAATAAATTTAAGGAAAAGTAATCACTTCTAAAATTTAAGAGGCACGACATTTAATATTTAAAAATTTAAACGGCAGTCATAATAAAGAGTAGAATCACATCTAATTTTCACATCAAAGTGAAGTTAATTTTACACAGTTAAATTTTCTGGAGGTTCATGTTTATTTACTCTCCTGTGTGTGCTATGCTTGACTTGTTGTTTTGATAAAATAATTTATCCAATTAGCACGTATAAGTTATATAGAAATATATGGCATCGGTGGAATTGGCTGAAATTCTGATATATTGTCGTACATACGAAACTCAAGAAATATATTCACAGGCACAAGCCAAGAAAATGGCTAATTTTGTCCTCTCTTAGTATTCTCTGAAGATAATTCTACGTATTATGGTCGAACGATCGTAATTCCTATTGGATCGTTGGCAACATTTTTTTTTTTTTTATTTTATTTTTTTTTTTTAAGTCAAACAAACGAGATTTGAACCACAGACATTGTTAAGGGAAATCGTTATTTACTTCATGCGATTCTTAACCCTTTCGAGACGAACGTCTTTTACATTATTTTTAATCTAATTTCACCCATTTCAATCGAAAAAACGCTCGGATTAAATAACACGAAAATTACAAAAAAATTTTACTGGTGAGAATCATCAATAATTCTTCGAACCACATGCGGTACAAATATTAGCCGTTTATCCCCGAAGGGCTAGTCAGATTTTTATTCAATGAAATTACTTTTCTTTATTTGATTAAAAAAAAGTTGGAGCTGTAGTATTATGAAGCAAATATATTTGAATTCAACCAGAAATTTTATCAAATAATAAAAGATATACTAAAACCACATGTAAAAAGTTAATTTTACTGGTAAGCTTTATCACATCAATTTATAACCCTTAAAAAATCTAAGCAAAATTAATCACTTCTAAATTTTAAGAGGCTCGTCATTTAATATTTAAAATTTCAGCGGCAGTCATAATAAAGAGTGGAATCACATCTAATTTTCACATCAAAGGTGAAGTTAATTTTACACAGTTAAATTTTCTAGAGGTTCATGTTCATTTACTCTCCTGTGTATACTAAGCTTGACTTGTTGTTTTGATAAATTAATTTATCCCGCTGAGCTTAAACGGCAAATTTTGGGCAGATAACACAAAGGAGATTTATTTATTACAAATTATATAGAAATATATGACATCGGTGGAATTGACTGAAATTCTGATATACTGTGGTTCATTCGAAACTCAACAAGCATATCCATAGGCACAATCCTAGAAAATGACTAGTTTTGTCCTTTATTAGTATTCTATGAGGGTAATTCTATTATGATCGAATGATCATAATTCCTATTGCATCGTTGACAATATTCCGCTTTTTTTAAAGTCAAAGAAACGAGATTTGAACCTCAGGCATTATTTATGGTATTATTACGTACTTTCATAAGATTCTTAACCCTTTTGAGACGTCTTTTACATACATCTTACATGAGGAACATCTTTTATATTATTTTCAATCTTTTTTTTTTCATCTTTTTTTCAAAACAGAAATTTTTGTCTAATTGAATCGGTGAAATTTCCAGAATGTCACAATCATATAAAATAAAGGTCCTATGTCTAACTTCTATCCAAACAACAAAAATCTCAGTTTTAGATACAATAAAACCATTTTCTGTAATTACTTTTTTTTTATTAATAAAAAAGAAAAAATAATCTAATTTAAGATAACTGTACTCAACTGATACTGATAGGCTTTATCTCATTTATTTATAACCCTTAATAAATTTAAGGAAAATTAATCACTTCTAATTTTAAAAGGCTTGTCATTTAATTTTTAAAATTTCAGCGGCAGTCATAACAAAGAGTGGAATCACATATAATTTTCACATCAAAGTGAAGTTAATTTTACACAGTTAAATTTTCTGGAGGTTCATGTTTATTTACTCTCCTGTGTGTGCTATGCTCGACTTGTTGTTTTGATAAATTAATTTATCCCGCTGAGCTTAAACAGGAAATTTTGGGCAGATAACATAAAGGAGCGCATATAACTTATATAGAAATATATGACATCGGTGGAATTGGCTGAAATTCTGATGTACTGTCGTTAATACGACACTCAACAAATATATTAATAGGCACAATCCTAAAAAATGGCTAGTTTTGTCCTTTATTAATATTCTAAGAGAATAATTCTGCGTATTATGGTCGAAAGATCATAATTCTTATTGCATCGTTGACAACATTTTTATTTTTATTTTTATTTTTATTTTATTTACTTATTTTTTTTAAGTCAAACAAACGAGGTTTGAACCACAGACATTGTTAATGGTAATTGTTACTTACTTCATTTGATTCTTAACCCCTTCGAGACGAACATCTTTTACATTATTTTTAATCTTTCATCACCGGGTTTTTCGAAATAGAAATTTTTGCCTAGTTAAATCTGGAAAAAACTCGGATTAAATAGGACAAAAGTTACAATAAAAATTTACTGGTGAGAATCATCAAGAATTCTGAGGACCCTATGCGGTACGTATGTCAGTCGCTTATCCCCGAAGGGTTAATCAGCTTTTTATTCAATGAAATTACTGGTCTTTATTTGATTAAAAGAAATTGGAGCTGTAACATTATGAAGCAAATATGATATTTGAATTCAACCAGAAATTTTATTAAATAATAAAAGGTAATCAAAAACCACATGTAAACAGTTAGTTTTACTGGTAAGCTTTATCTCATCTATTTATAACCCTTAATAAATTTAAGGAAAATTAATCACTTCTAAAATTTAAGAGGCACGTCATTTAATATTTAAAATTTCAGGGGCAGTCATAATAAAGAGTGGAATCACATCTAATTTTCACATCAAAGTGAAGTTAATTTTACACAGTTAAATATTCTGGAGGTTTATGTTTATTTACTCTCCTGTGTATACTATGCTTGACTTGTTGTTTTCATAAATTAATTTATCCCGCTGAGATTAAACAGCATATTTTGGGAAGATAACATGAAGGAGCACGTGCAAATTATATAGAAATAATGGCATCGGTGGAATTGGCTGGAATTATGATATACTGTCGTTCATACCATGCTCAACAAATATCTCCATTGGCATAATCCTGGGAAATGACTAGTTTTAGCCTCTATTTGTATTTTCTGAGGATAATTCTACGTAGTATGGTCGAAAGATTATAATTCCTATTGCAATCGTTGACAATTTTTTTTTAGTCAAACAAACGAGATTTGAACGACAGACATTGTTAATGGTATTGTTACTTACTTCATTTGATTCTTAACCCATTTGAAACGAACGTCTTTTATATTATTTTTTATCTTTTATCACCGGTTTTTAAAAATAGAAATTTTTGCCGAATTGAACCGGGAAAACGCTCGTATTAAATAATAAAAAATTTACAATAAAAATTTACTGGTGAGAATAATCAAGGATTCTGAGCACACTATGCAGCATACATTCCAGCCGCTTGTCCCCGAAGAGTCAGTTAGCTTTTTATTCAATGAAATTACTGGTATTTATTTGATTTAAAAAAAAAAAATTGGAGATGTAACATTATGAAGCATATAAGATATTTGAATGCAATCAAAAATTTTGTTACATAATAAAATGTAATCCAAAACTACATGTAAACTGTTAATTTTTCGTTGAATATTTTTTTTTCGATTCAGATTGTTTTTTTCAAGTGAATTTGATACATGGTAGTATCAAATTGACGTGGCGTACACACGAGGGGAACTAAGGGGGCTGAAGCCGCTACCGGACCGCGAGGTTAAACTATTTAAAGTTTTCTAAAATTACGAAAGTTTATTATTATTATTTTTAAAAGATTCTGCAAAATAGAAATTTTGAAAACTAGTAAAATTTTTACATTTTTTTTCTTATTTATAATTTTTTAAAGCGATTTGAAATATTAGCATTTTTAATATTAAAAACCACTTAAAACAATATTATCTTTTTATTTGTCAAAGAAATTTAAACCTTTAGTATTAGCCGCATCAAAAATTTTCAGAGCCCCTTCTCGAGGTTTCTTTGATTGCTCTCCTTTTCCACCCAATCTTCGTTCTGTATCAAATCAGTAGAAAAAATGTATGTCCGGAAACCGCACATCTAGTGCATTTTTTTTAATGTAAAAGCATTGGATCCTGCTCGTCTGATATTTCGGGCCACATCAGGAAACTATAGATCTCTAAAATATGTTATGCTATAAAAAAATGAGCATGAAACTGACACAATCGAACGGTCAGTTTTGAATAAAATCGTGTTACCTAACTGAATTCAGGATTCTAACCTAATAGGGATGCAGCTGGAAAATTCGAGTTTAGCTTTGGTTGGTAAGTCTTCCACAGTGTTGCGGGTAGATAGCATGAAAGAACACTAAAAGAAAAAAAAAAACTCTAGCCCAGAAGAAATAATTCAGTTATTTAGTGAAAGAATGTATGGATTGATATATTTTCGGAAATTTTCTCATGTATAATGCGCACCCGGTTTTGGCACTCAAATTTTGGGGAAAAAAGCACATTCGAAAACTTAAATCTGGGTGCGTCACTGGATACTACAATAATATTATCAGATACTATTCTGTAGAAATCCCAGTTTTAGATTCCATAATATAGCTGCATCTTTCACCACATCAATTTTTTAATCACTGAAAGCATAAAACATTCTTTTGTCAGATCAAACACACAACTGAATGACTTAATATGACATATTTATCACTCCATAATAAATTTAAAGATCATTAATCACTTCTAAATTTTGGAAAGAACGTCATTTAATATTAAAAATTGAGCAGCAGTCACAACAAGAGTTGCCATTTCACCTAATTTTCGCATCAAACTAAGGTTAATTTTGCTTGAATAGTGCTTTCTGTTTAGATTTATTTGTCCACAAGTGTCTGTTGTGGATAGTGTCATATTAAAATAAATCTATTTCTCTCTCTCTCTCTCTCTCTCTCTCTCTAAAATAAATAAATAAATAAATAAATAAATAGAAAAGAGTACTGTTATATAATTGCAAAAATAATCACATGTAGAATATTACTAAAAATGAATAATTGAGAAATAATAATAATAATAATAATAATAATAATAATAATAATAATAATAATAATAATAATAATAAAACTATGATAAAGAAACAATTACTATCAATAATGACTTATTTTTTAATATTGTAATTTTGCAATGAAATTTTTTTTTTTTCAAAACATATCGAATATTACTAGAAATGAACAATTTAGAAATAATAATAATAATAATAATAATAATAATGAAAAGATAAAGAAAAGGATAGATAAGAAATATAAAGAAAAAATTATGATACTATCACTAACGCCTCATTTTTGCATATTATAATTTTGCAAATGACACTTTTTTCAAAACATCTTTTTAAACAATTTTTCAAATTATCTTTTAAATCGAGGCTAACGAAAAAGACAGGCTACCGCGATGCATTTCACGTATCTTTTTTTGCAGACCGTTGGAGTCACGTGATGCTCGAATGGAGGTGTACGAAAATAGTATCACGCCACACTTGCGGTCTTAAAAAACTGCACTTGGGTTGCATCGCGGTAGCCTTTCTTTTTCGTTAGCCTCGATTTAAAAAAATGACCTGTTTAATAAAAACTAGAAAAACAAGACAATATTCATAATTTTGTGCTTTTTCTATCAAATTAAAATACTAAAATAGGAAAAAAACTGAGAGAAAGATAGATAAAATGAAAATACAGTAAAACCTCCATAACGGACACTCCCGAATAGCGGACACCTCTATTTAACGGACAGTTTTCCAATCCCCACTCCTAAAACCTAAATTTTTGTATGTTTAACCTCTGAATAACGGACATTCTGAATAGCGGACACTTTATTCGGCGATAAAGGATGAAAAAATATGTTTTAAAGAGAAAAAAAATTGAAAAAAAAAAAAAAAAAGCAAAAAATCCTCTGAATTTATAAGGACAATGTGTCACAAATTTTGTGATCACAGATAAATCTAGATAAAGAGTTGGGGAAAATCTCCCCTCCCCCCATGTTCAGTGCTAAATTCATCGTGTTGCCCGGGAGCATATTTCAGATGTGTATATTGCTGGGACGATTACTGTTTCTAAACCAATAGGAGACCGTCATTATCACGGTCAAGTACCCGCCCACACAGTTTGATTGACAGGAACTCGTGGACAATTGATTGTGTGTGTTTATTATTTATTTGTACTCGGATTGTTTGAATTTGTACTCGGTAATTAAAAATTAAAGGTACGAAAGAATTTTTTTTTTTTTTCAAAATGACTGAATTTTATTTACTTCAATTAGAAATTATACTTCCTCTGATCCTGAAATAAATAAAAATTAAAGTAAGAATTTTGCTTATACGGATATTTTCGCAGAATACTTTTTTTTCCATTTGTTTAATATATATATAAATCATTTTGGAACGATATTTAGAATATTAAAAGGGTTTGAAATATTTTTTTTTTTAAAAATGTCTTATTTATTAATAAAAGACAGCCTCCAATAATTAAAAAAAAAAAAAAAAAAAAAAAATCACCAACGGACTCTCGGCCCGCGATGGACTCGAACCCATATCCTCCGGTTTCAAGCTCGACGCTCTAACCATTAGCACCAGTCAGCTCACTTTCATCCGCAACAGATTATCGTTATAATTAGCACCGTCAATTGTCCACGAGTTCCTGTCAATCAAACTGTGTGGGCGTGTACTTGACCGTGATAATGACGCTCTCCTATTGGTTTAGAAACAATAATAGTCCCAGCAATATACACATCTCAAATATGCTGCCCGGGAGGAATATATCTCCCAGAGCATTGAAATACCACCCAAGAATATTTTGAGATTTTATGCTTTTATAAAGGTCAAAAAGTG
Organism: Maratus speculifer; assembly: GCA_964019185.1. Taxonomy (NCBI): domain Eukaryota; kingdom Metazoa; phylum Arthropoda; class Arachnida; order Araneae; family Salticidae; genus Maratus; species Maratus speculifer. Next base: position 87,890,652 of record OZ025300.1, on the reverse strand, counting down.
CAATTTTTCCTTTCCTGCCCGGAACTCTACAATGTCCAATAACGTCACATAGAAAAACAAATTACATGTATTCGCAAGCAAAAGAAACTTTTGTAATTGATTATTTTACGAGAATATAATAAACAGTGGATAAAAGTGTGCACAAATTTATTTCGATTTTATTGATTAAAAAATATTTTAAATTTCTGATTAATTATATAATACAGGTTTTAGGACATATAAAAGTAAATTAATGAAACATTAAGCATTTTTTAGCGATTTTTGAATGTCTGGGGCTTTCCCAATAGCGGACACCTCCGAATAGCGGACAATTTCTGCGTTCCCGAGGTGTCCGTTATTTAGAGGTTTTTAGTAGAATGTTTCGATAGTTTTTTGTGAAGAACATTTATAAAGTTTTCTTATGCATTCGAATATTTAATTTAATATATATAGTATTTTTTTCCTGTACGAAAGAACGGTTAATGTTATTATTATATTTTTAATATTCATTTCACATCTGAGGGAGATCTTTTAAAGTCCGCATTGTGTAAATAACTAATAAGAATAATCATCAAGTTAAGATTATTCCTAAATTTCTCATTTTCCTTGTCAGCAAAATCATATATTTCTTGATCAGTAAGAAGTACTATTCTTAAATTCTACTAGGTAGGAAATTTTAGGTATTTTTGCTCCATTACTGAAAATTTGAACAATATAATTTAACTTTTTATTGCACTTAACATATCTTTAACTACCATATTTACTAATATGTAATACGTATTCGTGTATAGTGAGCTCAAAGTTTTTTCAACAGGAAATATGAAAAAAAGTTATGCCTTCTGTATAATGAGCGCCATACTATTTTAACGCCTGAAAAATCAGGACTTTGAAGAAAATTTTGTGAACACCCTGTCTCAAAAGAAAGAAAAAACTGGTACCTAAATTTTAGCATTTGCTCTTGTATGTTTACTGTACCATAAAATACCACAAAATTAAGTTTTTCTCAAAATAAAATTTCTCACATTAAAAAATTTACATTAAAATATTTAACAGCACCGGAAATATAATACTACTAATTATTATTAAAAAATAAATAAATAAAAGAGAGAGAGACTTGATCCAAAACCCGCAAGATCCCGAAACATTTAACGCCTACCCGCCGAGCAATAAAAAAATGAGCATGAAACTGACACAATCGAACGGTCAGTTTGTGAGGGAGTGACCTTTAGTCATAAAGGCACTCTAGTGTTTCTGAGATCGTGACGTCAATAATTTAACATTTTGTAGGCGTAAAAGTGACATCTATCCTCTCTTTTACTTTAACTTTCTAGAGTGTGTGTGCTCTTTCGAATTCCGCAGTTAGCTCGCGGTTATTAGTATTATGTTAATGAGAAGTATCTCAGTTTGTCGCGTATAAAAGCTTGGGTGTGTGTTTCTGGCCTTAGCCAGCGTCTGTGTGTTTCTGGCCTTAGCCAGCGTCTGTGTGTTTCTGGCCTTAGCCAGTAGCCAGTGTCTGTGTGTTTCTGGCCTCAGCCAGCAGCCAGCGTCTGTGTGTTTCTGGCCTTAGCCAGCAGCCAGCGTCTGTGTGTTTCTGGTAGTAGCCAGCAGCCAGCAGCCTCTGTGTGTATTCCGCCATTAGACAACGAAGTTGATAATTGTTTAGTAAGGTGCTGACGATTAGAGAATAGCTACGGCCTCCAGTAAAGCGAAAAGGAGTTCAGATAGTGGATTAAAGATTCGGCCTTGGTAAGAAAGTTTAGAATCGTTCCGTTTTGATTATTTGAGCAAATAAAGAAATATCCACAGCCACGGGCTGTGAAATTAAGATTTGTTTAGTAGATCAGCCAGGAAATAGTGTCAAGTGCTAGACGGTGCCCCGACTGAGCTAGACCGACGCCTGTGAGTATGATTTAGCTTTTCATAGTGTTCTCAGTGAGTGAAATTATAGACTGGCTCCACTTTCCTTTAGCCCTTATCATTTTAATAAACTGTGTTGTTTTAACCTAAATTAATGAGTATGTCTGCATATAACGTGACAAATGACACCCAGTATGAATATACCGTCACAAATGGCGCCCAACGAAATGTCGGACATTTTGGGATTGTGCCACGAGTGTATTTCACCGGTGAGGGTGATATTAGTGAATTTTTAGTGAAATTAGATGATTATATTTTGTTCAATAATATACCTGAGAAAAACAGGTACGTAGTGCTTAAATGCTCGTTAAAGGGCGAAGCACTTTTGTGGTTAGAAAATATAGGAAAGTTTTTGATTACTGAGGAAGCGAAAAGATTTGAACAAACTGTAATTGAGTTAAAGAAGGCATTTCCTCCCGTTAAAGATAAAAGTATTTTGAGAAAAGAGTTCTATTGTAATAAGCAGAATATTTATGAGTCGGCGTCAAAATTTTATCTTCGTAAGCTGGAACTAAAAAATAAATTAGATTTGGATATTACATTTGAGGAATTGTTGGACATTGTCTTTCCTCTTTTTAATCCAAATATACAGGACTTTATTGAAGTTAGAGCACCGAAGAATTTTGCAGAAATGCACCAGATATTATCGAAGTATGAGTCTCGGCATAGCTCGGATCAACGGGATTTGCGTAACCCTCGGCAGAGACCTGTCACGGATAGTAATTTGAGAAATGAGGGGGAACGTAATTTTGTGAGAGGGGGACAGCGATTTCCGGATAGTAATGTGCGTAATAGAAGTGATGGATTTGGTCGTAATATGTCGAATACTAGTAGTGGTAATAGGAATGGTGGTGGTGCTAATAATTTTAGAAGTGGTGAGAGAAATATGTATGGAAATAGACAGAATAGTGGTTATAATCGTAGTGGGGGAGTACGGGACAGGAATGTTTCTTCGCAAGTAAGGAGATTAACTTCGGATGAGAATGTTGAAAATAGGTCAATGCAAAGCAAATGTGTTCAGAGGTCGGAAAAGTCTTCGGTGAATTTAAATAAAATTACTATTAATCCGGTTGAGTTACCTGAAGTGTTAATTGTGTTAGATGGTATTGTCGTTAAAAGTGTCTTCGATACAGGGGCAGATAAGTCGTTCATTTCTTTTGATTGTTATCGGAAATATTTTTCGTATAAGAAGTTGAAAAGGTCAAGTCTGGTGGTTCAGTCAGCACAGGGAGTAGCTTGCGATAATAAAGGTTCAGTGGAATTGGAAGTTGAAATTCGTTCGGTTAAGACATGTTGGGAGTTTTGTGTGTTAGATGGATTAACAGTGCATTGTATAGTTGGTGTGGATTATATGAAGGATAGAGGAATTAGTTTGGATTTCTTTAAAAAGTCGTTAATCGTGAATAATGATGAGAATGTGAGTAAGAAAGAGCCTGTTTCAGTGTCAGTTAATTTGGAGGAATCTAGTTTAAGTGAGGTTAAGAAGGTGGAGTTTAATAAGTCTTTAGTCGATTTTGGTAAAGTTTTTTCTGATAAACCGAGTTTAACTAATGAAATGCATATTGGTTTTGACGCACTAGTTGCTAGTAAACCATTTCGTTATGATTTTATATTCAATATTTTTAAGTCTTTGTGTGAAAAGTTGCGGACTGAGGACGGTAGGGAACTTCCTCAGTCTAATATGGCTGAACGTGTAAATCGTACATTAATTCAAATGATTTCTTCTTATGTTGGTTCTCATCATGCAAATTGGGACCAGTTTCTTCAACATTTTGCGTACGCACTTCGTACAGCAGTTCACGAGTCAACGGGGAAAACGCCTGCTGAATTGTTTTTGGGTAGAAAAGTTATTACTCCATTCCAAAGGTTAGTTATGGTGTCAGATGCGGAAAGTCAGTACATGTGTCAGGATATTGAGAGGTTGGTTAAGGAAGCTCAGGTTCAAATGGGAAAAGCGCAAGAAAAGCAAGCTCAGTATTATAATATGCGTAGGAGGGAGTTAGAAGTGAAAGTTGGAGATTTTGTGTTAGTAGAAAAGCATTGGTTAAGTTCAAGTCGTCTAAAGAGAGTAGCTAAGTTTGGTCCGAAGTTTGTAGGTCCGTTCGAGGTTTTGGAAGTTCGAAATAATAATTTGGTTGTTGATGTCAATGGTGAAAGAATGACTGTTAATCTGGATCAGGTTAGAGTGTATAAGTTTAGAGAAAATGGTAGTGAAGGTTCTCATATGTCGAGTGGTGTTTCGCGAAATTCCCGATCCAATGAGTGTCCCGAGTCCAGCACTTCTTCATCGAATTCTTTTCATCAATATTCAAGAAGAAAATTTGGTCAAACAGCTCCAAAGACTGTTATTGAAAGTCGAAAGCCTAGCAATCCGAGAGCAAAGTATAATAAAAATAAGAGAACTGTGTCAAATACATCGGACTCTGTGTGTCATAAAAGACAAAATTATAAATTGTCCAGTTCCTCCATCTATTAGACAACAACCTCACAAGCATAAATTAACTAATAGTTCACCATCTTCAGTGATTAATCCCCAGAAAAGATTTCGTTTGGACACTCGTAAAACTGTTAAGCGAACTTTAAATGCCGAATCTTTGCCTAACAAGAAACTACATAGGTCCGGAAAGAAACGTGGCCTTGGATCTTCGGTAACTTCGGGTGCGTCTAGAAAGAGGAGGCAACTCTCAGATTACCGGCAGCAACAGTGTGAACCTCGCCATGGAGTGAACCCAGCGAACCGGCCGGAGCAGAGTCGTCGAGTGGAACCTACAAGTATCCCACGGCATCCATTCAGAACCAGGCTGCAGGCACGACAGTCAACTGTGGCGTCACCGTACAGTTCTGATGACGAGAGATCCTTCGTACAAGCCTTTTGGGACAGGAGGAGAAAGCCATCTTGCAGTATGAAGCCTGCTAGCAGTGAATCATCTCTATGATTGGGTGATAAAGTTCTTTGTTAAATTTCTATTAGAGTGCATATATGTGGTAGCAATGTGAAGGAATAGAAAGCAGAGAGACTGTTTTGTACTTTTGGCCATTTTTGGAATTTTTTTGACGGACTCACGTTTAGTGCTTAATTGTGTTCAAAATTTGTTTGCAAAATTGTTAGTTGGAAATTTTGGTCTTAACTGCTTTTAAAAATTCTGGATCTATTGTTAAATTGTTATGTTATTTGTTAAAATGTTACTATATTGTTATTGTTCATGTGTTATAAAATGTATGTTAATGTAAGTTTAACTTTTCAGAAAGTACAGATAGTAATTTGAGTTATTTTGTACACGCGCCGCGGTTCAGGCGCGCACGTGTTTTGCGGTCAAGAAGTCCTTGACACGCGTTTCTATCTCTGATACTAACATTTAATGAATTAACTTTCTTCTTATCGTTCGTGTTTTATGAGTTGCGTTTTGTACTTTAGTTGGGAATGGTTTCCGCAAGTTGCGAAGTTTTAAGCTGCATTTGAATTTGAAATTGTATTGTATTAAAATTGAATGTTAATGTGATTTTCTTGCAGGGAAGTATACTTTTTGTTATGTATTGATTCTGCTATTTTTCTTTTAGTTAATACAGATGAAGAGATTGATGACGTCATTTTGTAAATTTTTGATATTTTTTGATTATTGCATAAGCACAGCGATATGCCGCTGTACGTATGTGCCCCAATTATTGTTCAAGTGGAGTTAAGTCTGAAGAAGTTTGGGAGTTAGTTCATTGGCTAATGGGGATGTAGGTATTACGTAGTAGCAGAATTATTTTAGTATGAAGTAAATATAATTTTAGATGAAGTCGGAATTTGGATGAGGAAAGTTTTTGCGCATTGGGTTTTTTGGACTTGGTGCGAATTCTAGTATATTAAAAGTTATGGAGAAATTTTTGGGTAAAGTTATAGTTGCATTGCAATTTTGAGGAAAATTTCGGAAGGTTAGTGTTTTGAGAAATTTTAGCACTCCCAGTGGAGTGGGTTGTTTTGAGAGAAGAAGTAATTAGTTTTGAAAGTTTTACGAGTTTTTGGAAGTTTTACGGAGGCTATTTGTAAGATAGAAGAATGATTGGATTGAATATGTGATTATTTGAGGCAAACTGAGTTTTTTTGGTTGTGATGGGTTAAAGTTAATATTTTAAAAGTTGTGTTTCGGCGTTAAATTTCACCCATCACTGTGTTTTATTACGGCTCTAAATTTATAACAAGAAAAAGTTCTGGGCATGCATTTAGCCCAGCCCTTTTTCTCTGCAGAGTTCGAGGGGGGGTTGTGAGGGAGTGACCTTTAGTCATAAAGGCACTCTAGTGTTTCTGAGATCGTGACGTCAATAATTTAACATTTTGTAGGCGTAAAAGTGACATCTATCCTCTCTTTTACTTTAACTTTCTAGAGTGTGTGTGCTCTTTCGAATTCCGCAGTTAGCTCGCGGTTATTAGTATTATGTTAATGAGAAGTATCTCAGTTTGTCGCGTATAAAAGCTTGGGTGTGTGTTTCTGGCCTTAGCCAGCGTCTGTGTGTTTCTGGCCTTAGCCAGCGTCTGTGTGTTTCTGGCCTTAGCCAGCAGCCAGTGTCTGTGTGTTTCTGGCCTCAGCCAGCAGCCAGCGTCTGTGTGTTTCTGGCCTTAGCCAGCAGCCAGCGTCTGTGTGTTTCTGGTAGTAGCCAGCAGCCAGCGTCTGTGTGTTTCTGGTAGTAGCCAGCAGCCAGCAGCCTCTGTGTGTATTCCGCCATTAGACAACGAAGTTGATAATTGTTTAGTAAGGTGCTGACGATTAGAGAATAGCTACGGCCTCCAGTAAAGCGAAAAGGAGTTCAGATAGTGGATTAAAGATTCGGCCTTGGTAAGAAAGTTTAGAATCGTTCCGTTTTGATTATTTGAGCAAATAAAGAAATATCCACAGCCACGGGCTGTGAAATTAAGATTTGTTTAGTAGATCAGCCAGGAAATAGTGTCAAGTGCTAGACGGTGCCCCGACTGAGCTAGACCGACGCCTGTGAGTATGATTTAGCTTTTCATAGTGTTCTCAGTGAGTGAAATTATAGACTGGCTCCACTTTCCTTTAGCCCTTATCATTTTAATAAACTGTGTTGTTTTAACCTAAATTAATGAGTATGTCTGCATATAACGTGACAAATGACACCCAGCATGAATATACCGTCACAAGTTTTGAGTAAAATCGGGTTACCTAACTGAATTCAGGATTCTAACGTAATAGGATGCAGCTGGAAAATTCGAGTTTAGCTTTGGTTCGTAAGTCTTCTACAGTGTTGCGGGTAGGTAGCATGAAGGAAAACTAAAAGAAAGAAATAACTCTAGCCCAGAAGAAATAATTCAGTTATTTAGTGAAAGAATGTATGGATTGACATAGTTTTCGGAAATTTTGTCATGTATAATGCGCACTCGGTTTTGGCACTCAAATTTTGAAAAAAAAGAGCACATTATACAAGAGCAAAGACTGCGATTCTCATTGCAGGTAGCTTGATTTTTCACGATGTCATGGAAATCATCTTAACGCGTTAACTTTGAAATTTTTTTAATTACCTAACTATTGTGTAAAAATGAAAAAAAAAAAAGGAAGATGAAGATGAATTTGTTTGAATTTGAAAACTGCTTTTAACTGAAACACTATGAAAATATGTGTAATTAGATGTGTAGAAGGTAATGAAAAATAACATTAAGTTTGTTCTGTGTATTTTTATTTATTCTCCTTCGAGTTTTGTTTAATTTTGAATATTAAGTTTCGTTCAATTTAGTAAATTTATTTTTGCTGTATCTGACGAATTAATACATTTTCCAGTTTTAGTGTCTTAAATTAAAATAATAGTCAACAACGTTGCTCTTTATCTACCGCATTATGAATCCATTTAAATTTTACAGTCTAAAGCATTTTACGTAAATTGTTTAAACTATATTAAAAGATTTACATAATCATTGAATACATTTTTGAAGGATTTTAGAAGGATTGGAGGATTTAGAAGGATTAATTAAATTTGAATTTACAGGGATTTTGTGCAATATTTATAACCCTACTCAAATCTTTTATTTTAAATTGTTTTCTTAGTATTTAGTAGAATTATAAAATGTAAAAATATGATGTTCTTACAATATACATACAGAAATATTTTCCGCATTGAAAAATTCCCATCCCCCTCCCTCAGCGCCAAGAAAGCTGAAAAGATACAAAGGCAAAAGAAATCATCCTTTTAAAAATATTTTTGTTTTGAGCAACCAATAATGCTTTTGGAACAAAATAAAGTGATGTATCTGTAACTCATTCTAAACAGTATTCCAACTAATTGCCGTATTAAAAGAATTTTATAATAAGTAACTCTAATGGTACTTATAAGTACCGTAGGTAGATAAAGGGTTAAAGGAAGAGAGAAGACGATGTAAAGAAAGAAAGATGTAGCTTAAAATGCTTAGAATTGTTTTTAGATGATCTCATGCGAAATTTAATGATGACATGATATGAGCTTATAAGACTTGCATTTAAACACACTGTAAATTCTCAATAGACAAAAATAAAAACATTTTAGAGCACTTTTTATCACCAAATTTACAACATATTAATGTTGAAAGATTGAAAAATATAAACTAAGACAGACTTGAATACATTTTTTAAAAATAAATAAAATTTATATACAAAAAATTAGAACACTAAAATACATTTAAAAATACAAGAGTAATCGTTTCGCCAAGCTACACGCAAGGCCTCATCAGTACAAATAATTATTCATTTCATAACAAACATTGGAACAAATCAAGACAGTTACAGTTAGTTATTACTTTTTAGAAAAAAAATAGTATTCATTCAGGACAGCACGAACATCGTTCAGAGTTGGCGATCGTGAAGAAGTGAATCAACCTTCGAGCAGTAATCTGTCGTGATAACTGCTATAACCTGATTTTAAGATACTGGCGTTCACAAACTGAGGGATGTGTTTCGTTTAAACGCAATATTGGACAATGTGCATTGCAAACACCTGAATGTGTTGTGAATTAGAAGACTTCATATAAAAAACATTTTTGTGTTGTGATTGTGTTCTTAGTATGTTGAGAAAATGTTGCTATCTAGAAATGGGTCATTCCATGGTAACTAACATTACATTTAGACCTACTTTCAGTAATTTTAGTATTACAACACACACACTAAAATTATATTCAAAATATAAATTTGACTTGATTTGCTAATTAAACTTATTCAAAGTCCAATTTCGATGAAAAATACCTAATTTTAGTATTATATCTTAAAATTTGGTAGTTATGTTCATTGTGGTAACTGCCATTACTGAAAAAGGAATGTAAGTTTTTATATAAAGTGAAATTTTCATTATAATTGTTTAAGGGTGTATTCCGATCCAAACTGCCTTTTTTCAGATTTATTTTTAGATTCATTTTTGCTCTCAAATGCACCAAACTTTCGAATTCTCTTATTTAGAAACTATACAAGGTGCCGTGATTATCAATTCCTTTATAAATGCAGAAAATGTTGCAAAGAATGCTGTCAAAAACGGCGTTTTGGACCAAATTTTCCGAAACGGGAGGTCTGCGAACGAAAAAAGGGTCACGCTGAGAAAATAATTTCTTATAAATCAAATTCTAATTAAATCAGCGAAAAATTACATCACACGGCACCTTGTACGTCACTTCAAAAGTTCCCTCAGCAAGTTTCATGCTTCTACTTTTAAAAATGTGTCCAAAATTGTATCAGAAAATTTCGAGCTGTTGAAGGTGGAAAATCATTTTTTCGAATACACCCTTAAACAGTTTTCACCCAAACTGACCCTTAGATAGGTTTCATTGAAAAATGAAGTAAATTTTGCATTTGAATACTTTTTAGTGTTATACTACTAAAATTACTTCAATAAATTGTTCTAAATGTAATGTAAGTTACTATGGAATGACCCAAATGCGTTCTTAATATGTTACAAAAGTATTACTATCTAGAAATGTGTTCTAAAAATAGCACTGTTAATTATGTTGACATCGTGTTGTAAATAGTGTTGATGAAAATATTTCCTTACAACACTTTGCTGCACAACACTTTGCCACCACATTAACAACGCATTGTAAACACCACACAATTTAGAACACTATAAAACAACACATTTTAGAACACTATAAAACAACACATTGTAAAAGCCACACAATTTAGAATACTATAAAACAACACATTTTAGAACACTATGAAACAACACATTGTAAAAGCCACACAATTTAGAATACTATAAAACAACACATTTTAGAACACTATAAAACAACACATTGTAAAAGCTACACAATTTAGAATACTATAAAACAACACATTTTAGAACACTATAAAACAACACATTGTAAAAGCCACACAATTTAGAATACTATAAAACAACACATTTTAGAACACTATAAAACAACACATTGTAAAAGCTACACAATTTAGAATACTATGAAACATCGCATTGTAAACACCACACATTTTAGAACACTATAAAACAACACATTGTAAACACCACACAATTTAGAATACTGTAAAACAACTCATTGTAAACACAACACATTTTAGAACACTATAAAACAACACATGTAAAACACTTTCTATATGGTTCCTTTAAAATTATGCAAGATTAAAAAGGAAATAAAATACAGTTTACTTTATAGAAAAAAAATTGCAGGAAATTACCGAATGAATTGGCTATTTTTACTGATAAATATCAATAACTGCAATTCTGGAAAAATTATGTAATTTTTAAGAACACTTTTTTCACAATCTTTTACCTGGCATAACACATTCGCAACACATTCACATGACAATCGAAAACGATTTTAGTTAGAAGTATTAAGTATTATGTTCAGTAAGTGTTTCTAAAGTGTTTCACAAATTATCAGTACATGTTTCGTATAAGTAAATTAAAAAAAAAAAAAAATTCTTTTATGTTCGATGACTTAGGGTTTTGTGAGGTCGGTTCTTGGACTATTAACACTTCTAACTAAAATCGTTTCTGATTGTCTTGTGAATGTGTTGTGCCATGTAAAAGATCATGCAAAATGTGTTGTTAAAAATTGCATAACTTTTCCAGAAATGTCATTATTGATATTTATTGGTAGAATTAGTCAACTCCCTCAATAAATCTCTTGCAATTTTTTTTTCTAAAGAGCAACCTGTCTTTTATTTAGGCACTATGTAGAAAGTTTAGTGTTTTACAAATATTTTACATGTTATGTTTATAATGTTCTAAAGTGAGTAGTTAATTGGGTAGTTAATTTGGTGAAAAAGTGTTGTGCTGCACACCACTATTGTAAGAAAATACTTTCCTCAACACTATTTAAAACACTATTTCAACATAATTAACAACACTATTTTCATCAACACTATTTAATACTTTCGCAATACATTAAGAACACAATCACAAAACAAAAAACGTTTTGTATATGAAGTTTTCTAATTCACAACACATTAATGTGTTGTTTTATTTCATGGCAAAAAATGCTCTAAATATGTTTATTTTTGTGTGTTGAGAATTTGTAGCGTATTTTTGTGAGCCCTGTAATAAGTACGCTAAAGTTTATTAATTAAATAAGCCCGAAAATAAATAAAGACGATTTAAATATAAAGTTGTTCTAAGTAATATTTATATGAGGAAAATAAATTAGTATGATTTCGTTTCATACTATTTACTTTAGATTTATTGATATTGAGATCATACTTTTTCTTCACCCCACACTGTTAAAAATTTCTGTAAAAACAGAGAAAGAAAATCGTACTCTCTGTAAATTTACACTAGTTCTCGGTTAAATGCATTTTATTGAGTTTCAATCATTTTACAGACATTTCCCTCTGTTTATTATTTAATCTCCTGTGAGGATTTTTATGTCTTTAAATAAAAATATTTTTATCTTTGTTAAAATTTGTAATTCGAAGTACACACTTTTAAAATCCTTTTCCAAATTTTTTAGACTTATTAAAGAAGAAAGTTCAGTTTAAAAAAGTTAATCTTAAAACTTTGAATAATTAACAGCGATAAAAATCATCTCCTCGGAGTTAGTGTTGATTTTTAGAGAAATTACATAAAGAAAATATGCGTTTTTCATTATTATTAGTGTTCCATATATCCGTACGCCTCCTGATCTGTAGTTTAAGTTTATTAATTAAAAATACTCAAGAATAAATATAGGGATGTAAAACATAGACTTGTTCTATGCAGTATTTTTAGGAGTGAAACATATTAATATATTTCCTTCTTATAGTGATTATTTTGAGATTATGAATACTGAGATCGGACTTTTTCTGCACCCCACAAAAATAAACTCACCGCATTCCAGGTAAAAAAATAAAGGGTACGTCAAACTTTTTGGGAGATTCTGTATACATTTTCCATCATGTAAAAAATCAATATTTAAAAGTTATTTTCTTCTTTTATTTATTAAAAAAATATTTTTTTTTATACAAATAAATAAATAAATAAATAAATAAATAAATAAATATATATATATATATATATATATATATATATATATATATATATATATATATATTTTTTTTTTTTTTTTTTTTGCTGAAAAAACAGAAAGAAAAGAAAGGCAAGACGAGAAATGAACTTTTACAGATACAGAGGCCGTAGACTAAATATGTATGTTTCATTATTATTAATAGTCCTTTTACCTAAGCCCTCTGGCTGGGATTTATAATTAAATAAACATATTTGAATAAATACAGGGGATGTGAAATATAGACTTGTTCTAAGTAGTATTTTTACGAGGGAAACAAATTAGTATATCTCCTTCTTATACTAGTTATTTTAGGATTATGGATATTTAGATCGGAATTTTTTTGCGCCCCACAACAATCTCTTTGCGTTTTATTTATCTTTTCTTGTTGTTGTTTTTTTTTTCATATCCCCCCCCCCTCCTCATTATGTTACATTCGGCATGTAAAAAATCAAGATTTTAAATTTATTTTATTTTTATTTTTTTATTAAAGATTTATTATTTTTCTTATAGAAATAAATATATTTATTTTACTGAAAGATAAAACGGAAAGAAAAGAAGGACAAGACCAGAAATGAACTGTTTGCAGAGGCCGTACACTAAATGTGTGTGTTTCATTACTATTAATACCCCATTTACGCGAGCCCTCTGGCTGGGATTGCTAATTAAATAAACCCGAGAATAAATATTGGGGATGTAAAATAAAGACTTGGTTCTAAGTAGTATTTTTATGAGGGAAACAAATTAGTATATCTCCTTCTTATACTATTTATTTCAGGATTATGGATATTGAGATCGGACTTTTTCATGCGCCCCGCAAACAATCTCTTCGCGTTTTATTTATTTTTTTCTTGTTGTTTTTTTCCACATATCCCTTCTCCATTACGTTTCTGCTTTTGGAAGATAACTCGCCCAAACAAGCGTCCATCTTCTTGTAGACAAGCGAATGGCACTCTAGAGTGACATGAAGGGGTCCCCTAATCCTGAGGTAGTGCCCGGCGACGAGAATGGCCGACCAGGGGACATAACGTCGGCATTAAGGGATTACGATGTGGACTTGTTGAGTCGGGCTCTCATCTTTTTTATGGCCATCGCAGCTCACATGACACTTGGGAACCGATGATGGACTCACCAGCTCTCTCTGCTCTCTCTGTTTATGTTTTGCACCCATTGCCGTCTAAGGATGAGAGTGGAGTTGAGTTGCTACACAGCGCCGAAGAGAGATGGAGAATGAATCAATTAAGGAAGGTTTTTACTTTCTTTTAGATGTGCGTGAGACATTTTTTTTTCCATCATGATGTTATTTGTTGGTTTGTAGTGTTCCATTTATGTACTGAGGAAAGTGTTTAGTAGGGATTCGTGTAGGTTTTTGAGAGCTTAATGGGAAAGAAGAGATATGAAGTGGCGTTTTGAAATGATGTTTTAGAGGAAGCTAAAGCGATAGATGAAATGTAATGAACTATATGAACAAGACAAATTGTGTTGCCGCAGTAAATATTTACATTTGGTATCACTTTTGGAAAGTGCAATCAATTTGATCGTGATAAAAACGTTCAATTTTAAGAAAACTTTTGTAAAGATTTCCTTTTTACCAGTAGTTTCCAGCCGGCGATATGCGTACTCTAATATGTAAGTAAAGGAAAGAAAGAATTTTACATTGGTCGGATCGCACCCAAATCCAAAAGTTTTCATTAAAACCAACTTAGACCCGACCCATGTCAAACCAAAATAGACCGCAGAACATTCAAAAGTGAAGCCGAAATGAAAGAAAATTAATTAATATGCTAATAGAATAATTGAAAAGCAGTCTACAATTAAATTTGTAATAACGGATTAACCTTTTCTGTATCAAAATGAACAAATATGTACTCAATAATGTTCAAATGTATAGCTTTTTTATTTTAAAATATTCAGGTTTTTATTTTGAAAAATCAGGTAAACGCGAATGTGAGCCAAAGAAGTGAAAATCCAACCCGAAACCCATCCAAGCCCGAAAGTTTTACAGTACACCCTGACAATAACAAAGCCTATAGCGTCAACTCAACCCAACTTAATGAGGTGGATCAGGTTCGGGTAAAATTGGGTTACCAAACTCGATGAAAGTGTCTAAAGCAAGTATATATGCGAAAGACGGAATCGACGGTTTTAGACAAGAAGCGATTTTACGTAGAATAAAACGGTCAAGTGCAAGTAGTACTCGAACTCAGTGGGTTCCGTGCAATAGACATATGAAAAAATAGCCCCTTAAGAATGACCGAAATTCTCAGAATCCTTCATTTTTCCCACCAGTTATTTTTTATTGTAATGTTTACCGTGTTTAATTGGAGCATTTTCGCGATTCAACAATAGAAAATTCTCAGTTTTGAAAAACCGGTGATTAAAGATTAAAAATTAAGCAAAGTGCGCTCGTCGCGAAAGAGTTAACTCTGCAATTAAAAAAAATCGTTAACCCTCTCATGCATACGGGCCTCTTATGAGGACAGATAATTATTGCATTATTAAGCAAAATAATTTAAAGGATTCATTTATGAAGATCTGATTTGTGGAAAGATAATAACTAGCACGCAGCACAATAATAAAATTATTTTAGAATGGGTCTTTCATTTATCATAAAAATGATATTTTGCGAATAATGGAAAATAATGAAAAATAATTTATGCGTGAGAGGGTTAATACAAGAATAATAATACTTTGTAAAAAGAAAAAAAAAACTATACAACGTAGGTTACAGCTATATATATTAGAAAAGTATGAATGGGCATAAAATAAAAGTTCATAAAGCCTAAGTAATATCAAATACTGTTATTCCGTATAACACTTTTTCTTTTAAATCTTATCCTTATTTGTTTATAAGGAACTTAACTCAGGACTGAGAATAAAAGGCAGCGCACATTTAAACATCATTTGGCATTACATATAACTAAATTCATCATAGTAATATTTTTTTTCTTTTCAAAGTGTAGCTAACACAAAACTTTTGTATACAAAGTTTAAACTAGGTATACGTCGCAAGGAGTTCGTAAATTTGCAAAGTCGCTTCGGTCCGTGATGCGTTTTCAAGATAGGTTTTTAATTAACTTTTAAAGACAATAGAGTCGTAATCAGAGTTCCACTCAATGCAAATTAGTCGCGAACCCCATAGTATTTATGCACGGTTCACATGCATACAGTGGTGGCCATTCCCCTCAAATTTAATGACGCAGATTCCCCCCCCCCCCGAAAAAATCTCCATACTTTAACATTGACCCCCCCCCCCCCCTCCTAAACAGAATATGAATTGTAAAATATATTCTACTTATAATCTACTGCACCTTCAAAAGATAGCAAGTTTAGCATAACAGAATGAATTCTTATTGCCCTTATCTAGAATTTAAAGAAAGAAAGTACAGGAACATTTCTGGAAATTAAGTTTTAAAATCTCCCCCCCCCCCCAAAAAAAAAGTACTTTTTCTCAGATTCCCCCCCCCCCCCAAAAAAAAAAAAAACTAAATTGTATGACGCATTTTGCGTCACCAAACCCCTCTTTGGGCAACCCTGCATGCATAAGGAATTTAAAAGAAATTAGGCTTTTTAGTCCCAAAAATTTCGTAACGTAATGGCCGCCATATCCGAAGCGTTACGAAGCGAATGTTTACATAGTTTTTCTTTTCCTCTAATTTTTTCATAATTCTAGTTTCAGTAGATTCGAAATTAGGTGGGAGGGAGCATATTTTTGCACTATATTTTCGACATATATCTCTTAAAATAAAATATTTTAAACTAAAAGTACTATATTTTCTAGTTCAGCGTAACGAAATTTTTCACAAGATACCCCACACGATATGCAAAGAAAAGATTTTTTTTTCTTCAACTAATTTAATTAGTCCTCCTATCCCCTCTTAATATCTTTGTAAATGTTTAATGTATCTGTAAATAGGTGCACTGAGAAAAAAAATATACTTCCTTCACCTAGAATGAATAGTTAGTCACTTTCTGAATATTAAAACTAGAACTACAGAATACCGAACTATACGAATAGATTAAACAACTCTGTTGAATAGACGCAATGTCCTGACATTTCTAGTCCAGTGTTTTCTAGGTGACGAAACGATATTGAATCGTTTCAGTAACAAGAAATTATCGCTTGATTTTGGGAATGGTTTCATGTACAAGAATTCTAGTTACTAAATTAAACCTCTTGTATTCGCATCTATTTGCACAGATTTTTAAATAGGTTTGACAACGAGAATATAAGAAAACGCTCTTGAATTCTAACAGGGAACTCCAGAACTCTCTGGCATAGGGAACTAGAATTTATAAGGATGACATGGAACTATTTTTTCAAGAGCTACAATTTAGATTTCTAGATGCTGGAACTATATTTTTTTCTCAGTGTGGGCCAATAGATTTTATTACTTCTCACAATTTAAACTTTCCACGTTTCATAGTTTACGAGTAAAGTGGTTGTGACAGACGTACTGACATACACAGGAGTGATCTTACAATGGTTTCGTTATCTTTTTTTAAGTACGAACCCTAAAAACAAGGAAAAACAGGGAGAATGAATCAATTAATCAAGCTTTCGAAACTCCAAAAGCTCGGGTATTAATTGGTAAATTTTAAGGAATTTTACGGTAATTGGATGCTCAATTAAGTTTTTTAAATGATACTTCTGACTACAATCTGCAGTTCGTATCATCCTGACGCCTAAAATAGTTTTTGCAAAATTGAAAAAAAACCGGGAGAATCCTAAATGAACCAAACTTTCAATACTGTACAAGTAAGAAATTACCTGGCAAATCAGGTGTGCTCATACTATAACTGGTTTTATAAATGTCCAGATCTTGGTGCTATAGCTGTTGCACACACATGCACGATTAGAATATTTATTACGATAATAATCAGTAATATACAAATAAGACTACATCTTAAATAGGACGTAATCCTCAAGGCAACGTAGAATCATTACCTATCATGAGATATCATTGAATTAACTATGAATGACAGGATTTAATAGAGTGAATAAAACTCTTATAGTTACCATTTTAAATTTTGATTCGATTTTCAAACAATTTGGAAAGACTTGAAAACAAAAATTTTACAAAAAAAAATTTTGTAATGTTTTTCAAACATTTCGGTCGGGTACTTTCTGCGCTGTTATAAGAGGGCAAACGGATGTAAGGACCAGAGACGACTATAGTAGGTCAGGAGTGCAAAAATTTAGGTTCCAGCAGATAGTCTCTCATAACTAAAATGTAAAAGTTTTCTTCTCTGAAAATTTAATACAATTTTAACAAAAATTTTACACAAAATAACCAACAAAATAAATAAATAAATAAATAAAAATAAAAAATAACTAGTCGTTGGGGGTCACCGTAATACTTACCCATCATGGATATGTATATGAAAATAAAACATGTGAAACTACTTATACAATGCATTGCAATTCATAAACAAAATTTAAATATTGTTAATATACATAGTAATGCTATATTAAAGAACTGCTGATGTACCAATTTCAACAAATTATATAAAACACCAAACTACTCAAGTAGTACCGAACTGCGTAAAGAACTGCGTAAAAGAAACATCCTTATAACTCCAAAAATAATAATTTTATTAACTAACAATTAACTGCGTCGGATTAAGCGTCTTATTTCCAATTAAAATATACTTCTGAATTGAAATTTGAATGAAATACAGGGTCATGAAAAATCGAAGAATGTTGAAAACAAGATTACAAATATCTCGGCAACTAATAATCCGATCGATTTCGTTCTATAAGCAAAATGTGTGTTATTTTATTGCCTTTTATATCCATTCCTTAGAACAAAAAAATTCGAAAATTTTTATATACCTTTCATCAGAACGAATTTTTCGAGAGTCCGAAAAAAATAGTTCCGGATAATCGAGGTTGCTGATATTAAGTAGGGTTCGTTCCATTCTTACATACTAACTACATACAAAATTTCAAGTCTCTATCTCCATTTGTTCGGGAGATAGAGCGTTTACAGACAGACAGACAGACAGACAGACGGACGGCAAAAATTTTTTTCTAAAAATATGTTTCTCGGAATCTCCACTATCTGAAACGTGTAAATCCGTCAAAAATTTTTTTCGATTTTCAAAACGATTGTAAGACTTACCCTATACTACGTATGATGGGTAAGTAAAAAGTGGTGAGAGATTGCCTGTTGACGCTTAGATTTTTGCACTACTGATGTAGATGCTACGTATTTATATAATCAAGAACGCTTCTAAAAAGTGGAACAAGTATTTTTACTTAAATCTATTCATTTATAGACACCAAATAACTATTGAAATTTAGATTTTTCATACATTTGACGTAGTTAACTTTTCTTTATTAAATATTTGAAAATGAAAATTCGACAACCATGTTAATTTCAAATTTTCAGATTTCCATGTTGTATTTCAAATCATTCGGTCGTGTACTTTCTACGCTTTGAGGGCATACGGATGGAAGGACCACAGGCGACTATATATCAGGAGTTCAAAAATCTAGACGCCAGCAGCAAGTCTCTCACCACTAAAATTTAAAAGTTTTCTTCGCCGAAAATGTAATAGCATTTTATCAAGAATTTTACGCAAAATAGACAAAAAAAAAAAAAAAAAAAAAAGAAGAAGAAGAAGAAGAAAGAAAGAAATTTAGTAGTGAACAAAAATCTAGGTCAGCTGGAGCTTAGATTTTTGCACTTCTACTATGGGCAGTGTTGCCAGATGGGCTACTTTTTCTAAATTCAGAATCTTGTTCGGCACCAATTTTTTGAAACGATAAAATACGCCTTATTTAATGACATATTAATTAAGGTGAAAAGAAAGGGAATTTTAGCGTTTGAAAAAAGTGACTCCAATCAAGAAATCTGAATTTAAAAAAAAGTAACCCACTCGCAACACTGACTATGGGTGCTGCGTATTTATATAATCACAAACGCATCTAAAAAGTGGGAAAATATTTTTACTTAAATCTTTTCAATTATTGATACTAAATAATTACTGAAATTTAGAACTTCTCGTAGATACTACGTAGGTAACTTTCTTTTCTTTTCTTTTTTTTTTTTTTTTTTCGATCAAGGTGCATCTGTGCAGATTCGCTACTTATTAAGAACGCTTCGCTCTTCATCAAAAATAATGAGCCCTTCTTTGGTGGGACGTGATACGCGTGGCCAAGCAAACTGCCTCCCATAATCGCAGCTAGAAGAGAGAAACTATCAGTGTGCGATCAAAAAACTTCTCAAAATTATTTATGAGTTCTATAAATTACGTCTGGTATACCTGCCATGTTCTTCGGTTCCTCGTTACGGTGTTCGATATGTGATCGCTGCTTTATTATTCTTTACACGATCTCCGTGAAGTGATAACAATATAATTCTGATCAACATGTTTATTGAAACAAAGTTATATTATGACGAGCGATTATCCCTTAATTATGATGATTATATTGTATGTATGCTTAGTGGCACTGTAGTTTGCTTATATTAATTGGATTTTTATAGTGCTGCATGTTGTTATTAATCAATAATTCATTTAAAAGTAATTGATAAAATGTGTATTACATATAAAACGAGGATGAGTGTATTCTGTAAAACATTGTGCTTAGCTGAAAATATCTTTTTCATTTTATTATAAATCAGTAATCTCTATTTATGATTTGTTCTGTACTTTAAAAGCTTGTTTATAAGAACTGTTTAAAGCTAAAAGAATATACAGTCGACTCTCGTTAATTCAAACTCGTCGGGACCACAAGAAATGTTCGAATTATCCGAAGTTCGAATTATGGAAAGTATGAAATGAAAACATGCTTAATATGATACTATTACAAAGGAATTAATATTATAGTGTTTTTAAAATTTATTTCGTCTGTTATCATTAGAATATGACTGAATATTAAATTAGAATGTAGAAATACATTAATTAATTAAAAGATTAGAAACAAGCACAATGGAAAAAAAAATTGGAAGCGTCACTGATGGACATACAGGACACTAAGAAAGTGGATATCAAATGCATGAAATTATATGTATACTCGTTCGGAACAATTCTCACAAAAATCAAAGAAAGAAAGTTCAATTCAAATGACCTGAAATCCGTGAGAAAGAAAAGAAAAGTGAAAAAACGGAATTCTCGTTAGTTCGAATTAAACGAAGTCAAGAGAAAATGAGTTCGAATTAATGAAAAATTTTAATGTTATTCGGCCATTGAAAATTTCGGGACTTCATGTTTAGTTCGAATTAAGCGAATATTCGAATTATCCGATTTCGAATTAACGAGAGTCGACTGTATTTCTAATCATCGTACTTCTTAAAACAAAGTTACATTATGACGAACGATTACCCCTTTAGTATGTTTATTATACTGTATATACAGTTTAGTGACACTCTACTTTTCTTGAATTAATTGGATTTTTATAGTTCAGCGGGAAGGTTTTACGTTGTTATTAATCAATAATTCATTTAAAAGTAATAAATAAAATGTATATGAAATATACAACGAGGATAAATGTATTCTGTAAAACGTTGAAGTTACCTGAAAAGATTTTGTTCATTTTATTGTAAATCAATAATCTCTATTAATGCTTTGTTCATCACTTTAAAAACGTATATAAGAATTGTTTACCGACAGAAATAGTGTACCGACAAGATTTTATTTCGATATAAATTATCTCATTTAAAAGAAATGTTTAAGATGTGTATTAAATATACAGCGAAAATAAATGTGTTCTGTGCAATATTTTAAAGTTATCTTATGGATTTTATTCATGGTTTTTTAAGTAAAAAAATGTCTATAAGTGATTTGTTCGACTTTAAATATGGATGCGAACTGCTTAACATAACAAGATAATTCTGAAGTACGTGTTAGTTGAAACGAATTTTTTTTTTTTTTTTTTTGTAACGAGTAATTAATCCATAGTTATCATGATAATATTAAATGCATGCTTAGTAGATCTGTACTTTGCTTCAATTAACTATATAATTAATTAATAACATAACAACACAGTTTTACATGTTTATTAAAACAAACTTATATTGTGACGAATGATTATTTCTTAATTATGATAACATCCCATGTATGCTTAATGAAGCTGTTACTCTGCATGAATTAATTATATTTTATGGTGTAACCGACAAGATTTCATGCTGTTATAAATTGATATCTCGTTTAAAAGTAAGGTTTAAGATGTGTATTAAATATAAAGAAAAAAAAATGCGTTCTACGCAACATTTTAAAGTTATATTATGGATTTTATTCATGGGTTTTTTGAATAAAAATAGTCTATGAGTGATTTGTTCTACATTAAAAAAATATAGACACGAATGGCTTAATATAACAAGATAAATCTGAGGAATGTGTTTGTTGATACGAAATTTTCTTATAACGAGCGATTAATCTTTAGTTATAATGATAATATTGAATGCATATTTAGTAGATCTATACTTGAATTAATTGGACTGTACATTCCACGTTGGGAACTACTGTCCTTATTACTTAAATTAATATATAATATAGTGATAATAAATTAAATAACCAATATCACAATGTTTAGATTTTAAAAAGAATAAAGTTAAAAAATTAAATATTGAAATTACTTTCATTTAATATAACCATACTAACTTAAACTTTTGTACTACAGAGTAAAAGATAAAATAAAGAATAAAATATGTAATTAATATATGTATTTTATACATTTAGAAAATAATATTTTAGATACTGTCCAAATTTGGCCAAACGTTAGATTCAACTTAATCATTAACATTAATTATTAAATTATATTGGTAGACTTAATAAACATAACTGTACAATTATTCAATTACGTGTGTCAATTCAACATCCGATAGAAAATATATTTTTTATTGAAATTTATCAGATGCCTCTCCCTTTCTCTCTCTCTCTCTCTTTTTTTTCAATAAATTAATCATTGCCTATTATCCAAACAATGCCGCCCTCCCCCGTACTCTATCATCTACACATCCATTGTACTAGTACATTTTTCATTTTTATATTGCATTTAATTTTTTAAAATTACTTTTATTTATTTATTTCTTTATTTAATTATTTATTGTACATTTTTTACGCAATGTGTTAATTATGTTTAAGATCATGTAAATGCTAATTGCATATTCAATAAGAATAATCTTTAAGTAGAAAAATATTTTCCATTCATAAAGCGCATTAACTTCTAGCATGAAAACAAAC
This sequence comes from Maratus speculifer, assembly GCA_964019185.1. Lineage (NCBI taxonomy): Eukaryota > Metazoa > Arthropoda > Arachnida > Araneae > Salticidae > Maratus > Maratus speculifer. Next base: position 87,868,124 of record OZ025300.1, on the reverse strand, counting down.
ATTACTCCATTAAAATTACTTTTTTACAATTTATCACAGTTTTAACTCACGAGTTAAATAGAAAATTTTACATTAAATGGTTCATTCATAACTTAATTTACATTTCTAATTTAGAAAAAGAAAAAAAAAAATGAATCACCTGATGCTCTGTACAAATATTCAAGTCTAATATTTAATCCATTAATGAATGGAAAAATAAATAAAAATATAAAAAAATAAACATTCAACAAACATAAACTTTAAGTACAAACATATATTTTATTAATAAAACACACAACTTTTCAAATGAAAATAATTATTTTTTCAATATCTCATTTAAATTATTTTTACAATTCATTGCAGTTTTGCAATCGATCATTTATAGAAACAGTTTTACAGCGAATGCATTCCACATAACTCAAATTACGTTAGCAATTCTAAAATGAAAGAAAGAAAAAAAAACTACGGAAAATAAGACACCTTAATGCTCTTTCCTGTTATGCAAAACTTATGTTTGGTTCATCAATCAATGAAACTATGTATATATTTATATAATCGATACTTAATATATATACATAAACTACTCGTATGAAGAATTTTTTTTAAACTACTTCATTATAATAATTTTTAAGATTTACTATAGTTTTAAAATCTAAAAATTAAAAGCATGAACTCAAATTTCAAAAAAAAAAAAAAAAAAAAATTAAAAGCTGAAAAATGAGCTGCTTAATTCGACTTATTACGAATAATATAAATCTAATATTTCCTTTATAAACGAATGAAAAAAGAGAAAAATAGAAAACTAATATTAAATCGGAATAAACTTTCAGTACAAAACTATTATCGACTAATAAGAAACATTAACGTCATGAATGAAAATAAAATTCTTTTGAAATATAACATTAAGATTATTTTTACAATTCATTACAGTTAAAGAAAAAAAAAAGGCGTTTGTAATTTCCCAAACTCAAATTTCACAGTAAATTTTTAAAAATTGAAAAGTCAGTTGCTTAAACCGACTTATTATAATAATACGAATAATATAAATCGGTACTTCTAGGTTATCCCGTCGACTAAAAAATTATCGCCAAACTAAAAGATTAAATGCCAATAATGGATGATCGTGAATGTCACATTCAATGACATTAAATGCGATTCACATGTTTAAAATGTCATTAAGTGATTTTTATTTCGACTTTTTATTAATATTTTTATTAATATTCTACTTTTTTTTTATTTTTTTTTTTATTTAAAATAAAAATTATGTCAACATGTATAATTTGGCTATTAGTTTGGCGATTTGTATAATTTGGCGAAATTGGTCTACGAGATAACCTAGAAGTACCTATAAAACAAATCCGTTCTTTATTAATGCGGGAAAAAGTATATAAACAGAAATTCAATATTTACTATGCCTAAACTTTAAATACGAAAATATTTTCGATTGATAAAAAAATATTAACTTAAAGATAGAAAATAAAATAAATTTGAAATACTTTATCAAGGTTACTTTTACGATTCATTACACTGTTAAAATCGAAAAATTAGAGAACATTTTGAGTTAGTACCCAGCACAAACTCAAATTTTACAAGAAATTTTCAAAAACTGAAAAGTCAACTGCTTAAAGCGACTTACTATAATAATACGAATAATATAAATCTAATCTTTTCTTTATTAATGAATAATAAAAATATATAAACAGAAAATCAATATTTACTATGCATAAACTTTAAGTACAAAAATATTTTCGATTAATAAAAAATATTAACTTCTTGAATGAAAATAAAAAGAATTTGAAATACTTTATTAAGTTTTTTTTACGATTCATCGCACTGTTAAAATCGAAAACTTAGAGAACATTTTGAGTTAGTACCCAGCACAAACTCAAATTTCACAATAAATTTTCAAAAACTGAGAAGTCAGCTGCTTAAAGCGACTTACTATAATAATACGAATATTATAAATCTAATCTTTTCTTTATTAATGAATGAAAAAATACATAAACAGAAAATCAATACTCAGTATGAATAAACTTTAACTACAAAAATAATTTCGATTAATAAAAAACATTAACTTTATTTATGGAAATAAAAATATTTTTGGTAATAATTCATAAAGATAATTTTTACGATTCATTACAGCTGTTAGATCCAAAAGTTTTTTTTTTTTTTTTTTTTTTTTTTTTTTTGTGTGTGTGTGTGTGTTTGTGCCCACTGCTTAGCAAAAACTCAAATTTCAAAATAAATTCTTATAAACTGAAAAATGAGCCGCTTAATCTGACTTATTACTAACAATATAAATCTAATATTTTCTCTATTAATGAATCAAAAGATATATAAAGAGAAAATCAATATTCAATATGCATAAAAGTACAAAATTATTTTCGATTAATAAAAAACATTAACTTCTTGAAGGAAAATAAAAATCTTTTGAAATACTTCATTAAAATTATTTTCTTGTTCATTGCAGTTTTGCAGCCGACGAGTTAAAGATGAATTTTTACAGCGAATGCATTCCACATAATTGAAATTACATTACCAATTATTAAAGAAAAAACGAGTTAATTAATGTGATGTACTAATATGCAAATCTTATGTTTGGCTCATTTATGAACGAATCTCCATATATATTTATATAATCAGCATTCAGTGTAAACTTTAAACAGAAAAAAAATTCTACTAATAAAATGCATTTACTTTTTATATGAAGATAAAAACTCTTTGAAGTATTTCATTAAGAAATTTTTTTTAGGATCCATTAAACTTTAATAATACTAAAGTTAAAGAAAATTCCTGACTTAGTACTGAGCACTAGCTGAAATTCCGTAGCAAATTCTCAAAAACTTAAAAGTGAGCCGCTTAATGCGACTTATGATAATAATACGAATAATATAAATTTAATATTTATTAATGAATAAAAAATATATAAACAAAAAATCAATATTTAAAATGCATAAACTTAGTAAAAAAAGTACAAAAACATTTTCGATCAACAAAAATCTTATTTAAATCAAATAAAAAACTTTTGAAATACTTCATTAAAATTATTTTTACGATTAATTACAGTTTTACAGTTGATGATTTAAAAATGAATTTTTACAGTGAAAGATTTCCTCATAATTGAAGATACATTACCAAATCTTAAAGAAAAAACGAAAAATGAGTTATTTAATGTGATGTGTTAATATGCAAATCTTATGTTTGGCTGATTAATGAACGGATCTCTCTATATATTTTTACAATCAACATTTTGTGTAAACTTTAAGCACAATTATTTTCTATTAATAAAATGCATTTACTTCTTATATGAAGATAAAAACATATTTCATAAGAAATTTTTTTACGATTCATTAAAATTTAAAAATCCAAATGTTATAGAAAATTTTTGACTTAGTACTCAGCACTAACTCAAACTTTACAATAAATTTTTAAAAACTGAAAAGTGAGCCGCTTAACGAGACTTATTATAATAATACGAATAATATGAAACTAATTTTTTCTTTATTAATGAATCATAAAATATATAAACATAAAATCAATATTCAATATGCATAAACTTTAAGTACAAAAGTATTTTCGATTAATAAAAAAACATTAACTTCATGAATGAAAATAAAAATCTTTTGAAATACTTCATTAAGATTATTTTTACAATTCATTACAGTTTTACAGTCGACGAGTTAAAGATGAATTTACAGCGAATGCTTAACGCATAACTCAAATTGCATCGCCAGTTCTTAAAAAAAAAAAAAAAATAAATAAATAAATAAAATAAAATAAAAAAATAAAAAAATAAAAAAATAAAAAAATAAAAATGAATAAAAACGAGTCATTTAATGTGATGTGCTAATACAAATGCTTCCGTCACCGAAAACGAAAATATAAAAATAAATAAATAAATATAGTAGCAGAAAACCAATATTCAATATGCATAAACTCAACTCTAAGTACAAAAGCTTTTTTGATTAACGCTAACTTCATTAAAAAACGTTAACTTCATTAATGGAAATAAAATTTCTTGAAATACTTCATTAAAATTAGTTTTACAATTCATTACATTTTTACAGTCGACGAGTTAAAGATGAATTTGTACAGGGAATGCTTTTTACGTAACTCAAATTACATTACCAATTTTTAACTAAAAACGAGTCATTTAATGTAATGTACTAACAAATGTCTCCGTCTCTCTAAAAAAAAAAAAAAAAATAAATAAAATAAAATAAAATAAAATAAAATAAAAATAAATAAATAAATAAAAATATATCTAAACAGAAAATCGATATTCAATATGCATAAACTTTAAGTCCAAAAATATTTTTGATTAATAAAAAACATTAACTTCATGAATGAAAATAAAATCTCTGGAAATACTTCATTAAGATTATTTTTACGATTCATTACAATTTTACAGTCGACGAGTTAAAGATGAATTTTCACAGCGAATGCTTTCCGCATAACTCTAATTACATCCCCGATTCTTAAAAGAAAGAAAGAAAAATAAAAACAAAACGAGTCATTTAATGTGATGTGCTAATACAAATTTTTCCGTCTCCTTAAAAAAACAAAAAATAAAATAATGTAAAAAAATAAATAAAAAATTACATTTAAAGGAAAATTTTTCCTCTTAATTTTCTCGAGAAGTTCAGTTTCAAAACGATGAAGCGCAAAAATTTCCTTGCTTTAGCGTGTAACAGTATTTACAGTTTTTTAACTTAAATTAGATATTTTCGTGCTATATTTGCAATTACACTTTTTATCCATTTTTCCTCTTTGCAAAATAAGAACATAAAAAAGAAGGAGAAGAAAAATACATTAGCGAGAGAAGAAAGTCTGCTAATTTGCCCCGTCCCGTAATTTGAATTTAATAAAAGAAAATAACCCATCTTGAGAAAATTAAACTGAAAAAAGGGGGGAAAAAGAAAAACTTCATTGCCAGAGTTTGATAACCCTCCGACAAAGCTTAACGAAGAAGAGGATACCATTAGAAAAAAAAAAGTGAATTAGACCTACGCTATACTCTCCTTACATCATAAATTAAACATAAACCTCGAAATGAAGTAATTTAAAGGGACTGCTAAAATCGAATGATTTAATCATTTTTTTCTTGAGTCCTTTTTCAATATTTAAACAGTTGGATAAAGGGAAAAAAATATATCCCAGATCTTTAATACCAAAAAATCGTCTAAAAAGTGCCATCTTTTATCTTTCAAGATTTTTTTTTTATTTTTTTACCTTCCAGAAGATAAAGTGATGGGTTTAAGTGATATAATTCGCCAAAGATTTCAATTCTTGATAGGTTAAGATTAGGTGATCTAAGAATTTTTTTATACCCTCCCTCTCTCAATTATTATGTTCACTGTTATCAGTACGGTATCTTCGAAGAAGTAGGCTTAGACTCTAGTATTGATCCTATAATCACCGCAGGACAGGGGGTTTTGAGAAATGAGGGCTTTCCGTGTATAGAGACGGGGGATGTGTTCAGTTCATAAATATCGTAAAGGAAGGGGATATTAAAGATTTTTTTGATCAAGATGAGTCAGTTGTGAATTTTTCATTTTAAATTAGTTATTTTATACTCGTTAAGAGTGATTTAACTTTACTCTGTCTGTATCTGTTTATATATATATATATATATACTAGCGGTCTTCGTCCGCTAGGCTGGTCGGTTTCTCTAAAGCAATCTTGAATCAAATGTTATATTTCTAGTAAAAATTTAAAAAATTTAATATTTAACCAATATCCATAATTGTTGTCTTATTCGTATAGTCTTATAATATCCAGTTGAAAATAATTATTGAAGACATAATAGACAGACTAAAGTACCTATGTTTAACTATTTTTTTAGTAGGTGTGTTATCTTGAATTTCCCGTTTCTATCTAAACCTGCTGCAAAGATACAGCGAAATGTCTTAAAAGTTCGAACAACCCATTAAACCAACTTAGGTGGGAATTTCTAAAATAGATAAAATGCATGTTTAAGTTTGTTTTAGTAGATTAGGCAACCTCAAATTCATTCCTTCTATCTAAAACGTGCAGCTGAGGTATAGCAGAATGACTTAATTTTTCGTACCACCTATTAATAACTGTTAATAACCCCATTATAATTAAATTAATGTTAATTTTACATCCTTATGAAAAAAACATTCTACTATTTTTTTCGGATTTTTCGGAGTATGCCCGTATGAAAACCTTCCGTGTTATAAGTGTATTCAGGATATCGTGATAATATTGAGGTGTTTTGTTCAGAAAACACACAACAAATCAAATATTTCGTAATGATAATTGTGATATACACGCGTTCCAGAGCTTTTGAAATCTTGCTGGCATACCATGAAATCAAAATGAGTTTCAAGCAAAGGAGTGGGGGAAGAAAGGCGTGGCATGCATTGGGCAAAGAACATAGATTTGGACAGAAGAGAGCATTTTAGTTTAAAGTCTTGTCCTATGTAAAGTTTGAGGTATTATTTCCTGTAATAATTCTCCTTTTCGAACCTAACTGTGTTCGCGTGTTAAAAATAGGATTTGTTTGCCATGGAACTGATAAAACTTCGCATCTTAAATGGGTTTGCGTATTAAACGTTCGTGTATTAAGCGGGGTTTTTTTTTTTGCATGCAAAAGGTAGGCGTTTTTCATGAGACCGAAGAAAAATCGCGCATTAAGCGGTTTCGTGAATTAAGCAGGGTGTGTATTAACGGGGTTCCGCTGTATATCGCAAAGAATCGAAGCTTTTTTGTTTAATTTTAGTCAGATTTTTCATTTTAAATTAGTTATATTGCAATCGTTAAAGGGACAATTTACTTTTTCAGGAATTTGTTTATTTTTTAAAATGGTAAACTCGCTCTATTTCAACATTAAAAAAACGTACCTATTGAAAAAAAAAATTAACTGCATACTTAATAATTTTTACTTTTTTCTATCTTTACAAGAAGAAAATATTGGATTCGTGAAAATATTCGAATTCCAGTTTTTGACTGATTTACACATTTTAGGGGTCAGAGATTACAAAACACATGTTTTTACAAAATGTCTGTCTGTGAGTCTGCGAGTCTATCTGACTCTGCATTTATAATAACATAAATATTGTGGGCACTCTATCTTAAGAACTAATGCACAGAATTTAATAAAAATTTATATTCAGATAGTCCTGATATAAATTGATAATGATTTGCTTTTCGTGCAAATTGTTCAAGAGATGGTACTACTGTGGCTGTGTTTTTTACGATTTTTTACAGCTCTATCTCAAAAAGTAAAGCACGAATTTTATCAAACACCAGATACTTTTAGTACTTGACATTATATGGCGGTGTTTACATTTTGGTGTGAATCGCTCATTAAGTGTCAATGCTATGCTGCATATTTCGCGATTTTTACAATAGCTCTATCTCAAGAATTACTGTACGAATATCATCAAACTTCAAATTCAGTTAGTCCTTGATATGAATTGGTTATTTTTACGCTTTGTTGTCAATCGCTAGTATTTATTTAATATAACTATTTAAAACACAGTCAATTCGGAGTTTGTGCAGCGATTTTTAAATTGAGAGTTTTAGAGTTTTTCAAAATTCAGTACCATTTTCATTTAATGGATCAGGGAAACACTCGATAGGTCAACTAGATATTAATATTTTACACAATAGAGTAGTTTCTTATAAAATAGCAGATTACTTAAATCCATAAAAATAGTTTTAATATTTAACACTTTTACCAAAAAAAGAAAGAAAAAAATGGTCTTTGAAAACCTCCTATTTTGTCATCTAACTTGACATTCGTCTGAAGATGAAAAAGTTGCAGGAATATGAAACTAAAATGAAGCATATCGGAGCTATTCTCACGAATGAACGTCTTGCCGGGATATTCTGAGATGCAGAGGCGTGGTTCTTTTCCTGGTCAGTAACGAACAACCAGGGCCCGACTTAGACAGTGGGGGGCCCTAGGGCAAACATTATTAAGGGGGCCCACTTCTATCTTAACCGTTTTAGTGCTAAGCAATTTTTGCAAGAATGCACGAAAATTGCGGTACATATTTTGATTTCTTTAAAGGAAAAAATAATGTTGTCATATAAAACACTGTTATTTAGACAAATATCAATCAATTTTAATAATTCTTTTTGTATTATAAAGAACTCGCAGCGCAAAAGCGCTGCGCCGCGGTTTTCGAGATAAACTATCGCAGCGCTTTTGCGCCGCGTAGCAGTCAAACGGTTAAAATTGTTTGTGAATTATACTCAAGTGACTAAAATTAAAATTCAAAACTATTGTATGTATGTATAAATTTCGTACCAAGTACTGATTTCAGTATTTATATTTCACATCTTTATACATAATAACAGAAGATAGATAATTTTAACTATTAATTTTTTTTATGATGTAACTATTACTTTAAGGGAACCTGGGGCACGGGAACAAAGGGGGTAGGAGAAAAAAAGACCCCTTAAAATAAAATAAAAAAGAATTTTGGTAACATTTTGCTATTTTATATCATTTGGCACTCTTTTAATAAGAATTTTTTCTCTCCTTGGGGGGCCCCTCAAGCCAGGGGGGGCAGGGGCAATTGCCCCGCATGTCCCTGCTTTAGTCAGGCCCTGCGAACAACCGTTGAAGAAGTTGTAATTACGACTTGTGAAAACTTTACAAGATTGGGTGTGCGGTAAAAACTAAATTGGGGTGGAAAGCATTTTATTTTTTTTTTCTTAAAGATGACATATTCTGTTATACTTTAACCCTTTGCACTCGAGAAATGATTTTCACTGATCATTAGTGTTCCTGTAAATGTGTGCTCTAAATGCTTTTAAGGGTGTATTCGAAAAAACGCTTTTCCGCCTTCAACAGCTCGAAAATTTCGGATACAATTTCAGACGCATTTTTAAAAGTGAAATGAAACTTTCTGAGAGGATTTTCGAAGAGACGTAGAAGGTTCCGTGTGATGCCATTTTACGCTTCTTTCATTAGAATTGGATTTAGAAACAATTACTTTCTCAATAGGACCCTTTTTTTTCGCTCCTAAATCGCCCGCTTCGGAAAATTCGGATCAAATGGCCAACTTTAACTGCATTTTTTGCAATTTTTTCTGCATTTATAAAAGAATTGCCTCTCACGGCACCTAATAAAGTTTCTAAATAAGAGAATCTGCGATTTTGATACGTTTGAGAGCAAAAGTGAATTAAAAAAAAAAAATCGGAAAATAAGCAATTTGAATCGAAATACACCCTTAATACCAGTATTTTAAACTATTTTTCTTTGCTTTATCTGATGGCCGAATAATCTGTGATAAAATATGGCGAAAAAAATTCTAAGATATTAAAGATGTCTAAAGCATTTGACGTCCCAGTTTACGAGGGACATCTGAGAACACTAGTGGAGAGTGAGAGTCGTCTCTCGAATGCAAAAGGTTAATTTAAGTTGATTAGCAAAATTTGCGGAGTGGAGGATGGACAAATACTTTTTTGTGCATTTTTTGAAGTAATGTAATTATAATTTTTATTTCTTTGTACGTTTTAATTCATATTCACTGTCAATTTCTTTTGTTGTATTTAATTGTAAATGATTTACATATTACTTGTGATGGTCAAATCACAAATAATAAGTAAATCATATGAAATTCAGACACAATCATTAATATTTTATACAGCAAATTTGTTTCTTTTGAAAAATAGCAAAATTACTTAAATCAATCATAATGACAGAAAACTTTTTATTTGTCTTACACTAGTTAAAAAGAAAAAAAAAAAGCTTTCGAACATCCAACTTGTCATAGAATCTAACATTCGTCTAAAAACGGGAAAAGTTACAAAAATAGGGAATAAAGAAAGAGATGACCAAGCTTTCCTGTCAGATGAACTTCATCACGGGATGCTCCGAGATCCAGAGGTGTGGTTCCTTTCCTGGTCACTGACGAAGAGCCGTCCGAAGAAATAGTAATTACAACTTCTGAAAAATCCACAGGATTGTAGGTGCTTGAGAAACTAGATTAAAATAGAAAAAAAAATTCCGTTTTTACTTTTTATTTTTCTTAAAAATGGCACATTCTGTCATACTTTAATTTGATTAGAAAAGTATGCGGAGGAAGTTATTTATTTGTGTATTCTTTTAAACTAGTTGTAATTTTTATTTAATTATTTTTTTTTACATTTTAGTTCAAATTCATTGTCAACTACTTTTGAAAAATACAAGTAATATTCAAATAATTTACAATTCAGGCATAATCATTAATATTTTATGCAACAAAGTACTTTATTTTATTTTATTTAAAGCAGATTATTTACATCAATCTTTATGACGAAAAAACTTTTTCTCTATCTAACACTATTAAAAAGAAAAAAAGAATGCTTTCGAAAACATTCAACTTGTCTCAGAATTCGACATTTGTCTGAAAACGAAAAACTTACAGAAACAGGGGTCTAAGGAAGAGTATGATCAAGCTTTTCTGTCAGATACACTTCATCACGGAATGTTCAGCGATTTAGATGCGTGGCTCTTTTCTTGGTCAGTGACGAACAGCCGTCTGAAAAAGTTGTAATTTCAACTTCTTAAAACTTTGCAGGTTTGGAGGCGTGGGAGAAACTAGATTAAAATAGAAAATATTTCGTTTTGTCTCTTTTCTTAAAAATGGCACATTCTGTCATACTTTAATTTGATTACCAAAATTTGAAGAAAGCGTTATTTATTCGTGCATTCTTTTAAACTAGTTCAGTTACAATTTTTCTTTAATTTTTATTATTGTTATTATTATTATTATTATTATTATTATTATTATTATTATTATCATTATTATTATTTGTACATTTTAATTCAAATTCACTGTCAACATCTTTTGAACAACAGAAGTATAAAAATAACATATAATTCCGACGTAGTCCTTAATACTTTATACGACAAAGTATTTTATTTAAAAAATAGCGGATTACTGAAATCATTCATCAAAATGGAAATATTTTTTTTATCTTACACTATGAAAAAAAAAAAGAAAAGAAAAGAAAAAGAAACTTTCGAAAACATCCAACTTGTCTTAGAACTTGACAATAGTCTAAGAACGAAAAAGTTACAGAAACAGGGGACTAAAGAAGAGTATAATCTAGCTTATCTGTCGGATAAACTTCATCACGGAATGTACTGCGAATTAGGGGCGTCATTCTTTTTTTAGTCAGTGACGAACCGCCGTCTGAAGAAGTTGTAATTACAACTTCTGAAAACTTTACAGAATTCGAAGTGCGAGATAAACTAGATTAAGGGTGTATTCGAAAAAATGCTTTTCCACCTTCAACAGCTCAAAATTTTCTGATACAATTTCAGACTCATTTTTAAAAGTAGAAACATGAAACTTGCAGAGGGGATTGTTGAAGAGATGCATAAGGTACCGTGTGATGTCGTTTTGCGCTCAATTCATTAGAATTTCATTTTTGAACAATTACTTTCTCAATATGACCCTTTTTTTCGTTCCCAGATCTCCCGCTTCGGAAAAATTGGTTCAAAAAGCCAACTTTGACTGCATTTTTTGTAACACTTTTTGCGTTTATCAAAAAATCGATAATCACGACACTTTATATACTTTCTAAATAAGACAATTTGCCAATTTGATGCATTTGAAAGAAAAAGAAATGAAAAAAAAATCGGAAAATAAGCTATTTGAATCGAAATACACCCTTACGATGGAAAATATTTCAGTCTTTTTCTTTTTTTTCTTTTTCCGTTACACATGGCATATTTTGTTAGATATTAATTTAAGTTTATTAGTAAGATGTGCAGGAGTGGTGGAGAATAACTTATTTGGGTATTCTTTAGCTAACTTATTCTAGCTATTATTTATAATTTATTTTTGATTTAGAATTTATTTATTCACTGTCAATTACATTTAAGCAACACAAGTAACATATAAATCTTTTACAAATCAGAAATTATCATTAATTCAAAATCATTAATATTTTATACGACAAAGAACTGTATATATATATATATATATTTTTTAAACAGATGATTTAAATTAATCATTATGACGGGAAAAAATTCATCTCTATCTAACACTACTGAAAAGAAAAAAAAAAAGAAGCTTTCGAAAACAACTAACTTGTCTTGGAACTGGACATTTATCTGAAAACGAAAAAGTTGCAGAAACAGGTGACTAAAGAAGAGCATGATCAAGCTTTTCTGTCTGATAAATTTCACTACGAAATGTTCTGAGATTTAGAGACGTGGTTCTTTCCTTGGTCAGTGAGGAACAGCCGACGTAAGAAATTGTAATTACAACTTTGTGAAAACTCACACAGGATTCGAGGTGCGGAAGAAGCTAGATTAAGATAAGCATGGCATATTCTACTATATTTTAATTTAAGTTGATTAGTAAGATGTGTTTGAGGACTTACTTAATTGTGGATTCTTTAAGCTAATTTAACTGTAGTTTATATTTATTTGTTTATTTACTGTGCATTTTAGATCAAATGCACTGTCAATTGCACTTGAACAACACAAGAAACATATAAATTATTTTCAATTCGAAAATCCTCAAGAATTTAAACTCATTAATATTTTATACAAAAAAGTCTATTATTATTAAAAAAAGAAACAAAAGCAGATTATTTAAATTAATTATTATGACAGATTAACTTTTCCTGTATCAAATAGTATTAAAAAAAGTCAGAGAAATATCATCGCGGAATTTCTTGAGATCTAGAGGCGTGGTTCTTTTCTTGGTCAGTAACGAACAGCCGTATGAAGAAGTTGTAATTACAACTTCTGATAACTCTACAGCTTTGGAGGTGCTCGAGAAACTAGATTAAAATTGAAAATATCCCTTAAAAAATAATAATAATTTGATTAGCAAGATGTGCTGAGAGAGTTATTTATTCGTGTATTCTTTAGACTAATTTAATTACAATATTTATTTATTTATTTATTTATTTTTGTACATTTTAATTCAAATTCACTGTCAATTACTTTTGAACAACAATAGTAATATACAAATAAATTACAATTTAGACGTAATCATTATTACATCACAAAGTACTTTATTTTGAAAAAAAAAAAAAAAAAAAAAAAAAAAAAAAAAAAAAAACAGATTACTCAAATCAATCATCATGATGGAAAAACCTTTCTTTTATCTTACACTATTAAAAAAAGAAAAAGAATAGAAAAAAAAGAAAAGAAAAAGATAAAAAAAGAAGTTTTCGAAAACATCCAACTTGTTTTAGAATTTGTCATTTATTTGAAAACGTAAAAGTTAAACGAAAAAAAAAAAAAAAAAAAAAAAAAACAGGGGACTAAAGAAGAGCACGATCAAGCTTTTCTGTCGGATAAACTTCATCATGGAATGCTCTGCGATTTAGAGACGTGGTTCTTTCGCAGTCAGTGACGAGCAGCCGTCGGAAGAAGTTGTATTTACAACTTCTGAAAATTAACACTGGGTGGATATGCGGGACGAATTAGATCGGGATGGAAAATATGCTTTATTCTTTCCCAGAAAATGACACACTGTATGTTTGTATGTGTTCGACAAGACTTTTTATTTTTTATTTTTTTAAGGAACGTGTTATGCTGTTTTGCTTTTTTCCCTCCTAGAAGAGAAATATATTTTCCAAGATTTTAATTCTAATTATGATTATAATGAGAAGGATACATAATTTAAGTAATTGCGCAATTTATTAAAGTGTTAAAAATTTATTAAAGTGTTAAAAATGTTTTTTTCTTAAAAAAAAATTGCACGCTCTGTCATAACTTTAATTTGATTAGTGAGATCTGCGCAGGGAGTTATTTATTTGTGTATTATTTAAACTAATTCAGTTATAATTTTATATAAATTAATTTTTTTGTATATTTTAATTCAAATTCATTGTTAATTATTTTTGAACAACAAAAGTAATACACAAATAACTTACAATTCAGGCGTAATCATTAATATTTTATACAACAAAGTAGTTTATTTTGGAAAAAGCAGATAACTTAAATTAATTATCACGACAAAAAAGCTTTCCCTTTATCTTACACTATTAAAAAAAAAAAGGAGAAAGAGAGAGAGAGAGAGAGAGAGAGAGGAAGAGAAAGAGAGAGAGAGAAAACAAAAGTTTTCGAAAACATCCAACTTGTCTTAGAGTATGACATTTGTCTGAAAACGAAAAAGTTACAGAAACAGGGGCTATAGAAGAGCATGGTCCAGCTTTTCTGTCGGATAAACTTCACGGAATGTTCTGCGATTTAGAGGCGTGGTACTTTTCTTGGTCAGTGACGAACAGGCGTCTGAAGAAGTTGTAATTACAACTTCTGAAAACTTCACAGAATCCGAGGTGCGATATATACTAAATCAAGATGGAAAATATTTCGGCATTTTTCCCCCTTAAAGATGGCATATTCTGTTATATTTTAATTTAAGTTGGTTAGCAAGATGTGCAGGGGAGATAATTATTTGTGTACTCTTTAAGCTAATTTAATAGTTGTTTTTATCTATTTACTGTACATTTTAATTCAAATGCATTGTGAATTTAAACAACACAAATAATATATAAATCATTTACAATTCAGAAATCATCAGGAATTAAAAATCATTCATATTTTATACAACAAAGTACTTAAAAAAAAGCAGATTATTTGAATGAATTATTATGATGGAAAAACTTTTTCTCTTTCTAACCCTATTAAAAGAAGAAGAAGAAGACGAAGCTTTCGAAAACATCCAACTTGTCTTAGAACTTGACATTTGTCTGAAAACGAAAAAGTTGGAGAAATAGAAAACTAAAGAAGATCATGATCAAGCTTTTCTGTCGGATAAACTTCATCACGGAATGCTCTGTGATTTAGAGGCGTGGTTCTTTTCTTGGTCAGTGACGAACATCTGTCTAGAGAAATTGTAATTACAACTTGCATGAATTTCACAAGATTCGAGGCATGGGAGAATCTAAATTAAAATAAAAACTATTTTCATTTTTTTTTCTTAAACATGGCATATACTGTTATATTTAAATTTAAGTAGATTAGCAAGATGTACGGAGGGAGTTATTTATTTGCGTATTTTTTAAACTAATTTAGTTATAATTTCTATTTAATTGATTTTTTTGTACATTTTAATTCAAATTTATTGTCAATTACCTTTGACCAACACAAGCAACATACAAATAACTTACAATTCACGTGTAATCATTAATATTTTATATAACAAAGTACTTTATTTTGAAGAAAAAGCAAATTACTTAAATCAATCATCATGACGGAAAAACAAAAGAAAAAAAAGCTTTCGAAAACAACCAACTTGTCTTGGAACTTGACATTTGTTCTGAAAACGAAAAAGTTACAGAAACAGGGGACTAAGGAAGAAAATGATCAACTTTTTCTGTCGGATAAACTTCATCACGGAATGTTCTGCGAAATATGGGCGTGGTTCTTTTCTTGATCAGTGACGAACAGCCGTCTGAAGAAGTTATAATTACAAATTCTGAAAACTCACACTTGGTTGATATGCGGGATGAACAAGATCGGGATGGAAAATATGCTTTATTATTTTTTAGAGGATGACACAAAGTATGTGTTCAGCAAGACCCATTTTTTTTAAAGGAACGTCTTACGTCTTATAGTGTTTTGCCCTTTTTTTTTAATACCTGGAGAGGAAATATCTTTTCCAAGATTTTAATTCTAATTATACTGGGAGTTTAGTATTTTCACAATTTATTAAAATTGAATTATTATTATTATTATTATTATTATTATTATTATTATTATTATTATTATTATTATTATTATTATTATTATTATTATTAATTTTATTATTATTATTATTATTATTATTATTATTATTATTATTATTTGAAAACAATAATATTTAATTTAAGTTATTGCATAATTTATTGAAGGTGAAAATCTTTTTCTTAAAAAACAAGCTTTACTTGCCAAATAAGTGTTTAAATTGATATGCTTATAATCTAATGGATACATTCGGTATTTTGAATGCCAGTGTGTTGTTCTAATGAAAGATTTCTAATTTTGCATACAAATACATATTTAGAATCAAATTCGTATTTAAGAGCGAAATTTATGTCAAATGGTGAGGTCACAGGCCGGTAGAGATGATGCATAAAAGCTGAATACAATATATATATAGTAAAAAGCACAATGAGCAAAAAAAAAAAAAAAAAAAGCTGATTCAGCGATTTTTTTAAAAAATAAAATGAAGCTGATTCTATATTTGTTGGAGTGCCATATAATTAGCTACTTTGCACAATTTCCTTGTCAAAATGTTGCAGACTCAGCAGATATTTTACTTAAATACTGGTAAAATCCTTTGTGTATATATCAGACTCCTTCTGTTATAGCCATGTATTGGTCGTGGGGATGCAGCAAGATCATATGCAATTCTAACCGCCAACTGTAAATAGCCACCCAAGAACATTAAAGAAATACAAGTCTGGTCTTTTTTTATATTTACGTAAAAAGGAAGAAGAAGAAAAAATCAAATATGTTTTATGATGAAATTTTAATTAACCAAACATTGATTTCAAATATCACATGTGGAAAAATTTTAAGGATTGCTGTTTTGTGTATTGGGATTGTTTATTTATGTATAACTGTGACTACTTAGTACAAAGTATTCAACATAAAAATTACAAAGTATTTATTATTTTTTACATCTGAGGCATGTAATTATTATTGAAGATTTTTTTTCAATGTCTTGAAAATCGAATAGTACAATCATTTATATTTCATACATAAACGCACTCTTTCGAAAACAAACCCAGATTTCTTAAAGACAGTGAAGGAAAGTAACTTATCAGAAAAAGCGAAACTACAGTAATCTCTATTTTTCGGTAATTTATCGTGCAACATACTGCATTTTGAAAATGTATTATATAACTAGTAATACAAACACTGATGCTACTTTTGATGCTACTTCATTAAGAAGGGAGGAGGAGGATGAGTCATTCATCTAGTCATATAAAAGAAATTTGCTTATTTTGAGCAAAATTTCTTCTCCTCAATTATTTGCGAATGTCAGCAACTTAGCTACAGCGTTTAGCAATGCATCATATGCATCATGGATTTTTCAATTGATACTTACTGGTATATACAAACTAATAAATATTTTTCATAGAAACACTCATTTGTTTATACTTATTACTAGATCTTCATGTTTTAATGTCGCATTCTTTCTCTTACTTGCTGATTTTTTATTTTTTGACTTTATAATAGGAAAAAATAATATTGAATCATTAAGGTCATCATATAACTAGCAATATGTATTTAAAGTAACATTTTAGAGATCAGTCCAAAACGTTTTCATGTGTGTTATATCTATTAATTTTTATTGCCCTATAATACAAAAATAAAGTATTTTTCCAGCCGCTGCTTGAACAATCACTGGTACAAATTAATAGATTCATTTTATACTAGTAAAAATGAAAGCGAGAAAATGACTTTGGAAACATCTAACTAGGCATTCATCTCAAAACAAAAAAGTTACAGAAAGAGAGAAATAAAATACAACCGCCCAAATTTTGTGTTTTTATACTACTATTTTTAAAAATAAATCTTTGCCTTATTTAATCGCAAAATTTCCCTGATAAATAAGAAAAGCATTTCTATTACAAAATAGTAGTAACAAAAAAGTAAAAGTTTACAGTTATACTAAAGGAAGGCATGTCCGAAATATTTTTCCAGAACTTCATGATGGGATACTGTGAGATCTAGACGCATGATTTAGTTTCCCGTCAGTGATGAACAGCAGACGGAAGAATTTATAACTGTTTACAACTTATGAAGTACTATATTCTATATAATATATATATTGGCTTTTCAAGATTACCTTACCTGTCTTTATTTTTTCGTAAGTGACTTTGGTAAGACCACATTTGACTTTGTCATTTTTTAAATTATATATAAAAAAAAAAAAAAAAAAAAATCTAGATCAATTGTTAGGTTAATACTTTTCATAAAAGAATTTAATTGACACTTTACATTCTTAAAATCAAATAAAAACTATTTTTCATGTAAAGTGAACTTTTGGTACAATTAAGTTCAAATAAGTCTGCATAATAATTAAAGTTGACCTGCATGACTTCAGTGCTTTACATATTTACTCAATTCTTTGCTTTCATCTAATGCAATTTATTCAAATTTTAAATAGAATCACAATAAATAAAATTTAGATAATTTGATGTTAAAATAAATCTAAATACTTTACATTGAAAATCCAAATCCAAATTTATTTATATATATAATATATTTTGTGGACCGTTATATATATTTTTTTTCTTGATTTTAGTTCATGTTTATTACCTGTTACATATGAACATCCCAAATAATGATTTAAAAAATATTTTTAATTCAGACTTTATCATTTATATTGTATAAAACAATGTATTTTTTTTTTTTTTTAAAGCGGTTATTTAAATCAAACACTGGCAAGGGAAAACGGTTTATTTACCTTGTACTATTTTAGTTCATGTTTATTGCCTATTACTTATGAAAATCCCAAATAATGATTTTGAAATATCTTTTTTAATTGAAACTTGATCATTTATATTTTATATAAAAAAAAAAGGTTACTTAAATTAATTGCTAGGACGGAAAAAACAGTTTCTTTATCTTGTACAATTTTAGTTCATGTTTATTACCTATTACTTATGAACATCCCAAATAATGATTTAAAAAATAATTTTTAATCCAGGTTTAATCATGTATATTTTATAAAACAATGTATTTTTTTTCTGTAAGCGGTTACTTAAATCAATCACTAAGACAGAAAAGCAGTTTCTTTATCTTGTTCTATTTTAGTTCAGGTTTATTGTTTGTTACATATGAACATTCTAAATAAAGATTTTAAAATTTCATTTTTAATTCAGACTTGATCTTTTACGTTTTATACAACAGTGATTTTGTTTTAGAAAAGTGGTTACTTAAACCAATCATTAGAACAGAAAAACAGTTTCTTTGTCTTGTACTATTTTAGCTCATGTTTATTGCTTATTACTTATGAACATTTCAAATTATGATTAAAAAAATCCTTTAGAATTCAGACTTGATCATTTATATTTTATACAACAATATATTTTGTTTTAGAAAAAGCTGTTGCTTAAATCAATCACATGACCGGAAAATAGTTTCTTTATCTTGTACTATTAAAAAGAAAAAGATATAAAAAAAAAAAAGATAAAAAGAAGAAAAAAAGTCTTCAAAAACATCCAAATTTGTCATCTAACTTGGCACTCGTCTCAAAACAAAAAGAGTTACAGAAACAGGAAAGTAAAGGAAGCTGTGTGCTATAAACTTCATTCATTACGGGATGTTCAAGATCTAGAGGCGTGGTTCTTTTACTGGTCAGTGACGAATGGCTGTTGGAAGAAGTTGTAATTACAACTTGTGAAAACTCACACAGGATGGTTTAGAATCCGGGGAAAACTGAACTAAGATAAAAAAAAATTCTCCCTTTTTTTCTTAACCCCTTGAGTGTCGCGCCTGATAGGAGTAAGCTACTTATTTAAAATTCAGATTGCCTGATTTCCACGAATTTTTTTAAGTAGAAAGGTTCTTATTATTTGGCTAATAAAATTATGCGAAAACAAAGATAGTTATATTATTTAAAAAAAAAAAAAAAAAACTGGTAGGAGCTAAAATAGTCTGAATAATAATAATATAAAAATAATTAAAAAGTAACCAAGACTGACCGTGAAATTCACGGGTGCAAGAATTAAGGGTTCAACCCCTTCAGGGGGAAGCAGGACGTTTCGGTCCCGCCATTTCGGTCCTACCATTTCGGTCCCGCCATTTCGGTCCCGAGCCATTTCGGTCCCTAGACATTTTGGTCCCAAGACATTTCGGTCCCTAGACATTTCGGTCCCTAGACATTTTGGTCCCTAGACATTTCGATCCCAAGACATTTCGGTCCCTTCTCCTGCAAGTGAAATTTTGTGAAACAAAACATAATTTTATAAGGAACGTTGCTGAGTTTTTAAACTGAAGGCCATAAAATTTTAGTATAATGCGATTATAAGTGCCCGAAAACCGCACACACGTATAACTCTTCTATAAAATATTATAATTCACACAATTTTTGTATGGTAATCCTAATCATAATTGGTAATCCTAATTCTCACAACAGTTAGTAATTTTAATATAAAAATCAAATTAATATTTTATTAAATATATTTATTAATTAATAACATTATTAATTTACATAATAAATTTTACTTTAAAATAAACTCTACACATAATCCATTTTATATTCAATTCATCATTATATTTTCTAGAAGTTCTAACCTGAAATTTATCTTTTACTTTTTTATTTATTGTATATTTAAAATTACAGAATTTTAAAACAATTAGTATAGTTAAAAATAGTATTAAAATAAGAATTTTTTTTTTTTTTTTTTTTTTTTTTTTCTGGCAAAGAAAAGCGAAAAGGTGATACAAATAAATAAATAAATGAAATCTTAGTTTTGTCACTTAAAAATTGAAAATAAAATTTTTAAAAATATTATTGTCTTACGTTTTAATATATTTTATTAAATTATATATTATATTTTATGTATAATATTTATATTATTATATTAATTTTATGTAAATAAAAATAAAAAATAATCATCTTATTAGAATAAAATAGTCCCAGTTTTAATAAAATTAACTCACAAAAGTTGTCGCGTGAGAAGACTTAAAAAATGCAATCAATAAATACTATTATTATTCTTTTTTTTTTCAGTGGCGTAGGCAAATTTCTAAATATATATATATATATATATATATTAATAGCATACCCAGTTACGAAATCACTATTGCTTTTGCAATGTTAATAATGGAAAGTAACTTATGAAAAGAACTTTATAAGATGCAACTTTGTATTATAAAAATAATAATAATAATAAAAAAATTGTGATATATTGTAACTTATTGTAACTTATAACTGTCTAATTGAATTACTAAAGACATTTATTATTAAACTAATTAAAAGAAAAAAAAATCAAGCACAGTTTTTTTTTTTTTTTTTTTTTTTTTTTTTTTTTTTTTTGTTATTTAATTAATGCTAATTTAAAGGTTCTAAAAATGTATGTAAACAGCCAAAAAAATATTTTATATAAAATAATTTACGTAAAATACTTTTTAGTTTATAGTAGTTTATAGAAGTTTACATAAAATACTGATACTAATAATTAATAATAACATTTAAAATACTTATTTTGATTAATAATTATACTACTAAAAGCAAAAGACAATATCCCTAAACTTAAATCGCATTGTTCAAACAAAAAAAAAAAAAAAAAAATCAGCTCGTTGCCATTTCATTATCACGAGTAATAAAAGTTTAAATTTATCGGACTCTTAAATTAAACTTTTTATAAAATTTGAGGGTTGGACGAGGGAGAATAAAAAAATATAAAAAAGCCATAATAATGTAGAACCTATGTCATTTGGCAGGCCCACAACAATTAGAATCCGACATATAAGGTAGCGAGCAAAGAAATAACAAGAGACCGAAATAGCAAGAGATCAAAATTACTGGGGATTAAAAGGGTCACGGACCGAATTGTCTCGGGACCGAAATGTCTTGGGACTTAATTGTCTTGGGACCGAAATGGCCAGGGACCTAAATGTCTTGGGACCGAAATGGCCAGGGACCGAAATGTCTCGGGACCGAAATGTCGTGTACCCCCTTCAGGGGTGGTCGTATTATTATATCACACCTTATTTTAACTAGGATTTACATCAGAAATTTTTAACTAATTAAGTTTTAATATTATAACTTTGGGTGGGGGTGGGGGGGGCTAAAAATTGCTTTCCCTTATTTTGAAATATTTTTTTCCAAATTTCCGGTGGAAATTCAAAATTAAAGAAACACAATTGCTTGCCCCTCAAAGGGTTAAAAATAACAAGTGTGTTAAACATGTTAGAAAATACAGATTTCTTTGAAGAAGAAAGAAGTTATTGGGTTTTCTTTATTTTATTCTTCTGCATGAGAAAAATGTTGCATAAATATTATTTAAAATTAAATTCATATAAGTATAAAAACTTCAAATGATATTGTGATATTTATAAACTTATATATAATTTTGAAAATTTTTTTAGAAAATTTTACAGGGCTTTAATTTAGTAATGTGAAACTTTTAACTGCTATACTTTTATTTAACTTGCTTAAGAGACGTAAAATCAACAGAGTAAAAAAAAAAAAAAAAAAAAAAAAAAAATGGACGTGATATTTATTTGCTATTTAAAATGCCAGAAAAAAAAAAACATAATATAATAAAATAATATTAAATAATTAAAAAATAGGTAAAATAAAATACCTTAAAAAATTCGAAAAAATAAGTTAATTAAATCAGTAACAACAAGAAATGCTTTCTTAAAGACGAAAAATAATAAAAATTAGCATACGACATAACGCACTTCTGGAGAAAAAAAAAAAAAAAAAGTGTGAAATCGGGGGATAAAGGGAGCTCTGATCTATTTTGTTGCATAAACATCTGACACTGTACTCTGAGATCTAGAGGAATACTTATTTTCTTCGTCAGAGATGAAAGGTCGTCGGAAGAAGTTGTATACATCGTGTGAAAACTCGCACATAGGCTTGGTTGTAATATGGAAGGAACTGGGATTAAGGGTGTATTCCAATCCAAACAGCTTATTTTCTGATTTAATTTTAAATTCATTTTTGCTCTCAAACGCCTAAAATTGGCAATTTTTTTTTTTTTAATTTAAAAGCTACACAATGTGCCGTGTTTGTAGATTTTTTTGATAAATGTAGAAAATATTTGCAAAGAAAGTTGCTGTCAAAGTTGGCGTTTTAAACCAAATTTTCCGAAATGAGAAATCTGATTAGTTCTGAAACAATTGGATATAAAAATTTAAAACACAAATAACTTTTAATTTAGACTTAATCATTAGTATTTTATATGACAAAGTAGTTTTCTAATAAAAAGAAGATTACTTAAATCAATCATGGAGATAGAAAAATAATTTCGCTATGTTGGATTGCTGACAAAGAAAGAAAAAAAATAATGTTTTTGGAAACAACAAAATTTGTCATTCAATTTGGCATTCTTCTGAAAACGAAAAAGTTACAGAAACAGGGAACTAAAGAGAAACAGTTCCAAGTATTCTGTCGGAATGAACTTCATTACGGAATGTTGTGAGATGTAGAGGTGTTCTTTTCCGGTAAATAACGAACAGCCGCCAGAAGACGTTGTGATTACAACTTCACACATTGAGGATATGAATGCAGAAGGAACTGTATCGAGATGGAAAATATACCTCTTTTTTTTCTTAAATATGACACATTCTTTGTGTTAAAAAAACGCAAGTTTCTCAAAAAAAAAAAAAAAAAAAACCTTATAATTGTGTTTTGTTTCCATTTGTTTTTTTTTTTTGTTTTTTTTTTGTTTTTTTCACTTTCCGAACTCGAATTACATTTTTTAGATTTAAATTAAATTTTATTACTAATTGTTTACGTTCACTACCATGACTTGAGGAGTTTATTTATTTACTATGAATGCATTTGTTAAAAAAAATATAACCTTTTTAAAATATTATTGTCTTACGTTTTAATATATTTTATTAAATTATATATTATATTTTATGTATAATATTTATATTATTATATTAATTTCATGTAAATAAAAATAAAAAATAATCATCTTATTAGAATAAAATAGTCCCAGTTTTAATAAAATTAACTCACAAAAGTTGTCGCGTGAGAAGACTTAAAAAATGCAATCAATAAATACTATTATTGTTCTTTTTTTTTTTTTCAGTGGCGTAGGCAAATTTCTAAATATATATATATATATATATATATATATATATATATATTAATAGCATACGCAGTTACGAAATCACTATTGCTTTTGCAATGTTAATAATGGAAAGTAACTTATGAAAAGAACTTTATAAGATGCAACTTTGTATTATAAAAATAATAATAAAAAAAAATTGTGATATATTGTAACTTATTGTAACTTATAACTGTATAATTGAATTACTAAAGACATTTATTATTAAACTAATTAAAAGAAAAAAAAATCAAGCACAGTTTTTTTTTTTTTTTTTTTTTTTTTTTTTTTTTTTTTTTTTTTTTTTTTTTTGTTATTTAATTAATGCTAATTTAAAGGTTCTAAAAATGTATGTAAACAGCCAAAAAAATATTTTATATAAAATAATTTACGTAAAATACTTTTTAGTTTATAGTAGTTTATAGAAGTTTACATAAAATACTGATACTAATAATTAATAATAACATTTAAAATACTTATTTTGATTAATAATTATACTACTAAAAGCAAAAGACAATATCACTAAACTTAAATCGCATTGTTCAAACCAAAAAAAAAAAAAAAAAAAAAAAAAAAAAAAAAAAAATCAGCTCGTTGCCATTTCATTATCACGAGTAATAAAAGTTTAAATTTATCGGACTCTTAAATTAAACTTTTTATAAAACTTGAGGGTTGGACGAGGGAGAATAAAAAAATATAAAAAAGCCATAATAATGTAGAACCTATATCATTTGACAGGCCCACAACAATTAGAATCCGACATATAAGGTAGCGAGCAAAGAAATAACAAGAGACCGAAATAGCAAGAGATAAAAATTACTGGGGATTAAAAGGGCCACGGACCGAATTGTCTCGGGACCGAAATGTCGTGTACCCCCTTCAGGGGTGGTCGTATTATTATATCACACCTTATTTTAACTAGGATTTACATCAGAAATTTTTAACTAATTAAGTTTTAATATTATAACTTTGGGTGGGGGTGGGGGGGGCTAAAAATTGCTTTCCCTTATTTTGAAATATTTTTTTCCAAATTTCCGTTGGAAATTCAAAATTAAAGAAACACAATTGCTTGCCCCTCAAAGGGTTAAAAATAACAAGTGTGTTAAACATGTTAGAAAATACAGATTTCTTTGAAGAAGAAAGAAGTTATTGGGTTTTCTTTATTTTATTCTTCTGCATGAGAAAAATGTTGCATAAATATTATTTAAAATTAAATTCATATAAGTATAAAAACTTCAAATGATATTGTGATGTTTATAAACCTATATATAATTTTGAAATTTTTTTTAGAAAATTTTACACGGCTTTAATTTAGTAATGTGAAACTTTTAATTGCTATACTTTTATTTAACTTGCTTAAGAGACGTAAAATCAACAGAGTAAAAAAAAAAAAAAAAAAAAAAAAAAAAAAAAAATGGACGTTATATTTATTTGCTATTTAAAATGCCAGAAAAAAAAACAACATAATATAATAAAATAATATTAAATAATTAAAAAATAGGTAAAATAAAATACCTTAAAAAATTCGAAAAAATAAGTTAATTAAATCAGTAACAACAAGAAATGCTTTCTTAAAGACGAAAAATAATAAAAATTAGCATACGACATAACGCACTTCTGAGAAAAAAAAAAAAAAAGTGTGAAATCGGGGGATAAAGGGAGCTCTGATCTATTTTGTTGCATAAACATCTGACACTGTACTCTGAGATCTAGAGGAATACTTATTTTCTTCGTCAGAGATGAAAGGTCGTCGGAAAAAGTTGTATACATCGTGTGAAAACTCGCACATAGGCTTGGTTGTAATATGGAAGGAACTGGGATTAAGGGTGTATTCCAATCCAAACAGCTTATTTTCTGATTTAATTTTAAATTCATTTTTGCTCTCAAACGCCTAAAATTGGCAATTTTTTTTTTAATTTAAAAGCTACAGAATGTGCCGTGTTTGTAGATTTTTTTGATAAATGTAGAAAATATTTGCAAAGAAAGTTGCTGTCAAAGTTGGCGTTTTAAACCAAATTTTCCGAAATGAGAAATCTGATTAGTTCTGAAACAATTGGATATAAAAATTTAAAATACAAATAACTTTTAATTCAGACTTAATCATTAGTATTTTATATGACAAAGTAGTTTTTTAATAAAAAGAAGATTACTTAAATCAATCATGGAGATAGAAAAATAATTTCGCTATGTTAGATTGCTGACAAAGAAAGAAAAAAAATAATGTTTTTGGAAACAACAAAATTTGTCATTCAATTTGGCATTCTTCTGAAAACGAAAAAGTTACAGAAACAGGGAACTAAAGAGAAACAGTTCCAAGTATTCTGTCGGAATGAACTTCATTACGGAATGTTGTGAGATGTAGAGGTGTTCTTTTCCGGTAAATAACGAACAGCCGCCAGAAGACGTTGTGATTACAACTTCACACATTGAGGATATGAATGCAGAAGGAACTGTATCGAGATGGAAAATATACCTCTTTTTTTTCTTAAATATGACACATTCCTTGTGTTAAAAAACGCAAGTTTCTCAAAAAAAAAAAAAAAAAAAAAAAAAAAAAAAACCTTATAATTGTGTTTTGTTTCCATTTGTTTTTTTTTTTTTTTTCACTTTCCGAACTCGAATTACATTTTTTAGATATAAATTAAATTTTATTACTAATTGTTTACGTTCACTACCATGACTTGAGGAGTTTATTTATTTACTATGAATGCATTTGTTAAAAAAAATATAACCTTGCTCATTGGTACACAAAAGCAAAAACTTTAGTATGAACTTGTAAAATTAAAAATAAAGTAAAATGTAAAATCAACGTTTCGAACCGTTTTCTTCAGCCGTCTTCACGGAAATATGATGGTGAAATGGATAAAAGTTCAGTGATGAATGCTTCCTGCGCAATAGACAATTTCTCGAGCCTTGACCAATGAGGTGAATGCAGCGATGTGCTATCGACATCCAGCGAATATCAAAGAATATTTCTATATAATAAAATCGAAATGAATAAAAAAATTGAATGTTTGAGTATTTTGTCATCTACGCACGAGGAAAAACTAAAGTATTGCAAAAGTGATACAGATTTAAGATTTTATGGAGGAAGCGTATTTTACCATATTCTTATTTACTATGCCATGAAGTCTTAAATCTGTATTTATTTGCAATAATTTATTTTTTGATCGTGCGTAGATTGGTACAAATAACCAATTCGGTGATTTGTACTGATCTAATGTACCGATCCCGTACAAATATGCAAATCAATCCTTCATAATCAATTTATATTTTATGCAAGCACTTTTTTTTTCAGAAGTATGTAAGTTAAATCAGTCACTGAGACAGAAAACAATTTCTCTATTTACATTATAAAAAAAAAAGAAAAAAAAAAGAGATTGAGAGAGAGAAAAGAAAAATAGAAAAGGAAAAAAAAAAATAGGTCTTCGAAAACATCCAACTTGTCATCCAACTTTGCGCTCGCCTGAAAATGAAAACTTACAGAAACAAAGTACCAAGAAAAGATATATCGGGACTATTCTGTCAGATGAACTTCATCACGGGATGTTCTGAGATCTAGAGGCGTGGTCCTTATCCTGGTCAGTGAAGAACAGCCGTCGAAAGAAGTTACAATTACAATTTGTGAATTTTCGCATTGGGTGCGTTAGGATGCTGGAGGAACTAGGATTGGGATGGAAAATGTTAATTTTTTTCCATTCAGAAATGATACATTCCATCAGTGTTGCCAGTGGCTATTTTTTTTATTTAAATTTTTTTGACTGGCAGCCCTTTTCAAAAACGGTAAAATTTTTCTTGTTTTGTCATAATTAATAAGTCACTAAATAAGGCGAATTTTATCATTTCAAAAAGTGGTGACAATCAAGAAATCTGAATTTTTTTTTTTTTTTTTTTAAAAAGTAGCCCATTGGCAACACTGTATTCTGTACATTCGAAAAGGCAGGTTCCTGGGGGGAAAAAATTAGTACATATATGTGCGGGGATGATTCCCAGATTTTAATTGAAATTTTAACAAAAATTATTTTACTTTGACTAGTACGACATAAGGGAATTATTTATTTATGTATCCTTTGTCTTCTTATAGTTAGAATTTTAATTGAATTTTATTGTGAAGAAGTTTGAGCTAAAATATCTATGCATAGCTAATTTAAACTGAATTCTAAACCTATCTCACATTAATAAAATTTATGTAATGCCAGTTTAACCTTCCGTCTACCAGACGGGTCCATTGGACCCGACAGCAATATTTCTGGTGTCAGTGGTAAAATGAGAAATTGTCGATTGACACCGGAATTTATAAAGGACTTGTCTAGATATTACTAATTCCTTAATTTAAGCTTTCATTGTAAAAGCAAAATTATATTAAAATATTACTGGTGCCGTTTGCAAGTTTGGAATTAAAATTAGGTGTTGCCGTAGATAAATGGGTGTTTTGTCTGGTAGACGGAAGGTTAAAATGAATCCAAGTAATTTATATCAACACCAAAATCTGAAGAATTTATTGATGTATTTTTTCCCCATTATTATAATGATTCTTATCTTGATTTTACTTAAAATATATAGTCAAATACTTATGAAACTCTCAAGTACTATGCATCTTTTAAATCAATTTTAATTCAGATTTAATTATTTACATTTTATAAAACAATGTATTTTCTTACAGGTAAAATAGTTTTCTTGAACCAATGGTAAAGTCGGAGAAAACAGTTTCTTAAGCTGTTTAAAAGAAAGATAAAAAGAAAAAAGAATCTTCGAAAACATCCAACTTGTCGTAGAACTTGACACTTGTCTGAAAGCGAAAAAATTACACAGACAGGGGGCTATATGTCCAAGTTATGAGATGCTTTGAGATATGGAGGTGTGGTACTTTTATTGGTCAGTGACGAACGATCGTCGGAAGACGTTGTAATTACAATTTGTGTGGGTTGGGATACAGAAGGGACTAGATTGTTATGGAAAATATTTTTTTCTTAAAGATGATACATTCTGCATGTTTAAATGATCAAGTTTCTTAAAGAAGAACCAAGTTATCGTTTTTTACTTTTTTCGTCATTTATATAGAAAAAATTTCTCTCATTTTTTAATTTAAATAAAAGAAAATTCACACAAGTGTGAATACTTTAAGTATTATGATATTTACGCTAAATTTTCAAAAGCAAATATAAAGTATTTAATTTATGATTTATCACTTGCTAACTAAGCGTAGAAACCAAATGAGTGAAAAATGTTTTATGGTAGAGCATTTGGAGGCACTACTCCGAGTGTTCCGTGTTCGACACACGTCTTGGATATTTTTTACTCAATTGGTTGCTACGCTCAGTAAGCAAGTGATAAATCACGAATTAAATATAATAATTTAAAGCATAATTTCATCGCTGAAAATTAATTAAATTGAAATAATATTTTAAAATTACTTAACAAAACTCAGAGATGCAAGCGCTCCGTTACAAATGACTTATTGGTGACAGTAAATTTTAATATTATTTATTGTCTTTATTAATAACACGATTTCTGAAATTTAATAAAGCAAGGAATACTGTGAAACTTTAGTGGTTAAAATCAGCTATTTGCGGTGCACTTGCTTGCATCCATGATAACTTAAAAATATTCAAAAGTTAATGTTTTACTCTTCTTCTACTTTTTCATTGTACGGTAAATATTTATTATAAATTAAATTGTATGGGAAATATTTTCCACAGATATTAATTCCAGTTTTATTAAAAAAAATTCCACAATTTGGAGCTCAAATATAGCCTTTATTAAAATGGAAAAAAAATCTCTTTGTCATAGAAAATAAATTTTATGAAAATTAGTTTCAAATGAACTTGACTGATTAACTTTTACTGGCATAGCCTAAAGGTTTTATTTAATTACTTACAATCTATTTTATTATAAGGAAGTATAACTAGATTTTAACTAAAATCTGTAAAAATTGTCTAACTGGAAAATACCAACCGGTTAAGTGAAAGTATTATTCGTGTACAGAAGTTTCCATACAATAATTACCTAAATTACTTTTGGGCATTGCATTACACAAATGTATAATTAAAAGTTGTTATCTAGGCTTTAAAAGTCGATTGTTGAGGGAATACGCCTCAGATGTCTTTATGTATGGGAAAACCACCCGTATTTTTAAGAATTAATATCTCGGCTAATTATCGACAATCTTTTTTACGAAAATTATTATCAACAATTCTTTTTTTTTTACTTCTGCGTTGATAGCTAAATCCAGCGCCCCTCAACTAGAACATTCCTGGACGTTCGCGAACAAAAATTTGTGTGTAACTGAAAAATGCTATTTTCTCAACAACTATGTGACCTAGGATAATTACTATAGTTTTCCTCCAAGATTTACATTAATTTCTACTACCGCTAATTTTTTCATAGTTTTAGTTTCAGTAGATTCGGAAATTGAGAGGGGGCATATTTTTGCATTACATCTTCGACATTATCGCCGCAAATATAATACCTAACACTAAAAGAAATGTATTTTGTGTTTGCCGTTGCGAAAGCTTTCACACAATACCCATACGATATACAAAAGATTTTTTTTTTTTTTTTTTTTTTAGATTTTTTATAAATACCGTATTTACTCGTGTATAAGGCGCACTTTTTTTTTCAAAAAATTAGAGCAAAATTCCTAGGTGCGCCTTATACATGGAATAATTTTTTACTGTTGAATGCAGTCGAACTATATACATATGAAACAAGAAATTATTCAAAGAAGATATTAAAACTCGGAAAATGTTACTTAATTGAAGTATTACTGCATATTTATTTCACTCCTTGCAGTTTTTTTATACAACAAAGCTAGTAGTATTATCTAAACGCTAATTAGCAATTCTCTTTACCGTCACTTATTACTATTCTCCGTCATTCTCTTATAACCCGAAGTCTAAAAATGCATTTTCGTCTTGTTTTCTGGTCTGGTGTAATGTTTGGTTCGACTTTTTTTTTACTGAAATTCATTTGGTCATTCTTCATTAGCGTATCAAATTTATGGTGGGCATTATACACGAGATTTTAAGAAATCGCCATTTTTACTTGTAAAGCAGGAGTGCGCCTTATACACGAGTAAATACGGTATATTTATAAATAGTTCATGATCTATACTTATGTGGGTCAATATCCTTTTTTACTTCAGCTAATATAATCTCTATCACTTTCCATAGTGTATGAATAAAATTTCTGTGATAGAGAGAAACAGAAGTGATCTTATAATGATTCCATTTTTTCCTTTTTAAATATGGAACTCTAAAAAAGTTTCTGAATAAACTAATAAGATTTTTGTGGCATTGTTTGCGGCATGCATATTAGCAATTAAATCAATATTTGCGAGATAAAAATATTTTCTTAACCTTGATTTAATTAAAAAAGAAAGAAAAATAATCTTCAAAAACAACTAACTTGGCATTCATCTGAAAATAAAAAAAATATAAAAAGAAGGAACTAAAGGAAACTATGTTCCAGCTATTCTGCCGAATAAACTTCATCATGGGATGCTCCGAGATCTAGAGGCGTGGTTCTTTTACTGGTCAGTGACGAACAGCCGTCGGAAGAAGTAGTAATTACAACTTGTGAAAACTCACACAGGGTGGGAAGGGATGCGGGAAGAACTGGATTGAAATGGAAAATATTCTTTTCTTTCCGTCTAGGGTGACATATTTCGTGTGTCGAAAAATTCAAACTTCTTGAAGAAAGAACATATTATTCTGCTATTCTTTTAAGGGGTTTCCTATTGATATAGTATATAGGAATTATTTCATTTGTATTTTAATTTCAGTTTTATTTCATAAGGTCTAAACTGCAGAGTTTGTAAAAATTAAATTATAAATACATCTCATATAAATTAAATTTTATAGAATAAAGTTTAAATAAGGCGGGGGAAGGGGGCCCCGCCAGTAACTGACACCTTCAAAATACTTTCTTGTTCAAATAACTATGACAAAGTTTACATCTATTGTAGGGGTAAAAAAAAAGAAAAATATATATATTCTTTTACCAATATGCATTTTTCTTTGTTTTAATATGCATTTTTTTACCTAATTAGATTTTACAGCATTGTTTGCGGCATGCATATTGCCAATTGAATCAATATTTGCGAGATAAAACTATTCTCGTAACCTTGCATTAGTTAAAAAAGAAAGAAAAATAATCTTTAAAAACAACTAACTTTGCACTCATCTGAAAATTAAATAAATATAAAAACAAGGAACTAAAGGAAACTATGTTCCAGCTATTCTGTCGAATAAACTTCATCACGAGATGCTCCGAGATCTAGAGGCGTGGTTCTTTTGCTGGTCAGTGACGAACGGTCGTCGGAAGAAGTTGTAATTACGACTTGTGAAAACTCACACAGGGTGGGTAGAAATGTGGGAAGAGCTGGATTGGGATGGAAAATATTCTTTTCTTTTTCTTAAGGCCCCTGTCCTCGCTCGAGGAAACGCTCGCGAGCTAATGCTATTCCTATGGGGAAGCATTTTTCTAATAACTCTTTCGCATTTTGACATTTTTTTTTTTTTTTTTTTTTTTTTTTTTTGCATTGGATAGCTGAGGTGCGTGCCGGCAGCGCACCTTTTTTACTTTTTCGATTTTGGTTGCAGGTATTTTTTACAAAGTTAGTTTCACTTCCAAAACTGGTTTCAAAACTGAAAGTGCTTTTTAAAAAAATATCTGCAACCAAAATCGAAAAAGTAAAAAAGGTGCGCTGTCGGCATGCACCTCAGCTATCCAATGCAAAAGAAATTATTCAAAAATGTCAAAATGCGAAAGAGTTATTAGAAAAATGCTCCCCCATAGGAATAGCATTAGCTCGCGAGCGTTTCCTCGAGCGAGGACATGAGCATTAAGGGTGACACATTTCTTCTCTTGGAGAAGTCAAACTTCTTTCTTAAGTACTCATATTACTGAGTTATTTTTTTGGAGTTTTCCCTCTTGATATATAGTATTTTATTTATATTTTAATTTTAGTTTAATTTCGTTAAATCTACACTACAGAATTTGTAAAAATTAAATTAAAACTGCATCTTATAAATATTAGTTTTTCGTTAATGAAATTTAGAAAGGGCGAAACCAGCAATTTATATTTTCGGGATACTTTTTTATTCAACTACATATTACAAAGTTTACATTTGTTGTATGAGTAAAAAAGAAAAAAAAAATGTCCTTTTACCAATATGTATTTTTCTTTTTTTAAATATACAGTTTTGAGCAAATATAAGTTTTTTAGGGTTCACATGCGTACAACCTTTATAAAATCAGCTTTTATAGTTAAAATAAAAATACAGAAACGTGAAAATCCTTAAGACTCCTATCCCTGTAAGCAAAGACACTCGCGAGCTAATGCTATTCCTATCAAGGAGGTTTTTTTTTTCTAATATCTTGTTTGCATTTCAACATTTTTGTTTTGTTTTATTTTATTTTTATATTTAATTTTTTATGCATATTTTATTTATTTATTATTATTATTATTGCATTGGGTGGCTGAAGTCTCTCTCTACATCGGTCCTTTTTTTACTTTTTAAATTTCGGTTGGAGAAATTTTTTTATAAAGTTACTTTCACTTTCAAAACAGGTTTTGAAAATGAAAGTGTCATTCTGAAAGATACCTGCAACAAAATCGAAAACCTAAAAAAAGAGCAATAAAGAAAGGGACTTCAGCTATCCTATGCGGGAAAAAAAAATATTTAAAATGCCAAAATGCAATGGAGTTTTAAGAAAACAACCTCCCCATAGGGATAGCATTAGTTCGCGAGTGTCTTCTCTTTGAAGGACAGGAGACTGAAAGGTAAATACTGTAACCTCTGTTACTGGACAACATCCACTCAAAATACAGTATTTATATTCTTATGAAAATGTTATTTCTTTTGTATTATATCATCATTAGTGTACTAGACATTAATATGTAATTTTTTATTCAAAAGAAAACAATAATAAAGAATAATTTATATAATTGTATGTAACCGCTGTTACTTATATTCAACATTGAAGCCAAAATTTTCAGTGCCCTGTACTATTTTTAAATGATAAAATTTTTCAGTGTATTGAAAATAAAACAGATGGCTTTTGACGTTTTGAGAACATATTTTAAAAGCTACGCGAAAAGTGGAAATAATACACATTATATAAAGTAACAAAGGTTGTGAACAGAGGTTAAAAATGTGATTTTAAGTATTATTAATTAAAACTTTAAATTAAAAATCATGCCTAGAAATAATTTTATTAATTTATGTAAGATTTTATGCAATCAGATTAATATTATTATCAGAATAATAACATTACTTCAACACAATTAAAAGCTGGTGAAAAGGAAACTTTATGCATCCAAAATAGATTTTAAAAAATGAAGCATTGTTTATAATTGTTCCAACTTTTTTTTAAAAGCATTTAATAATTTTTTTTTAAACAAAATTTTCATTTTCAACAGTCTATATTCTTAACTTAATGAAACGAAAATCAATTGTGAAAAAATTTTGACAGTTACCCTTATTTT
Source organism: Maratus speculifer (assembly GCA_964019185.1). Classification (NCBI taxonomy): domain Eukaryota; kingdom Metazoa; phylum Arthropoda; class Arachnida; order Araneae; family Salticidae; genus Maratus; species Maratus speculifer. The sequence continues at coordinate 87,833,926 of OZ025300.1, read as the reverse complement.
GGAAAGGCATGTTTTTTTCTTTTTATAAAATATCTTTGTTTTCGTGTATTGCATATTTTATGTGAATTATTTCTCTTTCATCTTTACATATGGTCCGAGCCATCAGTGTTTTTAAAAGCAGCTTTTTATTGATTTTTTGTTTTGTTTATAACATCACGTGATACGTGAATTCATCATACGTGACAGGAGAATATTTCACTAGATTCTCTTGATGTATGCAGGTATTATTCTAATTTGGAGTTCGTAGCTCCTCGCATTACGCAAATATAACTGCAGTGCAGTAAGTGCTTTAATTTTATCAGACAGACCAGGCCCCGACTAGCAAGTTTCTATGTTGAATCCTCTTTCAATTTTTTTAGTCTGGTTGATATTGGTTGTTTTTAAAGATAAAGTTAAAATGATATAAAATATCAAATTTCTTAAAACCCACTAAATCACCTTACAATTATGACATTAAAAAAATTCAATTTACTTAAAGGTGTATTTATTTCAGTATGGCAATTTTTAAAAAACCTAGTACTTTCAAGCATACCATGCTCTTTATCAATTAATGGATAAAATTAACAAAAAGAGCAAAAGTCAAAGGCTGAGTTCTGTTATATTAGATGAGCTGATCCAAACGTCAACGTGAAAAGGGGGAGGGGGATGATGAGATTCTTCCAAATTTTCAATAGAAGTGGGGATGCTCAAGTTATTTTCAGTAAACTGTTCGAAATTCTGGGGATAATGTACGATAATGCATCGTTACAAGTGTAGTTAGCTAGACATAAGATTACTATTGATTCCTTAAATTTTAATTTCCGTTAATTTGATAATTTCTCAAGTACTTTATATTTTTTTAAATCAATTACAACCTCTTGTTCTTCATATTGTCTAGAAATAGTAGTTCAGCATCGGTTATGCTTGATATCTGTTACATATTCTGCTAAACGCTTCTTAAACTTTCTTGATCCTACCAATGTAATCTGCCTTCTTTTTACTCTTCATTATAGTAGCTGGGGTTATGTATACACCTGATGAATCTTAATGTTGTTGGATTCCATGAATTAGCCAGTATATGCTTTAAATATAAACTTAAAGTGATAACATATCAAATTTCTTAAAATCCACTAGTTCACCTTACAATTATATTCAGCAGGTGTAAGCAAAAAAAAAAAAAAAAAAAAAAAAAAAAAATCCAGTTATATTAAAAAATGAAATTAATATGTAAAAAAATTCAATCAGTCTTGTTTTTATGTAGAAAAAAAATGGAGGTCCACATGTGTGTTTCCAGGTAGCGTAGATGTTAAGCAGTTGGCAATGCAATTTATTTTCTTCTTGCCAGAAAATGGATTCCTTAATCCTTCACTGCACGTTTTTTTCTATTTTCATGAAAAAAAAAAATTATTTGAAATCCATATATTGGTTTGATGATGGGGAAAATAGCAAAATGAAATTTTCAGCTAAAATTTGATATTTTATTGCATGCAAGCTGTATATAAAATTAGGGTTTTTAAATATTGTATTGCTATATTTTGCAATTAACTGGATTTAAACTGATTAGTTTTAACTGTTTAATACTCTGTAACTTTCTTTACATTAATTTTTTTAAGTATTCAGCAAATATAATAAAAGTAGATTTTGCCTTAATAGCTTGATCGAAAGTTTTTTACTTCCGAAGAACAAATTCTTATTTTTTGTCAAATACAGCCATCTGACATGGACAAAATAAGCGCTATTCAATTCTTGATGAGTTACAAAGGTCATATCAGCAAAATTAATGGCACATAATGAGAGTTATAAGGTTTTCAGATATGTGCCATATTTGGCACATGGTGTAGTGAAAGGTTAAAACCTGCAAAAAATCTGGAACAGAACAATTGTTTTTATTATGCATATACAGTGAATATTTCTTTCATTTATTAGGATATCTACGTCTAGAGGGGCGCATTTTTCACATTTTCTCATTCACGATGAAATTTCCCAGTCGGAATGTCATGGTTCATGGTTGTTGTTATTTTTTTATCGCTTACCCGAAGGTCAAGGAACATCAGTTCCAGAAACTCTTACAAAAAATCACCAAACAGATCATTATCTGTAGAACTGTATCTGTTTTGACGTTTGATTGACGTTTAGGCGATCATAGCATTACCGTTTCAAGAAAGAACGATTTTTAAAGTCGCGTAAACAAGATCACTAATGTATTTCTTACATGCCGCCTCATGCTTATTTCATGCGCTAATAGTTGCTAATTCTTCGTGCTAAAGACGAAAGATATCAAGCATTAAAATCGTGAGAAATCTGTATTGGCAGCTTTGAAACGTATTCGACCATGTCTGTAAAGAGCCAATTAATGTAGATTTGACATCATTTCATTTTTATTTGAAAAGCTATAATGAAAATTTGACATTACTCCATCCGTATTTTTATTTTTATTTATTTATTTATTTATTTATTTTTAAGTTGTAAAATACGACTATTAAATAGTGTTTTGCCTACATTGAGTGAATATATCAGATTAAAAGTTCGATAAACCTAAACAGGATTTTATGAGTAATTAAAGATAAAATGAAATCGACTTTATACTTAAGGAATTTTCAACTTTTTGCGTGTCTCGTTTCGTACTTTAAAGAGAATAGTTTAACACAAGGCATGTTTTTTTTTCTTTTTTTTTTGTGACAACTCTTTAATTTTATCCACATTCAATTTAAGAACTTTATTACTGGACCATTTTACTAATATAAAAACATATCAGAACCTTGAAATGGAATAATAAAATGATAAAAAAAAAGAAAAAAAATACTAACCGACTTCGAAAAAAGCGCTAAAAAGAATTAAACGCTATTATTACCCAATCAAAAACCTGCATTTTTGCTAAATTTTTGGTTGTTTTAAATAGGGACTTTATTTAAAATCTGCAGCTGCAGCTGCATCATCACTCCACCATTTTTATATAAAACAATTAGTTTACTACATATGGAGCATTTTCACTGGTCAAAGTAGAGATATCCTACTCAAATGGTGTAGCGGCTATAGGTGTATAGATTTCTAACAGTGTAAATTTTCTTATTGATGAATCTGCTTTCGCTAACTTAGCAAAATTGATCTAGATCCCCACCTCTGTTTCGTCTAGATTTCGCACTTTGAAGAAAAAAGATCTCGTATCTGTGTAAGATTAATTGCCTAAAAAATGAACACATTTAATTGGGTGATTGCTTTTTAATCAAAAAGAATTTGATTTTTTTAATTTTTTATTTAAAAAAAGTTTTAATTATCAGAAAGTAATGAAATTAAAATGGGATCACATGGGTATCTTATGCTTTCAAACAAACAAACAAACAAAAAGAATTATCAAAATCGGTTCATATTTAAAGAAGTTATGAGTTAACAAGAAATACATACATGTTGAATTTATTCCCTTGAAATCGGTTAAAAATCAGACCACGAACCAAAGAATCAGACCATGCACTACAGATTAGCGAACATATAGGGACTACTGTAGTTTCGTGAGGTATGGTAAGCTACTTTTGATCACCATTTAAAAAACCTGAACTTGATTTAAAAAACAATCGACTGCGTTGATACTATAGGTGCAGGTACCTAAAATTTTTTATTTAAAATTAATTAAAAAATTTCAAAATCAAATTTAAAATTAATAAATTTGGGTTTAGGAGCCAGTGACTCCTAAACCCAAATATTCCAGACGCCTCCAGGACTTAATTTCTAAATAAAAATTAAGAAACAGTAGATAAACAATACTAATTTCGTTAAACTATCGCAGAAGAAAAGCTAATTTCCAAGCTAAATCCAAGGATCGCAAAAAACGCCGTGAATTTCGTCAAATAATCGGTGAAAAAATGCGATTTTCGTCAGATGATCGCGGAAAAAGCGCAATTTTGGTTAAAGTATCGCTAAAATATACGCGATTTTCATCAAAAGACCGGGGGAAAAATGTTAGATTTTCGTGATAGGATTGCGGAAAAATGCAATTTTCATTAAGTGATCGCGAGAAAAAACGCAAAATTCGCCAAAGGATGGCGACTTAGACACCAAAAATTAGTTGCCAAGTCAAAAAATTCAGTCACCACATGGCGACTGGAACCGTGAATTTGCACCCATTGTTGATACATAAAATATAAATGATTGCACAAATAGATTTTCAAAACACTGAAAAAAGAAAAAAAAAAAAAAAAAAAAAAAAAAAAAAAAAACCTATTATTTATATACCTGAGATGTCAAAAGTTATAAATATTTTATAATTTTAAATTTTCCTTTACGTTGAATGCTCTGTACTAAGCAAATACATTTAGACTTAAATATACATTTCCAATACACAAAACAATAAGCCCTGAAATTTTACCTCACATGATAGTTGACAGCAATAATTGGTTAATTAAGAGCCTGTCGTAAAGAGTGTTTTTTTCCCCTTCTTTTACACACAAGGCCCGAAATGGGAAAATCCATGAGCTGTAGCGTTATTTCAAAATTATTGTTGGCTAAAGATTTTTTTCAACTAAATAAAGACAAATTTACTTATAACCATCCAAAATAAATAAATAATGATAATAATATAATAAAATTAAAATGCATTCGTGATTCTAAGAAAATTATAAAAAAGTTCCCGAGACAGCAATAAAGTAGAGTGTCTCAGATGAAGTCTAAATTCAGCACGATTCCATCTTCGTTATCTAAAAAATAAATTAATTATAAATCTTAATTACGTTAATTATAAATCTTGGATGTGTAGTTTGTCATATTTATTTTATTAATATTTAATAAAACAGTCGTCTGCTGTTCACTTGGAGTAAGAGATATTCACTTGGTATCGCAATCGCATTGCAGCCGGGGGATAAGAGCCATCACAGTGATGTGATCACAGTTAAGTGTTCACTGCAAGTTTTCTATTTTTTCTTGGTTGGAAATATTAAGTTTTTTTTTTTTTTTTTTTTTCACAAACTGTAGTACTATGTTTTAATAATTGCACGAACGGGAGTGATACTTACCATAATTTCACGAAATGATGCAATATTTGTCATAGTTTCACAATCAGAAACATTGTTCTAATTTGCTCCGCCACATATCCTGATACGTATATACCAGGTTAATGTATATTGCTCATCTGCAAGAAAAGTATGTAATTCAAAATACTATATTATTATCAGAAACATAACAATCATGGCATATACCCAATCATAAAAGATGTATTTATAGTTTATGTTTTACTTATAATTCATGTTTTTCATAAGCCTTCTTATAATCTATGTTTTATTTATAGTTCATATTTTTTTTCTATCTATACATATAGGTCTACCTGAAATCTTGGCACAAACGTGGACTTTTTCCACAAGACACATCTCTGAGAAAACGCATCGTGCTTACAGCAAAACTATTGCCGTTCTCATCCAACTCCCATCTGATTCTTTTACACTTTCACTGCGTTTTCCTATTAAAACCCGGAAACTTTCTTCTATTTCCATGCGCGATCCCAAGTTTCACTGCTCACCTCTTCGCCCATAATATATAATCGAAGAAAATTATCTTTTGTTCATAAACTATTATTTCTGCTTATATATACCTTTTTGTTGTACCATTCACATTAAGTCTTTGGCAATAACACCTTATCCATAATTTCCTTCCATACTTTTCATCATTCTACTCTCATAGAGAATTACTACTGTAACTCAAGTAATTAGTCTGTATCTCAAGTGTGTCTGTAACTCAAATACGAAGAAAATAAGTGCAGAAAAACTCTGGCCTCCAACAGTTAAGTTACAACATTTTTTCGAAGCTCACCAGAAAAAAAAAAAAAAATGGCAGTCAGATTAAACTTCATAGTTCATATGAATGTCAATAACAAGTTTTAAAAAAACTTGCGCAAAAATTACAGCTACCACTTTTAATTTATAGGAAAGAATAGGTACTTGTTAATGAGCGAAAAATATGAAATTACGAAGCTTTCGTAATTTCGCGTGAAAGTTTTTTTGTATTTGAATTATTGTTGTTAGTTTTGTTCACAACCAGTAGAATCTAGAAATGTCTAGGAGAAGTCATTTGTCCTTTTCATTAAAGTGGCAGGTGGTAGGATGGATGGAAATGGGGTTGTCACAGGCCGATACTGCTAGATGGCTCAATCTGTCTCGTAGTGTAACCAACGACTCTGGGATCAATGGGGGACGACTCTGGAATCCGAAGATTCTGTGTCCAGAAGATAGGTTCCACACCGCCCATGTGTTACAACACACCTGCAGAAGAGCCGTTTCTAGTTTTTTCGGCCGGAAGGAAAAGACGCTCCTCAACTCATTGCAGACCACTTTGCAGTATCAGAGAGAAGAATCTCCGCTGTTACGGCGCGAAGACATCTTCACATTGAAGGTCTCTATGCAAGGCGACCTGTTGTGCGTATCCTCCTCAACAGACGACAGAGGAGGGCCCGCTTATGTTGGGCAAGAGAATATGTTTCCTGGGCTAGATAACAGTGGGCTTCTGTACTCTTCACAGGCGAGTCTAGATTCACACTGGAGAGCGATTCAGGACGTCTTCTAACCTGGAGAGAACAGTGCACTCGATACCATCAATGAAACACGGTCGAAACACACAGATACAGAAACAGTGGAATCATGGCTAGGGCAGGGATCTCACTCGGAGGCCACATTGACCTGCATGTGTTTCATGGAGGAACTCTGGACTGGAGTGAGATATCGGGATGAGATCCTTGATTCATATGTGCGCCCATATGCCGATGCTAGTGACAATGGTTTAATTCTAATTTATGTTAATTCGTGACCACATCGAGCTTTGGTTGTTGAGGATTATCTTGAGGATCACAATTTGGCTTAGAATGGAATGGCCAGCGCATTCTCCGTACTTGAATCCGATAGAACATCTTTGGGCCTATCTTGGAAGACAGGTTGCGGCTTTAAGTCCTCCTACAAGGTCATTAAATGAGCTAGAATATGGCTTACTCCATGTCTGGTCAGCTCTACCTATTTCGGTGTCCGACAATTTAATTGAGAGCATGGAAAGTCGGTGCCGCCAATGCATTCAAGTTCGAGGTGGACATATTTCGTATTAAAACCAGTTTTTTAATGTTTCTGTCACATTTTATTGCATAATAATGCGATGTACTGATTTCTCCAAGAATAGAATTTTCCACCATGCGTGTTTCTTTTTTCGTTGTTGTTGTTGTAATTTCCTTTATGCGTTTAACTTAAATAAATTTCTATGTCGCATTTAATAAAAAACAGTTTAGCGCACATTTCTTTTAAAATGAAGGCTCAGTAGTGAGTTCTACTTGTAATTTATCACTCCATCAATTTAAAACTGAATAAATAATGAAGAAAAGGTTTCCTACCTTTGAAGTTTTCTTTCAAACTGGGAACTGTTTCATCTTCTGACTGACATCTGCGTCTGTAAAAAACTGGATAGATTAATCATTAATTGATATGCTCAATGTTGATCCACACAATATATCGTTGTAGGATGAAACTGCACTTTATTTATTCTAGACTAATATTATAAGATTCTTGAATATATATATCCACAGCAGTGATGGTACGTGATAATTACTATAACTATATTCTTCCAGCACTAAGGCTTGGAAGTACAATATTAAAATATTAATTACAGAGAAAAAAAAGGCTATTCTACATTGTCTTAAAGTCAGAAAACAATGCAAAGTTGCATATATCAGCAGTTCTTTAATTTCTGTTTATTCCTGTGACGACAACATTCCGACGCAGTGTCCCTTGTATGGTGCCGCCACCTAGCGCTGGAGTAATATACTAACTTCACAGTAAGAAGGAGCATTTGCCTTGGTGTTTCACCACAGATGTTTTTTTCTTGATTATTAATAGTTCTGTTATAAGCATACCTCACAGAAAAGTCACACATTTCAAAAACTATCACGCTGCACATTTCACAAACAAATAATTGTTCGGTCTGATTGGACACAAAACATGCACACGCGATTCGTTATTTCCGACACTCCTCCTTTTTGTGTCCAACTGAGGACTGCTTAACTTGTAGTTTTTCACGCAGATACTCCAGGTGTGCTTTTGGTAAGGCTTTGGTGAGGATATCGGCTAGCATTCTTTTCGTGGGACAGTAGACTAGCTTAATGGTGCCTGTTTCACTTAAGTGGCGTATGTGGTGGTATTTCACATGTATGTGCTTTGTCTTTATCTGTGCTTTCTCATTTTCGGTAAGTTTTATGGCGGATAAATTGTCCTCATATAGTGTAACGGGGGTTTGCTGGCGTAATTCTAGGTCGTTTAATAACTCAAGTAACCATATGATTTCTTGACTGGCGATTGACGCAGCCACGTACTCCGCTTCTGTGGAAGACAGTGCTATACAGCTTTGCTTTCTCGATGCCCATGCCAGGACATTGTTTCCTAGTTTGAATAGATTTCCGGTGGTTGATTTTCTGTCTATTCTGTCGTTCCCCCAATCTGCATCACTATATGCAGTTAATACTGGGGGTTCTGTTCTATCTATTACAAATTTAAGGTTTTTTGTGGTTAGGAGGTATCTGATTACTTTTTCTATTGCCTCCCAATCGACCTCTCTTGGCGATTCATTCCTTCTTCCCAGGATATTTACAACTGATGCTATATCAGGTCTAGTTAAGGTCGCGATGTATAAAAGCGCCCCCACAGCCTGCCTGTATTTTGTATTGTCTTCCATTAATTTTCCGTTAGGGTCTAAACTAAAATAGTTAGTGCTCATCGGCGTGTAGGTTGGTTTCGCGTTTAATAGATCGAACTTTTCTGCGATCTGTATGATTTTGTGTTCCTGATCTAATTCTAGGTTTCCGTTCTCCGATTGTCTTATGTTTATCCCTAGATATTGTGTTACCTTTCCTAGATTTTTAATTTCGTATTGTTTTGACAGTTGTGTGTAAATTTCATCGGTGTCCTGTTTGTCACCTGCTACTAGGATGTCGTCCACGTAAACGATTATGTATGCAACCTTTCCGTTTTTAACCCTTTTGTACAGACATTTGTCCGATACACATTCTTCGAAATTTAGATTTCTAAGTGATTTATTAATTTTTAGGTTCCATGCCCTAGCCGCTTGCTTAAGGCCATAAATCGCTTTGTTAAGACTACACACTTTATGTTCTTCCCCTTTCTTTATGTATCCTTCCGGCTGATACATATAGACCTCCTCCTCAAGGTCGCCATGTAGGAAGGCAGTTTTGACGTCTAGGTGAGTAACATTCAGATTTTTGTACACTGCTGCGTTCAGAAATGCTCGCAGTGTCGTGTGAGACACGACTGGCGCGTACGTTTCGTCGAAGTCACAACCGTATTTTTGAGCGTATCCCTTGGCAACTAGTCTAGCCTTATACCGTTCTACGGATCCATTCGCTCCCCTTTTCGCTTTGAATGTCCATTTGCATCCAATTACTCGTTTTCCCGGAATTGGTTTAATTAATTTCCATGTATTATTTTGTTTCAGCGAATTTATCTCTTCATTTGTTGCTTCTAACCATTTGTCCCTAACTTCATCATCTTCAATGTTTTGTATATCCGTCCACGTTTTCGGTTCCTGAATTTGGCATAGATTTGCGCTTATGCCGAAACGATTAGGAGGTACTCCGCGATTTTGTCTTTCCGACCTTCTAGGCTCGGGCGGTTTTTGCGCTGGGGCTTGAATTGAATTTTCATCGTCATTTTCTAACTCAATTTCCACGCTATCCGCTGTCCTTTTCTGATCGTCTGGTTTTTGTTCAGTAGTAGTAATTTCTTCGCTCATAACGCCCTCTTCGATAAATTTCACGGTTCTAGAAATTATTATTTTATTTTGCCCCGTGTAGATCCGATAACCCTTGCTTCTAGGATCGTAGCCCAACATGATTCCCTCGATTGCTTTTTCATCTAATTTCCCTCTCTTAGGTTTGTCGACATAGGCAAATGCCTTACATCCAAATGTTTTAATGTTTGAAAGGTTCGGTTTTCTTTTATTCCATAGTTCGTAGGGCGTCGCGTTGTTTTCATTGGCTTTTGTTGGCAATCGATTGATTAGATACGTAGCGGTCATTACTGCTTCCCCCCAAAAATGTTTAGGTAATTTTGCATCTGATAACATGGTTCTAGCCATTTCTACTATTGTTCTATTCTTTCTTTCAGAGACGCCATTCTGGGGGGGAGAATAGGGAACACTTAGCTGTCGTTCTATTCCGTTTTCGGCTAAGTAGTTTTCGAAATCATCGCTTATGTATTCCTGTGCGTTGTCAGATCTGATTGATCTTATTGGTCTACCGAATTTATTTTTTACTAATGCTACGTATTCTTTTAGTTTAGCAAGGGCTTCCGATTTATGCGCGAGCAGATATGTCCTTGTGAATCTGCTGCAGTCATCTGTGAACGTTATGAAATATTTCTTTCCCCCCAAAGTTTCCGTCTGCATAGGCCCGCATATATCGGAGTGCGCCAGAGAACCGACTTCTCTGCTTCTATTTGAGGCGACCTTGGGGTAAGGTTTTGCCGAGAGTTTTCCTTCGACACATTTAGTGCAATATGTGTCGTGCTTGCAGTTGTTAATTTTTATACCTTCTGCTAAGTTGTGATTAACTATATATTTTATATCGTCGAAATTTTTGTGTCCCAATCTCCTGTGCCAAATCGATATGCAATTTGTATTGTTGCAGTGTGTTTGTGTACTTAATGAATATCCGTATTCGTCTTGGGGATTTATTTCATAAAGATTGTCGTTGAGTTTTCCTGTCATAAATATGTTATTATCCTTGACGAATAAGCATGCATCTTTTTCGAAAATCACTTTTATGTTATTTTCGGTGGCCTTTTTAACCGACAATAAATTGCTCTTTAGTTCTGGGCAGTACAGCACATCCTTCAGAGTAATGTAGTGTTGTTTGTCTGTTTTTAACTTTACGTCCCCCATACCTAGTGAAATAAGTCTTTTACCGTTAGCGATTGTGATGTTTCCGAAGTTACCAGCGGTGAATGTCGCAAAGTTTTCTTTTGTGGAGGTGACGTGTCTGGTGCAACCGGAGTCAACTATGTATTTGTGTGTGTCTTTTGTTTGTGTATGGTTAACCTCTGCTGACTCGCTCTCATAATTATTTTCCTCTGGGAAGAGAGGAATGATCGTCTCTTTCAGGTCATCTTCTATTTTTGAGTTGCTGTTGAAACAATAGTTTGAGGATTCCCCTTTTATTTGCCCTGAGTTTCTAGGGTGTGTTTTCGGGTTGTTATTATTATTATTGTATTGTCTGAATCTGTTGAATTCACCCCTCTGGGGCATATTTCTCTGTTTGTTTTTTAAATAATAGCAATCTTCTCTTGAGTGGTTGCTGCGACAACAGTGATCACAATATTTTTTACTTTTATTAAATTTATTTGTTAATTTATATGCCGTTTCTCGGCTACGTATATTCGAGTTTTTGTCTTCATTGCGATGAGAGAATTCATCTAACAGTTTGTTTTTTACAGTTTCGATATCTAGCTGCTGACTTTCTCTCGCTTCCAGAGCGGTAATCAACGGCGCGTAAGAGTTAGGAAGGGAGCACAACATCAACGCCACGATGTGTGAGTCGTTCACGACTTCGTCAATGGCCGCCAAATCATCTCTTATACTCAAGATGTTATTTATGTGCTTATTGAGGTCCCCCCCTTCTTGCAGCCTCTGCGAGTACAATTTCCTGAGCAGATATAGCTTTGAAGCTAAATTGGAACGCTGGTGGAGGTTCTTTAGTTTAGTCCATATCTCTTTGGGCGTTTTTAAACTTCGGATATGGACTATTTGTGCATCTTCGATGCAGAGACATAGTACCGCTTTGGCTTTAGCCGAGTTTTTGGTGTAAGTTTCGTTTGGTGTAACGGGTGGATCGTCGGTTATATATTTCCAGAGGTCGTCTTTTATTAATAAATTTTCCATCTTAAATGACCATATTGAATAATTTTGGTCATTTAATTTTTCTACGGCGGTTATCTCTTTTGTAGTCATGATGCGTCGTATGAAAGTAATTTTTTTTGTTGTTGTTGTTAGTTTATATCTTAAATAGCTCGACGTTATATGGCACTTAAATGTTCATTCAATATTCAGTATAAAATGAAAAACATAAAATATGTACTTTCAATATTCATTAATATGTATACATAAGACATGAATTATTAATATTAGATATTGTTATTCATTCATTTGTTCACCACTTATTTTTTTTCATGTATATTTTTTTTTCGTAAATGGAGTGATTTATTTCTATTTTTAATCCTCTTTTTCAGGCTCTATAATCTTTTAAAATGAAGGCTCAGTAGTGAGTTCTACTTGTAATTTATCACTCCATCAATTTAAAACTGAATAAATAATGAAGAAAAGGTTTCCTACCTTTGAAGTTTTCTTTCAAACTGGGAACTGTTTCATCTTCTGACTGACATCTGCGTCTGTAAAAAACTGGATAGATTAATCATTAATTGATATGCTCAATGTTGATCCACACAATATATCGTTGTAGGATGAAACTGCACTTTATTTATTCTAGACTAATATTATAAGATTCTTGAATATATATATCCACAGCAGTGATGGTACGTGATAATTACTATAACTATATTCTTCCAGCACTAAGGCTTGGAAGTACAATATTAAAATATTAATTACAGAGAAAAAAAAGGCTATTCTACATTGTCTTAAAGTCAGAAAACAATGCAAAGTTGCATATATCAGCAGTTCTTTAATTTCTGTTTATTCCTGTGACGACAACATTCCGACGCAGTGTCCCTTGTATGGTGCCGCCACCTAGCGCTGGAGTAATATACTAACTTCACAGTAAGAAGGAGCATTTGCCTTGGTGTTTCACCACAGATGTTTTTTTCTTGATTATTAATAGTTCTGTTATAAGCATACCTCACAGAAAAGTCACACATTTCAAAAACTATCACGCTGCACATTTCACAAACAAATAATTGTTCGGTCTGATTGGACACAAAACATGCACACGCGATTCGTTATTTCCGACAATTTCCTCCAAATTTATTGTTTCTATATTCATACATTTGCAAATTCATAGAGACGCAAAAAGCCGGTTGTACTTTAACTTTTGGAGGCCAGTGTAAATACAATAAACAAAGAAAATTAAGACTTTTCTTAAATCAAAAAGAGAAAATTTATGACATAAGTTTTAATTTATTTTTGTTCGGAAATGCAAAAAAAAGCAAACGTTATTGTTCAGAAACTATCTAATCACACTTAGTTTTCCGTTATTTATTTATTTATTTATTTATTTATTGTAAGCACATAGAATTTCAGAAAATAGTTTCAAGGTGGACGTTTTGAACTGAATTTCCGCACGAAAATAGTATAACCACTTAAACTGTGATGAAAAACGTGTTTGTCACGTGATTGAATTCGTTTATATCTCATAGGTAATTGATTAATCAAAAAACGGAAAATCCAGTTCGATTCCAAATCGTTCCATTGTCAAGTTTTCGAATTTTATACCTTTCCGTTAAAAAAGGATTTTGTAAATGTATCAAAAAATTTTGCACTTGTTGAGCAGAGCATTTGATAATAGCCTTAAACTAATTAAACAGTATTTTACACTGAACGTGTATCACATTAACGTCAGAAACCTGATTAAGAGATATTTTATTAACGTTTTCGACATATTTCTCACAAAAGAAAAATAAAAACTATACACGATTATAAAAATGTATTCGAAACTATACACGGTTATATTCTTTAAAAGTAATGCATTTCTAGTTACTAAGAATAACAATATATTACAAGTTCGAGGCAATTGGTCCATTTTTACAAAAAAAACTTTTTTTTTTTTTTTTTTTTTTTTTTTTTTTTTTTTAATTACACAATTGAGTAAAAAGAACAAAACAGATAGGCAGGCAAAAATGCCATTTTCGAAACTTTTCAGTAGAGAACTTGACTTTTAGAATAATTTGACAGTAGTTTTAATTTACTCAAAAAAAAAAAAAAATAAATAATAATAATAATAATTATAATATATAAAATATAGTGCAACCTCGATTATCTGAGCTAATTGGGACCGCCAGTACCTCAGAAATCGGAAATCTCGGTTAATAGAAATGGTGTATAAAAACTCGCTGTGCTAGCAACTTTAACATCTCTTAGAATAAACAACGTCAGAAAGTTTTTCAATGATAAAAATAAACGTATACAAACCTTTAGTTTACAGCTCAACATATAAAAGTCATTTCTAAATATTTCGTTAACAGAAGTTTGTTATGCTATTAATATTCTTACAAAACATATTGTCTGCCCTACATACCCTGGGGAAAATTAAGTCCAGTTCCAGACCGGTTAAACTATGTAGAAAAAAATGTAAGCCTGTTCTTGGCTCGGCACGAGTCTGCTGAAAAAAAAAAGCCTAAATTCAAACATCCTGTAACATCCCTGTCCGACACCGTCCTCTACATTAGACATGTTACATTTCTGTATCGATTTTGTCAAACTAGCATCGGTACGTGACGCACATTTATACTTATTTGCGCAAAAGTCATATTTATTGAAAATGGTTCATATTTTATCGCTTTCGTTTAAATTTTTATATCGGTCTGGTAGGTCCACTTAATTACAGTGTCTCACATAAGTGATGGGACACTTGTGCTTTACAAAAGGAAACTAATCAAATAAATTAAAAAAACATGTACACATTTTTTTGTGCGTGTGTTTCACACTTAAATTTAGTAAAGATTCTTACATAACATACATTTTGTCAAAATATTAAAATATTAATTTAATAAAAATACAAATGTTTAGAACGGAGCAAAAAATAGCTCACATAAGTGATGGGACACCATTATATATGCAACAAAAATCGTCTGAAATAAGCAATAAAAATATTTTTTGGGGTTTTATTTTTACTTAAAAGCAATTGGCAATAATTTATAAAATCGTCGGCAGTATTTCTCTCCAGTTTGTTTTGGAATTTTTGTGTTTTTTAGCTCTGTGTAGCCATGAATGCTAAACGAAAAGAAACTTCGCCTGAAATTCAAAAATTAGTTATTAATTTGCATATTGAACGTGGAAAATCTATTAGAAGAACTGCTGAAACAGTTAACTTGAGTCGTTCAACAGTTTTCAATATCATTAAACGATATAAAATGAATCATATGATTCAGGATAAAAGAAGACCTGGCCGACCATCAAAGCTATCCAATGGAATAAAGCGAATTATTGTTCGAAATATTAAAAAAAAAAAATCCAAGAAATAGTGTTTCAAAAGTTGCTGCTGATTTACAAGCATTATATGGAATAATTGTTAATCCTGAGACTATTAGAAGGGTAATTCGATCTGCTGGATATCACGGTAGAGTAGCCAGGAAAAAATTCTTCGTAAGTGAAAAGAATAGAAAACTCAGACTAGCTTTCGCAAAATCCAACATAAATAAGAATTCTGATTACTGGAATAAAGTTATATATGCTGATGAGAGTAAATTTAATATATTTGGTTCTGATGGTAGAATCTTGGTGTGGAGAAAACCCAGGGAAGAATTTCGCAAACAGAACTTGGTACCAACAGTAAAACATGGTGGAGGAGGAGTTATGGTATGGGGGTGTATGTCGTCCGCTGGAGTTGGTAATCTTGTTTTCATTGACAGTATAATGGATCAGTACAAGTATATTGATATTTTAAAGCAAAATTTGAAATCTTCAGCACGAAAATTGAACCTTCATAATAATTTTAATTTCTACCAGGACAATGACCCCAAGCATACTGCTCTGAACGTTAGACTCTGGCTGCTATATAACTGTCCTGAAATAATAAAAACACCACCACAATCTCCAGACTTAAATCTCATAGAGAATATTTGGCAAGAATTGGAATCAAGAATTCGCAAACACACCATTTCTTCAAAACAACAACTAAAATCGGTGCTTCAAGAAGAATGGGGTAAAATCACTCCAGAAATCACAAAAAAATTAGTCGAATCCATCCCAAAAAGATTAAATCATGTTTTAAAAGTAAAAGGAAATCCAACAAAATATTAAAACCTTTTAAAAAGTAAAATTTTTGGATAAATATTTGACGGAAAAGTAAGTGTCCCATCACTTATGTGAGCCATTTTTTCTCCGTTCTGAACAATTGTATTTTTACTAAATTAATATTTTAATATTTTGGCAAAATGTATGTTTTGTAATAATTGTTACTAACTTTAAGTATGAAAAACACCCAAAAAATTTTTGCACATGTTTGTTTATTTGTTTTATTGCAGTTTCTTTTTATAAAGCACAAGTGTCCCATCACTTTTGTGAGACACTGTATTTACCGACCAGGCAGAATCGATCCAAGCCGCGCCATTTGTTTTGTTTATCGGTCCAGCCTGGACTGTTTGAAAGTTCTCCATAACCTTGGCGATCCTTGCATTCTAAGAAAAGCTGCAGCATGGACAGTGTGTACAGGCTAAAAAGTGTGGTCTTTTTCAAGGCTCATTTACCAAAAAATAAAAATAAAAATAAAAATAATAATGAAATATAATAATAATAATCGGATTTCGTTATCGGCTCGGTTAACAGACACCTCGATTAATCGAAGTTCGGTTAATAGAGGTTCTATTGTACCTAAAAATAATGTTCAAAATATTCCAAAAAAAAAAAAAAAAAAAAAAAAAAAAAACATCAGAATCCGTTTTTCGAGACGCAGCAATAACACACCGATAAGAAAATGGTTTCATTTCCCCGATCTATCATTGTGAGTGGCATCTTTGGAAAACACGGGAAGAATTTGGACATACTTTCATTCTGTAATTCCTGAGGGAATTTTAAGAAAAAGAGGTGTGTCTATCCGCTAAATACAAACGACTGTCGAAAGAAACTTGTTAATTGTAGTTTGCCTTAGAAACAAAGCCAACTGAGAAAAATTGTAGTCCGATACTCTTCTTCCTATATAACTGACACTCCCTGTGTTTTTCTCTACCCAAGTTGATGTAACTGTGTGAGATAAATGCAATATTTTCTTCGCACTTGTTAAAAGTTTCAGCTAACTTTCGAGTATGTCATTAAGAGAGTAAATTTTTGTGCGGGGATAAAATTTTGCTGATAAATAAAAACATACAACGAAATACAATTTTCACCGTGTTTTAAACCTTGTACTAAAATATATAATATGAACTTTAAGACGTTCAGTTTTACTTAAAAAGCGATTAAAATAATCAAAAAGGCATGTTAATAGTTAATTTTATTTAAAATTATTTTAATACTTTTAACCTTTATCAGACTCTTCGTCAGAGAAATAATAATTTATGAAAATATATAATATAAAATGCATAAAAATTATAAATATTAATATAATAATATAAGTATATGGTTATAAAAATATTCTCTGATAAGGAGTCTCATTAAGGGTTGAAAGTACTAAGATATTTTAAATAAAATTAACTATTAACATCCCTTTAATTAACATTAATATCCCTTTTTGAGTATTTTAATCGTCTTTTAAGTAAAACTGACATTTTTAAAGTTTATATTGTATAAAATTTTGCTGTTTAAAAATTTCTCATTGTTTTCATTTAAACGCAGAATTAGCCTGCTTAAGTAGATTTAGCAAAGATATTTTTCTTTTCAGATTTATTTTAATTTACTTACATAACCTCAAAAATTAAGAACACAAATTATATTTTATTTTATTTATCTATTTATTTACATAAGCTTTTAGAGAATTATGTTATTTTCTAGCAAAATATATCAATCACAAAAAAATTCTTGATCATGAGTAAAAGTACGAGCGAACGTTCGACTATCTATGTACATAAAATATGCACTTAAATAAATTTGATTAAAATCAGATCACTTACAAAATAAAAAATATAATTAGCAAAATTTTAGCAAAGTTTTGAGAATGCTCTTCTGGAAATAAATTTTGTATTATTACTATTTTTTTCTTCTTTTTTATAAAATATAATATCAATGTAAAATCTTACTGCTGTCATTAATTTGCTATTTTAGGCTTCAAATTATAAAACAGAAATTTTAATAATAATATGTCCCTTTATTAATTTATAATTAAGTTCTAAAAATAATAAAATGTTATACTATTGTAAAAATATATATATATATATATATATATATATAAGTGCACGTAATTTTTATAAATCTAAAAAAAAAAAAAAATAATAAGTATGTAAATGAACTACTTTTACATAAGTATATGCGTATATTTTTAAAATTACACTTTTGTTATAAAATTTATACTCTTGTCGCAAAAACTTACTTATGTGTGTTTATCAGCTTAATGGAAATATTTAATTTGTTATCCCTCCAAAAACTCGTACAAATTTGTAAATGTAGAAAATTGTACGGATTTATACGAATTGGTTAGCCAATGTAAATTACAAGTTTTGCATACAGCACCAAATTATATTTAAGAATATTTTCGAGATATGAACACAAGAACAGAATATTACACAGATATATACGCAGGCATTTTACACACCGATATGCATAAGAACAGAATATTATACAGAATTATGTGTGAGAATATTATATAGAAATATGTAAGAATAGAATATTATACGATAAAATGTGTCCTTGTGGTACACTTAATAAATATCGATACTTAAAAGCTTGGCTTGTTGTTGAACGGTCAACTAGTTAGTCGGGATAGTTTAATTAGGTGCGCAACTAAATTTCTGGGTTTCACATATCGATAGCGAACGCCACGTATAGGCGTATGTATAGACAACATACATGCCTGAAAATATGTCTTTTTAATAGCTTGAACATCTGTTAACTATAAACTGTAATTATACCAATACATATGGCAACGCAAAAATACTTTTTTAACAACGAAGACACCGTGTTTTGTGCCAAATTAACAGCGTTTTGCTTTTTTGCTTTAATCTGGGGGGGGGGGGGGGGAGAAATGCAGTTGCAGGACGTCGTTTGTTAAGGAGGTTTATGGCGAACATGCACCATCAGAAACTACCTGTGAAAATTTGTTTAAATACTAGGTTCAGCATTAGAAGTAAACTTATAGCCCAAAATATAAACCGAATATGAACTTTCTGAAACTGGAAGTGACCGTTTAAAAAGCCACAGAAAGATATCAATACAGTTTAACATGCACATATGTAAACGCCTACAAATATGATGGGTTTTAAAATTTTATTGAACCATTTCTGTTATTCTAACTTACAAGCTTTCCACGCTGTGGCAATAAAAAAAAAAAAAAAAAAAAAAAAAAAAAAAATCGGAGGAAAGGAAAGTGCCAAAACTCCATCCAAAATCCTCAAACGTCACTAAATGATCTAAATAAGACAACACCAATTCCTTTAGTCAATTGACAAGTAATTTTGTAAAAAGCTGCAACTACAGCTTTATAAATGAAATAAAGAATGGATATAATTTCTGTCTCTTGTATTAACAAACAATCTTTTCATTACTGAATTACCACGTAATACAAGAATTCATAATTTATTTGGAACACATTACATAATTAAAAAAATTAACTCTGTTATACTTTAAACAAGAATAAAAAGTCTTTCCTTTCTCAGTCATGAAACTCCTTACCTCTTCATTCCTTTTTTTTCTCTATCTTCAGTTTTTTTAAATAACAATTTCATGACAACTCAATGACTGATAAAACTTAGGATTTATTCAAAACCTACCAATACACATAATAGACACAAATACATCTCACCAATTTGATAAGTAGGATTTTTCACACATTTCATTGAATCACTTTTTTTTTCATCCAAGCTCGCAACTTGTCAAACACCGTGGCAGTCAAAAAGGATCGGAGGAAAGGAAGGTGTCAAAACTTCACCCAAACCACTTAGCCTTCACTAAGTGTTGTAAATAAGAATGGATCTGTTCGAATGGTCAGCTGACGAATAGTTTTGTAAGAAGCTGCAATTACAGCTTTCTTTAATGTTTAAATGAAGAAAGGATTTAAGACAGATTCTTTTTTTCGATTTGACAGTTTTTGTTTTTTTATCCCCTGCCCCCTCTTTTCCCTCTGCGAAAGTCGAAGCTTTACTTGAGAGAATACAGTGTCAAGTTGTCGGATTTGAGTTAACATGCTTCTTCCAGTCGTAAGATAACAGTCTTTAGCCAGGAAAAGAGATTTGGAAGAATTTAAGGCACGGTAAATCACTTCATTGATAAAATTGTCAAGATCGACCGACAGTTTTTGATAACTAATTACTTTTCTCTATTGGACGTTTTTCATGTTATATAAAGACTACTGAGATCATTTAGAGAGAGTGATTAAAAACATCTTTTTGGGATAAAATAATAAAACAAATTGGTAAGTTTTCGAAATTTCTCTTTATTTTATTGAAAGAGCGTTGTCT
The DNA here is from genome assembly GCA_964019185.1 of Maratus speculifer. NCBI lineage: Eukaryota > Metazoa > Arthropoda > Arachnida > Araneae > Salticidae > Maratus > Maratus speculifer. Next base: position 87,813,653 of record OZ025300.1, on the reverse strand, counting down.
CTAATAATCAACAAATATGAACAGAGTTTCCTTAGATTAAATCTCATCGGTTTTAATTAATCTGATATTAAGGTATGTGATTACACTCAAACCGCTATTTTTGCAAAAAATTTCGATTTTTATTTTATTTTAAATTAATTTGCAAATTTTTTAGCTTGCAAAAAATGCCTAACTTTTGGCTCAGCGATTATTAGAAGTAAGCTTAAAACCCAAAATATAAACCGGAAATGAGCTTTCTGAAACTGGAAGTGACTGTTTAAAAAGGTAACAATACAGTTTAATACACAAATATCTAAACAACTACAAATGTGGCGGTTTAAAAAAAATTCCATTTGAAGTATGTTGTTGAATCACTCTATTCATTCTAACTTACGAGTTTTCTACGCTGTGACAATAAAAAAAGATCGGGGGAAAAGAAAATGTCAAGCCTTCATCCAAAATCCTTAAACATCACTAAATGATCTAAATAAGAGTGTATCTATTCCTTTGGTAAACTGACAAGTAAATTTGTGAAAAGCTGCAACTACAGCTTTATAAGTTAAATAAAGAATGGATATAATTTCTGCCTCCGGTTATAATAAATAATCTTTTCATTATTGAATAACCACGTAATAGAAGAATTCATAATTTTCTTAGAAGATATTACATAACTGAAAAATTTAGTTATGCTATATTTCCAAATAAAAGTATTACTTTTTCTTTTATAGTTCTGAAACTCTTTACCTCTTAATTCTTTTTCTTTTTTCTCTACCTCCAATTTTTTTTAAATTGCAATTTCATGACAACTCAATGACTGATAAAACTTATGATTTATTCATCCAACACCTACCTATACACATAATACACTACTGGGCATTAAAATTGCTACACCAGGAAGAAATGCAGAAAACAAAATGATATTTATTGGACAAATATATTATGATAGAAATAACGAGTGATTAAATTTTCCAGAAATTTGGGTGCATAGATCCTCAGAAATCTTTACCCAGAGCAACTGCCTCGGAAAGTAGTAACAGCACTTATACGCCTGGGTATTGAGTCAAGCAGAGATTGGATGGCATGTACAGGTACAGATGCCCATATGGCTTCAACACGTTTATCAATCGTATTGACTGGCGTATGGTTATGGGCCAGTCGCTAGGCAACCATTGACCAGACTTTTTCTATTGGTGAGACATCCGGTGAGAGTTCTCGCGAGGGCAACAAGCGAATATTTTCCGTATCAAGGAAGGTCCTTACGATTCCGGAAACATGCGGTCGGGCATTATCCTGCTGAAACGTAGGGTTTCGCAGATCTCGAAAAAAGGGTAGAGCCACGGTTCGTAAAATATAATAAATGTAACATGCACAGTTCAAAGTGCCGTCAGTGCGAACAAAAGACGGCCGAGACATGTATCCAATAGCAACCCATATCATCACGTCAGGTGATGGGCCAGTATAACAATGACGAATGCACGCTGCCAATGTACGTTCACCACGATGCCGCCAAACACGGATGTGACCATCATGATGTTGTAAACATAATCTGGATTCATCTAAAAAAATGACGCTTCGCCATTCGTGCACTTATATTCATCGTTGATCACAGCATTGAAGGCGCTCCTGTCTATGACGCAGCGACGAGGAAAGTCGCAGCCATAGTCTCCAAGCTGGGAGTCCATGCTGCTGCAAACATTGTCGAACTGTTCGCGCAGACACCTTTTGTCTTGCAAACGACCCATTTCTTGACTCAGGGCTCGTGACGTGGTTGTACGATCCATTACGGCCTTACGGATAACATGCCTGTCTTCTTGATAGGGAGCCGTTGAGATCCCGTATGGCGTTCCGTATTGCCGTCCTGAATCCATCGATTGCATATTCTTCCAGCAGTCATTGGATCTCGACCAACGCGAGCAGCAATACTGTGATGCAATAAACCGCAATTACGGTAGGTTACAATTTAGCCTTTATCAAAATCCGAAACATGCTGGTACGCATTTCTACTTCTTATACGAGACATGACAAATATTTTTCACTAGGCAACAACGCTCAAAAGCAATTTCTGCGTGAGAAACCGGCTGATCAATTTCCTCATTTAAACACACTGTAGGTGTCGCTACCGGCACCTGATTTGTCAGAATGCGCTGAAAAACTAATCATTTTAATATCACAGCATCTTCTTCCTGTCGTTTAAATTTTACGTCTGTAGCAGGTCGCTTTCATGGTGTAGCAATTTTAATGGCCAGTAGTGTAGACACAAACACATCTTATAAATTTGATAAGGAGAATTTTTCACATATTTTGTTGAATTACTTTTTTTTTCATCCAAGCTTACAACTTGTCATACACCGTGGTAGTCAAAAAAGATCGAAGGAAAGGAAGGTGTCAAAACTTCACCCAAACCGCTTAGCCGTCACTAAATGTTCTAAATAAGAATGGATCTGTTAGGTTGGTCAGCTGACGAATAGTTTTGTAAGAAGCTGCAATCACAGCTTTATCCAGTGTTTAAATGAAGAAAGGATTTAAGACAGATTCTTTTTTTCGATTTGACAGTTTTTGTTTTTTTATACTCCCATCCCCCTTTTCCCTCTGCGAAAGTCGAAGCTTTAGTTGAGAGAATAGAATGTCAAGTTGTCGGATTTGAGTTAACATGTCTCTTCGAGTCGTAAGATAACAGTCTGTAGCTCGGAAAAGAGATTTGAAAGAATTTACGGCATGGTAAATCACTTCATATGTAAAATTGTCAAGATCGGCGGAAAGTTTTTGATAACTAATTACTTTTCTCTATTGAACGCTTTTTCACGATATATAACGACTACTGGGATCATTTAGTGAAAGAGAGATTAGAAGCATCTTCTTGCGATAATATAAGAAACAAATTGAAGAGTTTTCAAAATTTATCTTTATTTTATTGAAAGAGTGTTGTCTCTAATAATCAACAATTATGAACAGAGTTTTGTTAGATTAAATCTCATCGTTTTTAATTAATCTGATATTAAGGTATGTGATTACACTCAAATCGCTGTTTTTGCAAAAAATTTCGATTTTTATTTTATTTTAAATTAAATTTCATACTTTTTAGATTGCAAAAAGTGCTTAGCTTTTGTTTCGGCGATTTTTAGAAGCAAATTTACAGCCCAAAATATAAACCGAAAATGAACTTTCTGAAACTGGAAGTGACTGTTTAAAAAACCACAGAAAAGTAATAATACAGTTTAATACAAAAATATGTAAACACCTACTAATATGATGGATTTGATTTATTTTCCATTTTAAGTAACGTTGCTGAACCACTTCTTTCATTCTAACTTACAAGTTTTCTACGCTGTGATAATAAGAAATATCAGAAGAAAGGAAAGTGCAAAACCTTCATCCAAAATCCTTAAACATCACTAAATAATCATAAGAGTGCATCTATTCCTTTTGTCAACCGACAAGTAATTTTGTAAAAAGCTGCAACTACAGCTTTATAAGTTAAATAAAGAATAAATATAATTTCTGTCTCTAGTATGAATAAATAATCTTTTCATTATTGAATAATCACATAATAGTAGAATTCATAATTTTCTTAGAAGATATTACATAATAGAAAAATTTAGCTATGCTTTAATTCCAAATAAAAATAAAAGTATTTTTTTTTTTTTAATTACAATTTCACGGCAACTCAACGACTGAAAAAACTAAGGATTTATTCATTCAAAACCTACCCACACACATAGTAGGCACAAACACATCTAATCAATTTAATAAGAAGGGTTTTTCACATACTTTGTTCTTTCACTTTTTTATCCAAGCTTACAGTTTGTCATACACTGTGGCAGTTAAAAAGGGTCGGAGGAAAGGAAGGTGTCAAACCTAAGTCTTCTAGTCAAACCTTCATCCAAAACCCTCAAACGTCATTAAATGATCTCAATAAGAGTGCAACTATTCCTTTGGTCAAATGACAAATAATTTTGTACGACGATGCAACTACAGCTTTATAAATTAAATGAAGAATAGGCATAATTTTTATCTCTACTATTTATAAATAATCTTTTCATTATTTAATAACTACGTAATAGAAGAATTTATAATTTATTCAAAACACGTTACATAATTACAAAAAATTAACTGTTATATATTAAACAATAATAAAGGTATTTTCTTATTTTTATTTATTTTTTTTTCTTTTTTTTGCCTTATTTATCTACAAATTTCATAAAATTACAATTTCATGACAAATCAATGACTGATAAAACTTAGGATTTATTCATTCAAAACCTATCTATACACATAATAGACACAAACACATCTTCTCAATTTGATCTGGAGGGTTTTTCACATATTTCATTGAATCACTTTTTTTTATTCATCCAAGCTTACAACTTATCATACACCGTGGCAGTCAGAAAGGATCGGAGGAAAGGAAGGTGTCAAACCTTCACCCAAACCGCTTAGCCGTCACTAAATGTTCTAAATAAGAACGGATCTGTTCGATTGGTCAGCTGACGAATAGTTTTGTAAGAAGCTGCAATTACAGCTCTCTCCAGTGTTTAAATGAAGAAAGGATTTAAGACAGATTCTTTTTTTCGATTTGACAGTTTTTGTTTTTTATATCCCCCCCCCCCCTTTTCCCTCTGCGAAAGTCGAAGCTTTAGTTGAGAGAATAGAGTGTCAAGTTGTCGGATTTGAGTTAACATGTTTCTTCGAGTCGTAAGATAACAGTCTGTAACTCGGAAAAGAGATTTGGAAGAATTTTCGGCACGCTAAATCATTTCATTGATAAAATTGTCAAGATCGACCAGCAGTTTTTGATAACTAATTACTTTTCTCTATTGAACGTTTTTCATGATATATAAAGACTACTGAGATCATTTAGAAAGAGAAATTAGAAGCAACTTTTCAGGATAAAATGGGAAAACAAATTGGAGAGTTTTCAAAACTTCTCTTTATTTTATTGAAAGATTGTTGCCTCTAATAATCAAAACAATTATAAATTAAATTTTGTTATATTTAATCTCATTGTTCTTTTTTAATGTAACCCTAAGGAGGTCTGGGACACACTTTAAAATAATTTTTATTTATTGAGTTAAAACTTTGAACTTTTTTTTATGGTAGTTAACCATATCTTTAGAAACACAATCACATGATAAAACTTCTCATATATATATTATATATATATATATAAATAAAAATTTATTAAATGGTGAGGAAATTTAAAATCGCTATAACTCAAAATATTATTTGTAATATTTAAATTTTTTTTTTTTACATTTCAATTAACATAAGTTTTTAAATTTTAATTTTTATCGAGCATTTTTTTAAATATTAATTTTTTTATTTAAAAATAGTTAAACTAAAAAAAAAGAAAAAAAAAAAAAAACGTAATTTATTTTTTTTAAATCATATTTTCAAAAGTAACTATTTTTTTTCAAATTTGTTGAATAAAAATTAAAGTAAAAGAATGAAAAAAAGACATGTTTCAAATTTGAAGCATTTATATATAATGGCTCTTGAGTTATAACAATTTAAATCTGAGAAATTGTGAAAAAACTCATCATGAAGAAAAGAAAAATGCATTTTCAAAGGAAGTCATTTCCATGATGACTATTACTTGCAATCTAGATTTTGAAAACAAACCAAAACGAACAAAATAATATCTCCTCTTCTAATAATGATAGAAACATAATTTAAATGTCATTATTTAAAAAAAAAAAAAAAAAAAAAAAAAAAAAAAAAAAAAAAAAACAGAAAAGTTTTTAATGAATTTTTTTAAAGATAATTTGGAGATTTTTGTGTGCCGGACCTCCTTAAGTTCGGAACATTCGGCCAGGGTATGACACAAATTGGATGCATATTGTTTTCAAATTTGGCAATATTGTTTTTAAATTGTAATATTCACCTTATCTTATTGCAGAACTTAAAGCAAATGATGTCTACTATTAAATAAAACTAAAATTTTTATTTGAAAATTCATAGACAAAATTAAAACTGTCTATAACTTAATTAAACTCTCGTGTTTCCAGATATGGTTCGTACGGGTACCGTTATTTTCCAAGTGCAATACCAACATTTCTTTATAGAAAATTAAATATAATTCTAAAGCGCGAAATTTTGTCTTATTTAATTAGAGATATTTTATGAGAAAATTCTGGTACGGAAGAATTTCCTAGTCATGAAATTTCAGGACGCGTACGAACCTTGATATAAGTAAATTTATTTATTGATTGTATCAGTAACGCCAACTTTTGAAAAATATTTGTGAGCTCAAACAATTTTTAACAAAATAACGTATATACTTTTTTCCATTAGAGCGTGAATGTGAAAAGAGAAAAGAGGTCGGAGCGAGTAACTAACAAGCAAGTGTGATCGCATATCGCACGGAAGGTTTCGTTTAATGTGTCTTTTAAAACACTTTATCCTTTAATTAACAAATCAAAACTGTTAGTTTATAGCTATTAAATTATTATATAAATGGAAGTTCCATAATATTTAATTGTGAAATACTTAAAATAAACATAGTTTAACCAAATAAAAATATTCAGGTAAAATTATTTAATTAAAATTATAAAAGCCGAATATTTTTAAATTCATCAAATTAAAAAATTTAGCGGACATATGAGTAAAAGATAAAATTGTTTAAAATATATTTTAAATATTGAAATAATTCAGAAAAATATTATTTTTGGGAGAAGCGCGCAAAGATTTGGGTGGGCTGAAGCCCCATGCGCCCATATAAGTTGGTGCCACTGATACTATATATAAAAAAACATACTTGATGTTTTTTTTTCTCTCTAAACCTAAATAGTTTTTTTATGTGAACATATTACTATTACATCGCGGAATCGCAATCGCAATATAATTTCTAGTCATACAAATGTAATAAAATGTAAAAATAAAATGTAGTAAAATAAAATGTAAATCAAATTAAAGTTTTTATTTAGTTTTTAGTCTACGTAAAGATATCAGTAAAAAAATAATCAAATATATATTAATTTTTTTTCCGGTTAAATGCAATCAATTCTGCTACTTGAAATTCAACTGAAAAGGGTTAAAACTTGAATCTTATATTATATAAAAACTAATATAAAAGTTTATGCGATTATAGTGCAAAATTCTCAGATATAATTTTTCTCATTTACATATAAAAATAAAATGTAAATAAAATGTAACTTTAAATTCGTTTTTATGGTGTGAAAACCATACAAAGATGATAATATTAAAAACATAATGAAAGATAAATTACTCTGAAATTAAAAGACCAATCCATTATGTTATTTGGAAATTTTGAAATTAAAATTTTTGAATAGCTGATAATATTTCAAACTTTACTCCCATTATATATAAAAATGCTAGCTTTAAAAAACAATTATGAGATTATGGGGATATTTTTTAATAAATAAACAAATAAACGTAACTTTAAATTCGTTTTTATGGTGTGAAAATCATACAAAAATGATAATAATAAAAACATAATGAAAAATAAATTACTCTGAAATTAAAAAAAATTAATCCATTATGTTATTTAGAAATTTTGAAACAAAAATTTTTGAATAACTAAAAACATTTGAAACTTTACTTTTATTATACATAAAAGAGCTAGCTTAAAAATTTATGAGATTATGGGATAATTTTTAGTAAATGAAAAAATAATCCTAATCTGTAAAAATAAATAGTACTCAAATTATATAAATTTTATTTTTAATATTACTTTTTAAAAATGCTCATTTATTATTTTTTCAATAGAAGATTTTTTGTATATATATTATACTGCAATTAAAAAATAAAATAAAATAAAATAATTTTCTTACCCTTATCACAAATAAATAATATTAATATGCTATCGAGAAGTACTTTAACTAAGCATTTTTTAGTTAAAAGTCTAATAAATAAATAAATTATTATTTGGGATAAAAATGTATTTAAAATGTAATAAATGGGACGCATTTTAGTTCTTTTTTAATGTTTAAAAATAATCAAGTACCATTAAAAGGAGTACTTCACCTAAAATTTCACCAGAAACATCTAAAAATTCATCAAATATGAAAGTATTCTTGATTGTTAATATTTTAACATCTGAGTTTTACCATACGGCAATTATATAATGAGATACTGTAATTTTTGTTAATAAACCAAGCGCAATTCCCTATACAAATGAAAATTTTAAATGGCTTTTTCTCCATGTTCATATTATGTCAAAAAAATATTTGGACATGTTCTTTATTATGTACAAAAAATTAAGAACTGCAAATAAGCCTGCACATGAACAAATAAGTGTGCGAATGGAATTATTATTCATATTATTATTATTATTATTATTATTATTATTATTTAAAAATGAAAGTATGTGAAGATGTGTTATATTTCATTATTATACTAATTATATCAGTACAAAAAGTATTAAATGCAATATTAGACTATTTAAAAATTAATTGGCAGTCTTATGTAATACACGTTTAAACGAGGTAGTAAAAATAATAATAATAATAAGAGGAAGAAGAAGAAGAAGAAAAAGACCAATAATAATAATAATAATAATAATAATAATAATAATAATAATAATAATAATAATAATAATAATAATAATAATAATTGGGCAAAAAATATTACTATTTAAAAAAATAGCAGGGATTTTAAAAAGTTCATTTTTTTTTACTTTTTAAAAATTTAATTAAATATGCAGTTAATTTTTTTCTTTGATTTTTTTATTTTTTCTTTCTTTTTTTCAAAATATATATATATATTTTTTTTAACAATAAATAGCAATGCGTTCACCATTTAAACCCTGTAAAAAATAAAAAAATAAAAATAAATGAAATGAAATGGTAAACTGCCCCTTTAGCAAAAAAGTATAAAAATTTTCCCTATAATTCTTACAATTTAAGACCTAGAGCAGAATCAATTTCTACAACTTTTAATGGAATTAAAGGCTGTTCTATGAACCAGAATGTTTCTATTTTATCATTTTCTGTTCATTTAATTGTTAAATTATAGTTTTTTAAATAAAATTTAATTCTGATATGGTGTGGAAATAGTTACTTCTTGTACATACATAATTAATATATTGCCTGCGATAATCCCAATACGTTTCTTTGATTATCTTGCTGTAGCCAGTAGTGCCGCTTTACCTTGGAAGAAAGTCCTTTGGTAGGAAGAGACATTTACAGGCATTGAGCAGGGAAAATAACTCGATTTAAAATATTAAACGTTAATATACTTAACTTTTACAATTCTACTTTTCATTTGTATATGTTGGTGTTAAGTTATTATTATTATGTTTATAATTTATATTTCTATATTACAAAAAAACACGATAAAAATATTGTTTGTTTGTATATTACCTACTTTCATTCCACCTTTTTCTTTTTCTGATTTTGAAGTTATTTATACTGTAGTCTTTAAAACATCAATTTCTATCAAAATTTAAATTAAAAAAAATTATTGCTTTAGAAAAGAAAAGGGCTAATACTATTATCCTGGAGTCTGTTAAACATCTATATTCATTACAAACTTTAAAAAACTAAATTGAAACAGTATTTTTTAAAATAAATTTTTTTGAAAAAATTGTCATAATTTAATACATAACAACTCAGTTACCTCAAAACTTTTAAACTATGTTTAGAATATATTCAAAGGAAATAAAATATAAACGTTTTTCATTAATTTTCAGCATTGTACTTTTTTTTATACCTATAATCTTTAAAATATTCATGTTATTCTTTCAAAAATAGCCTAATTCCCGTACAACATTATTATATTTATATGTAATTCATAAAATATATTTATTTTTAATAGTTTCAAATTTAAATTGTTTTAAGAAAATAGCAATTGTTTGGTGAATTTTATATTACTAAAAGAAATATTTAGTTGTACGTTTACGTGACATTTTTATGACTTTTTAACAATAATTAGTAACTTTAAACTTAAAATTTATAAAAATAAAAAATATCGTTCTTAAGATATACAGATACCTGAACATGGGGTGTGGAAAAAATAGATATATTTATTTTCCCAATGCATAACTACCAGGAATTTTTTTTAATTTGCTTTAGCATTCTTAGTATTATACCTATATTTGCATATTTATTTGTTTCACGTTTTCTGGCTATTTGTCTTTTCGATAATGTTACATCATCATATTTTTAAAAAGGAAAAATAAACTAATTATTTCAGAAATACAGATTGGACTAACATATTAAACGTAATGAAAGCACGTGTTTAATTTCTATGATTGAAACTCCACCCTCCTGTCCAATTCCCAGATGTTTTCGCAATTCCACGGACAACTGTCAGAATAGGAAATTAGGAAAAACGGCACATTTCTTAATAACCACATTTCCTAACGGTACCCTCCCCCCGCCTTCCACCCCCATTCCTATATTCATCAAAATAATTCCCCCCCCCCCCTTCTTTCTCACTCAACCACCAGATGACTAACCTCTCATTCATTAGGTTTTTCTCATTTTACCATTGGAAATAAAGTTATCGCAACCCACATTCCCGCCTATTCATATATATACATTGTTTTTTAGCTAGCCCCTCCCACACAACGGTATTCGTTCCTCGCTCTCAATATAATTACCATGCACGAAAAATCGTCTGAGCATCACGTATTGAATCATTCTGTCTCTTGTCCAGGGAATTCTAGTGGCTCGGTAATTAGTTCGAGAGATTAATGTACAGTAGGCGTTAGAGAGTGACATTTGTCTGCAATAATCGGAACCGTGACGGGTAATGAGAGTTTAACAAGAGGTCCTCACCGATGCCTTGCCATGTTCCCCTGTCGTTCATTAGGATATTTTGCAGATGAAAGGATGGACTGACGTCTCATGACGATGATACTAAAGGGTCAAGCTGGCGTTTAGAATTATTTAAATAGTCCAGTTGTCTGGAAATAATATCGTAAATTAAATGTACAATGATGACGAGGTCATTGTATGTGCTTTGAGAGATAGGAACAGTAGTTCTTTGCACTTCTCAAACAATGAGAAGCTAATGATATGGGTTATAAATTTTGTCATTCATCTTTGTAGATGAAAGTTGAGGCACAGTTACAGGAAGACTCAGCAATATACAATTTCCTTTTAAAAGTATTAATAGCATTTGTTATGCAGTTAATATATTTAACTACAAATGTTCAAATGCATTTAATATTATCATCAATATAATAAATAAATAATAATAGCAGGTATATATGACATACAGTTCTGTGAAAATACCAATTAATGATAATAATAAAAATAATAAAGCAGATGTTAGCATAATTTATGTATTTCTTTTTTCGTTGGGAGGCACGTTTTGTATTCGGCACAGTAGCCTTTTTTTTTTTCTTTTGCATAAAACTTAACAATGAACAACAATATTATATAAAAAAAAAAGAAAACAATCACCACGAAAGAAACTATCATTAATATAGTAACATCCGAAGAATTCGTAAATGACAAAGAGAAACATGTGAGAGTTTGGTACTGCTCGGAAAAAAAATAAATCTACAGTTCAAAGTGTATGTAGCTCAGTGATTAGAATATTTTCTACGAGAACAAGATAATTCACATTCAATTCCCATTCTAGAAACAGAACAACAAGACCCAACAGAAACATTGCAACGGCACCTAAACACATCAGCATTCTTACCTCTTATGGAGGTTTTAAAATCTGAAACTGAAGATTGATTTAACTTAGAAAGAAGAATTCGAAGAAAATGACTATATTAAAAAAAAAATGATGATGAAAAGTAAAATAAAATCAGATCAACACTCCGTAGTTCTGTGGTCAGGAACTCTTCACATAAAAATGAGAAGATATATCTTTAAAGTCAATGTTTTGGTAGATCAGTCTTTAAAATGGGTTTTCACACAAAGCAGGAGTAGAACGGGAAGTGGTAACACAGATAATCACATCCTCGAGTTCACGGATGAAAATCTAGGATTAGTTAAATCTCGATTCAAATATTAAAATGCAATCGGTCTGTCAAGTCATATATTGGTGGAAAACACCTAAAAACCCGATTTTAGCGGTTGAGTCGTATATTTACCATTGTGCTTTTTTGCACCCAAAAGTATGAAAACTTGGAGGATTGAGAGTAGGAAAACATAATGGTCAACCTATGAGTCAACCTCTAAAATCAGGTTTTTAGGTGTTTTTCACAAAAGTATGACTTGGCAGACCAATTGCGTTTTAATATGCGAATGGAGATTCAACAAATCCTTGATTTTCATCCGTGAACTCGATAAGGCGATTTTCTGTGCTGCCGTCTCCCGGTCTATAAAATCTGTTTTCGATTTCGTGTGAGCACAAAAACTTTTCAAATCCAGAAGAAAAAATCTTTCCTTAAACATATAACAACCAAATGTGTAGAAGAGAAGAAATTACCAAAATTCCACATTGCACGTTCACCAGTTAATAAATTAAGTAATCCAGACTGGCCAGTTACAGTTATTTCAGAAAATTAAACGTAGATGAATCTGAGCATACAGAGATAAAACCTTGTTACAGTGATGTGAAAAGCCATAATATCTTATTTAGAAACTCCTAAATATTTCTCAAGAATCAATATAGGAAAAACCCATGTAAAATAAACTCTGCTTGAATTTTTGAATAAATACAAAAATATGTCGTAAGACTTCGAAGATTCGAACGATCATAACTAATCATCTCAGTTGACAATAAAATGAAAGCTTCTAAAAAATGTAGGGCAGAGAAACCTCTTTTACTTGTTGCCATGAAAACATCCAAAGTTGAAATAAAAAAATTTTTTATCATGAAGTTATAGATCTTTTTTTATTCTATTAGATTGAGATTTATTAAGAGACCACACTACTCACTGAAAAAGGCCTGGATGATAACGCAAATAATAATAATAATAAATTAAATAACACAGTTCACGGTTATATTCATCTTAATTTATATCCATTTAGCAATTAATGAATTATGAGTCACAAACAGGCAAATATCAATTAATTTTTTTATGCATCACTTAATTACTTTGCTGTTTTTTACAATAAGATTTTATTATTTTGTTCTTACTTATCATTTGTACAACGAGTTTTATATTTGTTTATACACGTATATTCAATCATCTGGAGGACATAATTACACTTGATGTGTCTAATTCTTTCAGTCTTAAAAGATAGTTGCCTATCAACTATACGCTACCGCTGCTGCCTTCGAATTATTACTTAAAAGAAAAGCGACACATCACATGACCCATAAGCTTTGACCTTTTCTTCAAAAAGCTAAAAGAATACCGAAGGGGAGTGGATGGATAGAGAAAAAAAAAAAAATAGGGGAGAAAGAGAGCTCAAAAACATTCGAATCTTTTGTTCGACCTAATGAATCGAGTAGCCTTTGTGAAAGCCGAATTCTACTGTTTCCTGTTGTTAGCAAGCTTACATCCATCATAATATCGGGACGGTTCTCTATTCTTTACGAACGCACGAAGAAGCCTGAGCAGTTGATTAGGGCAGCAGAGTTGAGTTGAGTTGAAATTAGAGAACCTATTGAAAAGAGAGGTGAGAACTCAGGATATGAATGGTTGTTTTTGTTAGACATGGAGCTCCCCCCTTTTTTTTCGAGTCGTGAGTTAATAGATCTGTAATGAAGTGAGTTGTCCGTGGGTTGATCATATCCGAAACCATGCTGCAATAGGTATGGGGGTTATTATTATTGTTTCGTCATTTGTTCTCTGTAAATGTAGTAGCAATTTTCTGGGACAGCACGAAAAAAGAAATGTAGAAACTAATTAATGATTTAATTATTTTTCTATTTTTCATTAAAAGAAACAACCTGTGCAGCTTTTATTCCAAACATGCACAGAAGTGTAAATGGAAAAAAAAGAAAAAGTTTTCAGACAGTTTACCTTAAAATTAATCAACTTTTTTTTAAGCATATATCTATATTAAATGAAAGTTTGTTTAATTTTGAATATTTTAACAATTTAATGTTTAACTATATCCCGATTATATCGCCAGATATTGTAAATTTTGTTAATACACACAGCGTTAATATCTTGGTGGAAATCGTCTGCGAATCCAATTTTAGTGATTGAT